>OX411548.1:68390860-68873149 GCA_948146395.1 Fragum whitleyi
AAAACTCGTTTTAATCAAAGTACTAAAAGTATTGTTGGAGAGCAAATTTGATACAAGTCAAAACATTCCTTACTTTCGTTGATTTTCTTCACACGTGAGCATTTAAATCGAAACCGGTGAAAAGGTTGAAAACAAATTAGGACTGACCATTATATATATTATTATTATATATATACATAAATAGGATAGGCAGTCTTGCATCATCAATGGTTTACACACTTAAAAGGGTAAAATCGTTATGCTCGTAACTAAGAGTTTTAATCAATTCTCTGAAGATACTTAAACGGTCAACTGTCACTCTTCAGTACAGGGATGATTCGCATCTCGGTCAAAATTTTCTAAATCCTACTTTTTCAATAAGGATGCAATACCGTTTGCGAACGTTTTGAAATCTTATCCCACTTTGCACGTCAGTACACGTGCAAAGTGGGATAGAATTTCTTAAACGTTTCGTGAACGGCATCATCTAGAATGTGGGGCTGGTTACATTGACGTGGCATAATCGTAAACAGCATGGACGTTTTTACAAGAATAGCTTAATTATTTTCATGCTTTATCTTTTGGTTCAATTTATTCGGATAATCAGTTATTAAGATAAGGTAAATTCGTTAAATTTGTAACCTTTTCAACTCAACATTGTGATTACCTTAATTCTAGAACTAGAAAACCAGCCCTGCGTTCAGGATCGCCAGACGGTGCAACAATTTTCTTATTGTACCCCGCTTTGCGCGCACTGTTGCGTGCAAAGCGAGGTATAATTGGAAAACTGCTTGCGCCGATTGGTGATCCTGAACGCAGGGCTGGATAGCTTACCTCAGTGAAATCAGCGCTCATTTAGATAAAATGAAATTTAGTGATAGAAAGTAGAACAAATCAAATATACATAAACATGTTTACCAGTTAATCAATCGATTTTACAATATAAATAAATAAATAAATAAATAAATAAATAAATAAATAAATAAATAAATAAATAAATAAAGGATTTAATCAATGAATAGATAAATAAAAATCCACTTTTCTAATAGCGAGTAATATATGAATTAATAGGATGGTTATATAATTATTCATTGCATATATATCAAACCGCGTTTATATAAGGAACAGGGTTTTCCTATTATAAAAAAAAAAGATGCGGAATCGATCATTAGGCTAAGTAACGGAAAGGAAGATGTATTGACCCAACTTAGGCTGAACAATCCTACGTTAGCGACAAAAATGAACGAAACCAACCACTCTAACATATTGACCAAAGTCAAAAGCTTTTGCAGACAGTATGTAATTAGGCATTATTCGATTAACATTGTCCGTTGGTATAGAAACGGTTTTATATTTCAACCTTTGCTTATATTAAAGTAATTCCACCTTACATTTTTTTATACATTTTTTCTTCACTGAACACTCTTTTAAGCGCTTTGCGGTTTCAGAAGGGTACAGGTAACAACATCGTGAAATTGATAATGTTAATGAATTTGGAATTATTTATGAATGAATTTGATCGAGTTTGAGGAGAAAGTTTTGAATGAATTTAATTGGAAGCAATCCTATATCGCAAATTTAGTTCAGGGTGAACAAAATTAGCGAAATCGATCACCTCCATTTAATAAAAATGCATACAAGTTCTATACATAGCTTCCCCTTTCTTCAAGAACCTATTTTGCGCTAGCAATTTGAATTATGTCAGTGAAATCACGATTTTTTTTTAATGACGTTGTTGATTCTATATTTTTCCATGGGTTTAAGCATTTTTGGATGGTTTGGGTGAGTGTTTGGAATGAATGAACTGAGCGCTGAGTGAGCGATTTAGAATGGTTTTTATTACAGTGAATGTAAATTTCACGATGTAACTAACCGTAGCCATACAAAGTCGAAAATGACCATAGCAATATGGCTCATCGCAAAACAGCTGTAATTTCCTATTCGATTATAGCAGTTACAATTATATCGCTCTGAACCTCAGTTCGCTGTGCACAGTTTGACCAGCGGGATAGAAACCTTTGACTCCCCTACAGTTAGTTAAATCGTGGAATTGACATTCAACTCAATCAAAACCATTCTAAATCGCTCAATCAGCGCTCCATTCACTCATTCCAAACACTCACTCTAACCATTCAAAAACGCTCAACCCTATTGAAAAATATAGAATCAACTACGTTATTCAAAGTAGATTTTGATATAGAAAAAACGCGATTTCACTGACATAATTTAAATTGTTAGCGTCTCATAGGTTCTTGGAGATATAGGAAGCTATGTTTAGAACTTGTATGCATATTTTATTGCAGGGAAGTAATCAATATCGCTAATTTTCTTCATCCTGAAGAAAATTTGCGATATAAGATTACCTCTCATTAAATTCACTCAAAACACGCCCCACACACTCATTCAATTTCATTCCTAAATCACTCCAAAATCATTCACCTTGTCAATTTCACGATGTTGTTAACTGAAATATTGTCTGATTCCAGACTGATTATTCCACAAAACCATAAAGTCGGTGTTGAAATGCGATCACCGGTTGAACTCTGATGGATCAAATATCTCTTTTGAATATAACAAAGTCCTTAGATGGTCATTTTACACGAAATTGATCAGAAATTTATGTAAGTGAGGTGTCCGTGGTCTAGAGGTAAAGCGCCTGCCTCTTGACCAAGAGGTCAAGGGCTCGATTCCAGGGAACCGCCATCGATTTCGGTTCTTTCATTGGTCCAAACATTCAGCGCGAGTAAATTTTACAGGAATCAGAGTCGAGAAGGATCAATCTAAGCTGAGAGAGCTTGTATCCCGATCGACGTAATAAAGATACGATAGAATCATTTCTATTTTGATTATCCAATCAGTTCTCAGATATTTTCTTTTGGTTACACGTACTTTGAATCATTTTGACAACTTTTTATTGTGTATTTGTTTTTTTTTGAATGGGGTTTTATTACTACTTTCGGCGTTATTGTATAGCGGCGACTGGTGTGCCTATCAATGGTTTCCTGTCTTTCCTCACACTAGGACAACCACAGCATCTCATCTGAGCGACCCGCAATTCATCCCACTTAGACTTACTTCTTATCATACGGTCATCGCTGGGTGACAAATGACGCGGGTCACAGCGACTTTTGTCTTGTTTGGAAAGTAAGTTGGCCGAGCTAGGGGTTGAACACTCGACCCAATGACTAACAGCCCAATGCGTTATCGACTGAGCGAATCGGGTTCGATACAGCTAAATTATTCTATAATTGTGAAATCTCCTGAATTTCTAAGAACTGGCTGATTTATTTTCTTTTGCATCCATTCGTGTTTCATTATTGGGGTTTTACAATTCTGAATGAAAAGGGAAAGGGAGGTAGTGTCCGGTTTTCTCATTAATGTCCGTAGAACAAGTCCGGTCGATCGAATTGAAGGTCAACTTTAATTTGCCGCCGTAGCGAGACTGTATTGTATATCATTATATTTATTGAAATATGAAAAATCATTATGCTGAATTCCAGCGGTTGTTTTCACTATAACTGATTGTAAACATACTTTTTTGACTTTGTATTGACATCTTGTTGGACCTGTTTGAGTTTTAAAAGAGTTTTTATGTCACCATTCAGTTGGTTTCAACCTAATTAGGAATGTACTTATACTTTAAGCTCGTGTGTTTTTCGGAGAGAAAACTCGAGGTAATGCTCATGATAGCCTCTTTGACGTCGTCGTTGTCGTCGTGCGAAAGCTTCAAATGAGTTTTTAAAAAAACGTATTGCTTCAGACTTACTGATTGATATATATATGTTATATATATTATTCCAACATACGTTCAAAGAATAATTATGTAACCAGTATTCTTTATACTAACAAAATGACCATGTGCCTGACATTACCAAGAATTTTATGTGTGCATGATGGGCAAACATTGAGTAGCCTAAACAATCTCGCATTAATCAGCATATGAACAGATGCTCCAGGTCTATTATTACAGTTAGTAAGATGGTGAAATTGACATTCATCTCAATCAAAACCATTGAGAATCGCTCACTCAGTGCTCCATTTATTCATTCCAAACACTCACCCAAACCATTCAAAAACGCTCCAAACTAACTGAAAAGCATATAACAACAACTTCGTTCAAAATAAAGATAGCTGGGAAGCTATTTATAGAATATATAATAGTATAATAATAGAATATATATGCAATTTTTTAAAGGGAGGTAATTAATATCGCTAATTTTGTTCGTCCTGAACAAAATTTGCGAAATAAGATTACCTCCCATTAAATTCACCCAAAACTCGCTCCTCATACTCATTCAATTTCATTCCTAAATCAGTCCAAAGTCATTCACCTTGTAAATTCCATGATTTTTTTAACTGTACTTAAGTCCGCAGCAACGACTACGATCAGACTGTGTGGATGCAATGGATGACCTTAGTCTAAACCTTGCACACACGTGAAAATATATGAGATATCTCACATCGGCTCAAATTTTAATTTTCTTTGGCATAGAATTCGTTATCTCTGCTTGTTAACGTGCAAACAAGATCGAGAAGAGTACAAAATGTTAAGGTTTAGCTCCTTTTACAGAAACATTTAAAGCTATTTACCTCTTTTCAAAATATGAGCGTCTATAACTCGAATACAGTATTTTTACTTGTGATTACAGTGCATTTCTATACAAAAGAAAGCTCAAAAAAGCGTATTCTACCTATAACTTATATAAGAATCGCCGCAGTACAATTAAAATTTTGATTATCTTGGTTTAGGCCAAATTGCAACCTTTCCATCTTAGCAAGATAAGGATACAAAGTTTTTTCAAGGAATAACATGGAGCAGGCACATGGACCCTGGGCTTGAAAAGATACAACCCTGCAAAAAGGTTGCTTCGAGTTGAGCAACTGAATAAATCAGGGCGGCCCTAAAAAGATATTGTCGATTTTCATTGTTTTGAACGAGGCTTTAATCAGAAAATCGTCTAGCAATGATCTGAAGGAACGGCTTCCAGTGTTTGCAGACCACTTTTCTATTCCGTTTCTATGGAAATAAAAGCATCACGTTTCCTCCGATATGAAGCACTAAACATGTAAATTATATTCGACATTTATTACATCAAAGTACGTGAAGTGAGCTAATAACTCTAATTTCTGTTATACAGCGCGGCCTTTCAAAATGTCAACTACCATAGCGAAAAGGCGCCATATTGGTATATGGTTGTTGGCCGGCAAAAATACAGCTGATTTAAATTGGAACTAAAGATTTCATAGACGGTTAAAGAGGGGGGAGGGGGCACAATGGCGAATAATTAAAAGAAAAAAAAAAAAAAAAAAAAAAAAAGAAAACCACTTTTTTGTTCTTTTGTCAATCCGTTCATACGACCGTTCGTTCATCTCATCTATCCGTTCGATGGAATTTCTCAAAAAAAAAAAAAAAAAAAAAAAAAAAAAAACGTTCCGAAAGGGAAGAGATTACACGGCTCCAAGAAACTATTATAGTATGCAATAGAGGGCTAAGCTCGCTTGGTGGGAGTTCTTGCATTTTTTTGTATATAAACTGATTTCTAAAGATTTTAATTCGAAACAGCTCAATTTACTGTACGAGTAGAAATACTGCATTCTAAAGAATTAACATGAGTTTATGGTGACTGCTCGTTTGTGGATGATACCATATGCCAGCTTGATAATACGGCAAATTGCTCCACAATACATGTTTTATAATTATTTTAATCTGTGATACTGGGCATCTGGTTCCCGCTTCTACGAGGTCTTGAATCTATGTTGAAATATGATACACTTATAAACAATAGAGATATCAAAGTACTGAAGGCGCTGTTAATTATCAAAGGTCCTTGGATGAAACATGCGAAGTTAACAATCAATGATTAAAAGCAGTTTACCTTTGCTTGTTCAGAATCGCAGAGTTTTTGTTTCTTCTGAATTGCAGAGATTTTATCTACGGAAATTCGTATACTTCCCCTTTCCGACAAAACTAATTCTAAAGTGAAAAATCAGTTTTCGATATTGTACATTTTTTAGGTAAAAAAACTAAAGTTGAAATTTATTTATATTTTAGTTATCAAGATTTGTGAAGGCACACCAGTTTAAAGTTTTCGGGGATGGCATCCATTTCATAATTTGAATGTTGGCATATATTTGTAAATGAGGAACATGCTTATGACAGTGATCGAGGCAAGGATATTTCTCATTTTACCAAAATTATTTTTAGAAATTAAAGTTGGTCAAAACTTTTTATCAAATCCTTCACTAAATTCAATGTAGCTATAATATTTTTCTCTCTTTTAGGCAGTTTCAAGGAGATTTATTGCAGAAAAATGAGATAATCTCTTAATATCGCAACCCTAAATGATCCTTGCTGAGTATTTGATTTGAATCGATCAATGGTATGATAAAAATATCCACCATAAAGATCGCGTGTGATGATTTTGTTTCTGATATGACAGGGAAAAAAGTCATTTGCAGCGCACTGTCTGGTGCGGTGTGGCCTATTGCCGGAAAAATGCAGTACAAAAATACTATGAAATGCTAATGATCTCTCACCTGCTGAAAAAAGAAATCTCTCCCCTTCTTTATACCGATTGAATTAAATGCAGTGCGCATTTATCCCCCTTTTTTATTCTTGAACTAAAATCATAGAAAAAGGTATGGATGAAAAACCGTAAATCTTGATTGCTCTTATATTGAAACATTGATTAAGCCATACGAACATCTCAAATTCCTTGAAATTACTTCCGCTCTCAATGTAACTACATTCTTTGTTCGCTTCAATGCACTTGCAATAAGAAAATGAACTAATCAATTCGTTCTCTTACGTAATGAAGTAAAAAAGACGAAATGTATTGGAGAAAATTCATTAAATCAATCACACAAGGCTATGTAGGCTGTAAATCACGTGCAAATTTAATATCAAAATGATTGGTCATGTATAACATCGTCATATGGCTGTTGGTCGCGCGGCGGACTTCAAAGCGGACTGAAAGATTGTTAAAAGCAGCGTAAAATCCCATTCAAATGAACAAACAAGCAGACAAACATCGGGTATAAGGGTAAGTATTGCGCTTTCATTGAGTCAAACAAATATCTGGAATAAGTGTTAATATTTCTATTTCAATTATAACAATTTTGCTGTTAATTAAAAAAAATGACCAGCCGATATTTACTTTAGACAAGATTTCACCGCTGAATCTCACTCGGGAACCTTCGGCTATTCTCTGAAATAGACAACGGGAATAATAAGAGGACAAACACTAAATCGCGTCATATCCGGCGCACGCGGGTTTATGTGAAGCTAAAAACATAACTGAAGATGACGTTGCGGAAAATAAAATCAACGCAAGTTAAAACTGGACATTTTTAATTTGATAATAAAACGCAGTTTTTTACTGCGTTTTGTCATCAAATTATAAAATGCCCCCAAAAGATTTACACAGATGTACACAAATGATCGGAAGGAATTAAAGAAATCTTTTTTTCAGGCGCATTGACTAAACTACCACCAGAAGCCGAATCAACCCCCCCCCCCAAAAAAAAAAAAAAAAAAAAAAAAAAAAGAAATACCCATATTACTACACTTACGTCCGAAGTACTTTCCAGTTTACGAAAAAAACAAACAAACAAACAAACAAAAAAAAAACCGAGCATTGTCCCGAGTGCGTTGTAATCGTCATTTTCCACCAATATTAATTTTCTTTCAAACCATTTCGACGATTAGTGAGTTAAATGTCATAATCTTCAAACTACGACACACGAAATATATTGCCTTTTCTTTTCAAGAACTAAAAATAAACGTTTGCTAATTACATGCATAATGAAATGACAAGTTGGTATTAGCCACGGTATATTTAAGATACTTTTCTTGATCCCCTATGAATAATCATCGTCATAGATCGTCTTGTGCATCCGAAACTGACGCATCCTTAACCTTTTATAATCAGACCGTAATTTTCAGACAATAAGCCGCGCGAGTTTATAGGCCGCAGCTGACTTATTTTTAAAATTTAAGAAATGAATAAGATTTAAGAAATGGAAAAGAAATGACCACATAGACCAAAATGGGGGAAATAATACGCGGACATATTATTGAATTTTTATCACTTTAAATTTTATTGATTGCGTGACATCTATGCTTTGAAATATCAGAATTCGCCACACCTACGGACCCATTGAAAGAATAGGCAATATACCATGATCATGATAAATATTCGCATCTTATTCATAATAAATCACAGGCAAAATAGTGGAGATAAATCATTATTTAACGACCGTTGTTTACCCTTACTTTTTTAATTACTATCAATGATTTATATTCCTCGAAAAAGTGACTCTATAAAATATTAGTCGCATTGGTGCATATGCCTTTTTCTCAAAAATAAGCAACGGCTTTTTTTCCGGAAAATACGGTACCGGTATGAGGGTAACCAGCTTTTTCGGAAATATTGTTGAAAGAAATGTAAACCTCTAAAAAGTTTCATTTCTTGACATGTGCGACGTGAAAATGTTTTAATTTACAATGACGCATTTCGTTAGCCACGCCACGGTTTTGTTGTTCACTTAATTAAATATAAATCGATCTGGCACCGAAACAAACGATTATCCTCTATGTAATTTAAAGACAAATGGACCTGTGCGTGAGTTTCCAACAATTTCCCCTAAGCACAAGGTAATGCATCCGCACAGCCCTACAGTCGGAAAAATCGTGAAATTGACAATGATTCCGATCAAATTTGGACAAAATTATCGATAGAATATTACACCCCTTGAAGTTCAGTCAGAACTCACTCATCGCACTCATTCAATTACATTCCCAAATTATTCCAAATTCACCTGTTGTCAATTTTCACGATATTCCCAACTGAGCCTGACATGAGACCATGGAAACAAAACGTGACAAAATGTTTGAAAATTAAAACCCGCTTTTTGCAAGCAAAACCAGTGAAAATATGATTAGATTATACCCTGCTTTCGTTCAATTCCCCCTATTTGCCTATATGGCATTATCTAGGCAGGGCCCATTAAACTCATAACGTCATAACGTTAGAACTAATAGGGTAAACGTGCAAAATGAGGCAGTTCAAGATATTAAGTATATTATTTTTTCTCATATTGTTTCAGAGACTAAAAACTTGGTCAATCAGGTTCAAGTTGTGGGCTATTCAAGCTAGAGTAATTTGTTTTGTTTGAATGGGTTTTACACGCCGTCTTTTTTCCATCTATGAAGAGGATAGTTATTTCGGATCGCCTCCGTCCCTTATTCGTCCTCCCGGAAAGGAAATCGTGAACAAAAAAGATCGAACCAAGAATAATACAGTCGAACCTGTCTTAAGCAAGCACCCAAGGGACATCCAAAAAGTGCTTGCTTAAGACAGGTGCTTAATACAGGTTAATTTCAGTGCAATTGGTTCATTTGGGAACTTGGTCATCGCTTGCTTAAAACAGGTTGCTTGCTGAATACAGGTGGCCGCTAACACAGGATTGACTGTATTAAAGAAGAGATGCAAAACCAGAACAAAACTAAATAGATATGCACGTGGATCACTGTTCTCCATATCAAAATGCCGTTTTCAAACCGCAATATTTTATCTTAAAGATCTACTTTTACCTGTGAGGTCACTCCGGTTACGACGTTTAGACTGCCGAACTAGTCATTATGCGTATTTTCTTCGACTTATAAAAATGCTTGTAAATAGATGTATGTTCCCTGGCCGACAAAAGTCATACATACAGCTGAATTGTTTGCAGCTGTTTGCAGCTGTAGTAAGTAGATTTTGGTCCCCCAATGACAAGATGCCTTATCGGAAAGGTTTTCTTTCTAGATCCACCAAGTAAGCTAAATCTACAACCAGGAAAAGATCTCGTAAATGGTCTAACCATTAAATCGGAGATGGTAATTTGTCAGCCGACAAAATCCCTTCAAAATGGAAGTAATAAACAGCTATTTTTCCATGGCAACTCTTATAATCTCCTTGTAATCTGGAATATTAACCGCCATGATTATCCTTCCGATCGTCATACATGCAAATAGGATAATTCTCTGGAAATTTTGTATGTCTGGATTGGCTTTTGATCAGTCAGTTTTAAGTTTTACACGAAGGATGGCTTTCCGTTATCCTCTTTTACATTGTTGAATATAAACGTATAATACATGCGTTAAGCTTATTCAAAATAAATAGGAATATATTCTACGTGTAGGTGAAAGGCTTATTCAAGATGACTTGCTACTTAAATGAGGGTTGTTAAAAGATTTTGAGAAAAGTATAGTTGTTAATCCTTCAAATAATTTTTTTTATATTTTGCGATAGTTTTTTTTATATTTTAAAAGACCTTATAAACAGTAAGACAATGATAATGTCAAAATATTATTTACTGTTCAATCTTTATCGTAACACAGAGGCAATTTAATTGGTTCAATAGTTCTTAAACGTTTAAAACAGCCCTGCTTCCCTAAGTCTTTGGGTCATAAGTTCAATTCCGACTCGGCCAAATTTCATCCGATATTAGACAAAACTAATTTAGTTCGACGCGTCGTTTCTCTCCAAAAATACTAAGATGATTTTTTATACTGCAAAGAAAATTCTAGCATTTTCATTGGTTAATGCTGACCTGACAAAAACATTGATATCTATGGCCGCTCCGGTATAACTTCAAATGTTTCCTTAAGGCGCTTCGCCATGAACATAGACAAAAAACCGAAACGGCAATGGCAGCCATGATCGTCTCGCTTCGCTGATAATACGACGCGAATATACATATTAGGATACAGTTGAAAAGTATGTCAGTTAAAATGTGCAAATAAAAAATGATATAGATGTCAATAAATACCTTAGATATTTACAAATCTGTCCATTTAAAATGCCAAGTTTCTCGCCGATTCAGCCAAGAAACGCTTTCATATCAGAACAGCACAGAGTTTAATAGTGTGACGTCACAACTATATATGACGTCACTTTGTACATGTTTACTTTTCATAGGGGCGCATTAAGGGATATTGGTGGTGTAAAAGAAATCGGTTTATACCAACGCCTTAATTGGCAAAAGACAGATATTTAGCCCTAAAACTTTGAAGTATAATAAATTCGTAATACGGTTTCTTGCCTGGATATATGACGATTTATTCCCAGCAGAAAAAATGATGTCATCCCTCGCCTACGGCTCAAGTATACGACTTATATAAGCGGCTATTTGCTCGTTTGACGTATTGGGATTGTGTGGGTGCGAGTAATGCATGATAACAATGGCTAGATGCATCAGCATCCGCCAAATATATGCAATGGACGTTGTGTCTATAGACAAAATTGATCTTTATTAGCAATATATATTGTAGAATAAGATTTTCATTATTGCGAAGGCGGGCAGGCAATTTGTCAACCCTTAATACTCAAAAATTGTTGATGAAGTAATGAAGCATATAAGTCCAGGCCCGTAGGAACCGCTTGTGATTTTAAACCAGCCCCTCGAATAATTTTGATATTCATGTAAAACCGCAACAACCTACTGCCCTGAATAATTATGGCATGAATGTAAGCAGTGCATTTGATTGTACTTAATTATTTCATCAAACATTCATCCATCCTTGCCAGATCAAAAAAATTATCTACCTATTTCTTACCTGCAACCATGAAATACTTTATATTAATCTAAGATTCTAAGACATCTTGTTATTGTTGTCAATACTGTAAATGGAAATTATACATGAACGTTTCCATGCCGTAAAATGCTCTTAATCATTTTTCATGGCACAAATCTTTGTTTTCTGTTACTCGAAAACCTGATTAAGTCATAACTCCTGAAGCCAGAAAATGGACGCAGGTGGCCAGAATCAAACTAGAAACATGGTTACTTAGTAACGGTTTTTACATTATTACTTTAAAGATATTAATGTTTTGTGCTATTGCCGTACAATATAATTGTAATGTTAACTCTCACGACTTTCACAGACTAATTGAATTACAACGCTTTTGATATAGACGTTTTAAAATTTAAAAAAGGTCAGAATGATCTTTTTCTTTTTATCATTTCTCCAGGAGCAAGGAATTAAATATGAACAAGACTCACTTTACATATTTAGATTTTCTAGCACATCTTCATCCTTTTGTACTTATTTCAATTCATTTCCGGGTGCTTTACTTATTCGAAACAAATTTTTCATGAGATAGAGCTATGAATTTCCTTGGATGTATGGCACTAAAACTTTATAACACTATATTAATACGCGAATCGAGTTCACACATACGTTAGGTGAAGTTTTGAGTTTTACACCTTCATGAAATAGAAAAAACCGTCCCCATATCTTATAATTTGATATTATGAAGAAACCATGTTAAGACGTCTTTTGCAGTAAGACAGGTCGGACTATTGGGTTTTTTTAAAGGCATGGTTCATTATTAGGATTGCCATTAATGTCTTCGGCTAAACTGCCTGTCAATGCTTTGTGAACAGCATGAATTTAGATATGAACACATTGTCATCATAGTTGAGGATTTCCGATCCGAATAAAAGAAGATTTAAAAAAAGTGGATGGTAACGACGTAAATCTCGAAACATTTTGATTCGTGGTCCACCGTAGTGAATGCATCGCAAAAGATAATGTTCGACATCTTCATAAAATGGTTCACAATTGCAAGTAGATGAAGAATAAATATGGTTGGAATATGAATCAAATTCTATATTACTACACTTTAATCCATTCAAAGTTTCACTAAGGAAATAAAACGCTTAGACCAATAAAATTTTTTTTTGGACCAAAAGCAATTTTTTCATGTTGCTCTAAGAACTTACTGATTGACACCATACAGTTTTTGTACAGTTATATATCTTTCTTTCTTCATCTTTTCCATACATTTGGAAATCTTATTTCTATGCTGTTTGATTCGCCAAAATTACAGTTACTTTTTCTCACATCACAACTGCCATCGAATGAATCTCTTTTCTTTAACTGGTACAAAGATGTCTTCTACATTATTCCATCAATTAATAGACTAGAATGAAGACTAGAGGTACGTAGGTAGAATGAAGGGAATGGCCGAATCAAAGTTGGCCCAGAACTTGTGGTCAGACCCTTTTGTTCCAAAATTTGTAACCTGTGTATCATGTAAATAAATGTTATGATAACAATAAAATATGTTTAAACTAAACAGCAGGAATATGCTGTGAACTACAAAAAAGAAAGCATATTTAATAATTAAATTCAGTTACAAACAAAACTACGAAACGTGGTAAAGGTTTTCTTCCAAATATGACTATTTTCCTCAAATACTTCCTCGTTTCTGATTATTGACATTTGTTTTCCAAGGTCCCAGAAAAAAAGCTAGCTTGGCACGGAGCACATATCTGATAATCCGGGATTTCTAAATGGTACCCTTGGCACACCATAAAACTGTTTTATGATTTTCAGGAGCATTAGGACTTCCTCGATCGTCTGCCTCTATTGTCGATAAAACAAGACTAATTAAGATCGACCAAAAAGCAACAATGTAATAAAATGCAAATAATATCCTTTTATTGTCTCAGAGTGGATGATCGAATTATTTCCCTGGTAAGTTTTTATTGTCTATATCAAGCCTGATTTTGGAATTTAAGTAAATGAATTTGGATTGATTTTGGAAGTAAATTGAATGAGTGTGATGAGTGAGTTTTGAGTTAAATTAAAGGAAGGAAATCAAATATCGCTAATTTTGTTCAGGATAAACAAAATTACCGATATTTATTACCTTTTTTCTTAAGAAAAAAAGATGTAAGCAAGTTCTTTAAATAGCTTCCTTTTTTCAAGAACCAATCAGACGCTAATGATTTCAATTATGACTAGTGAAATTCCGATTTTGTTCTTGCTATATTTATTTTTCAATAAAGTTGATGATCTTTGGTGTTTTTGGAGCGTGTTTGAATGGTTTAAGTGAGTGTTTGGAATTAATGAATGAAGCGCTGAATGAGCACGTCAGAATGGCTTTGATTGAGATGAATGTCAATTTCACGATGTTTTTAACTGTATTTTTTTTTCAATTCGAGATCAACTTGATCTTTGCATTTACCCATACGAATGCTGTATGCTGGAAACTATAAAAATATTCTATGAACATCGTGGATAAGGGTAAAAAGGAGTATTTAGCAACTAGATTCAGTTACAAACAACATTACAAAAACACGGGGAAGGTTTTCTTCCAAATATGACCATTTTCCCAAATACTTCCTCGTTCCTGATTATTGACATTTGTTTTCCAAGGTCCCCCCCAAAAAAGCTAGTTTGGAACGGAGTACATATCTGATAATCCGGGATTTCTAAATGGTACCCTTGACACACCATAAAACTGTTTTATGATTTTCAGGAGCATTATGATTTCCTCAATCGTCTGCCTCTATTGTCGATAAAACAAGACTAATTAAGATCGACTAAAAAGCAACAATGTAATAAAATGCAACTAATATCCTTTTATTGTCTCAGAGTGGATGATCGAATTATTTCCCTGGTAAGTTTTTATTGTCTATATCAAGCCTGATTTTTGAATTTTAGTGTGCTGTAAGAGAGAAGTGTTGTTCCATTAAAATAGATAATGTTTTTCTTTCACGACAAGGTCCAAAGTGTATACAGTCCTTGTCTCAAATAAAAGTATGAAAAGTATGAAATTTTTGCCCGAATAGATATCAATATAATACTCATCGTCAGAGAAAATTACCACCAACTATAACACCCATACAGCATTGAACATTTTAAATGTAGAAATAAAGTTATTTAATTCATTGACAGTGGAGTGCTGGGCAAATATAAATATGGTTTTTAATCAGTGGCTAGGAACAAACGTCTTATTTTTCTGGCTTGAAGATCTTACCTTAAATTGAAAAGTAGCAAACATCAATAACGAGTATGGCCACCGTTTTCATGGACAACTGCAGTAATTTTGTACCATAAATTCTTATCGCACGCTGTAAATGTTATTAGAGAATGTCCTGCCATTCGTCCGTAAGAACCTTGATGGGCTGCTACCGGTTTCCGATATGACGGCAATCGTCAAACACCGTATGTTCTAATTGGCCAACACACGCCCTGCAGGATTGCGATCGGAAGAAAGGGTAATACAAGGGAACAGATTAGCACAATTAACTCTAAGAAAACCTAAATCAACATTGCAGAATGCGACCCAGCCTTGATCTGTAGGAAAACCTCAATGTTAAATGAGTTTCATTGAGAACGGACAAACAAAAGGTGAACATAACTTATCTTTGTGAACTTCCACCGGCAAACACGAGATCTTTGTTTTATGTCTCCAAGAAATGACATTATACCCCAACCAGTCAACGCATAGCCTGTCTACAACGACATAACGCATGACGTTCACATTGGCACCGTCGACTAAATCGAGATATATCTTGATTCTTCTGTGAAAGGAATACATTGTCGATGTCGATTACCTTATCTCCGATACAAAGTACTCGAGTTAACATGATCTTGTTGACAGCCTGGCGTTGAAACGTTCAGCCGTAAAGCTATATCAGCGCGTATCACGACCTCTTAAAAACAATGACATATAGTAAATGCGCACATCCATCCTCTTTGAGGTCTCGATGTGTCACGTGTCGTCTTCGAAACCGATCGGAAC
Organism: Fragum whitleyi; assembly: GCA_948146395.1. Lineage (NCBI taxonomy): Eukaryota > Metazoa > Mollusca > Bivalvia > Cardiida > Cardiidae > Fragum > Fragum whitleyi. The sequence goes on from OX411548.1 coordinate 68,406,424, forward strand.
CTGTTGTGAACATGCCATTGGGTAATTTGACCATTAGTTCGTGTTGACGTCACCTTTTGGCGTCCTGGGCGTGGCCTACTCATCAACAGACCATTTTTATGGCTATTGAAAAATTTCATTGATTTTTTTTTGCATACAAAAAACCAATACAAAAACTACAAAATACAGAGAAGCTTTTCTTCCAAATATGACTATTTTTCCCAAATACTTCTTGCTTCCTGATTATTGACATTTGTTTTCAAAGGTCCCAGAAAAAAAGCTAGCTTGGCACGGAGTACATATCTGATAATCCAAAATTTCTAAATGACACCCTAAATGACAAAAATTTCAATGATTTTTTTTTTTGTGAGGGCAGCTAATTTGGCCTACAGTTTAAAGAAAACACAATCTTGCTCGACCATACTGAAAAACGAATGACGTTCTTCGTTTGTCAAACGTCTAATTTGTGAAAAATATCCAAGAATTTAAGTGTTCTTATTTCGGCATGATCACTGGCCTGCATAATCCATAAACATTTTATGATAAATTTTGAATACACGTCAACAATGTAACAATTACCCAATTTTTTACGTGACACATTGTTTCATTAATGAAATCACTTTATCAACACAATAGTTTATTAGTATGTACACATTTATACCTAGTATTAATTTCGTAGATTGTATTTTACATTGGACAACACTATTCGAAAGATCCGAGGGTATTTTGGGTGGTAACTATCTTATGACGCCAAGAAAATATTTTAACTCGAATAGACCAAACTCGACTCGAAAAGTTGACAAAAAATACAAATTAACACAGATTTTACTTCGACTAGAATTAATATGCCAATGAAACCTTCTTGTTCAGAATGGGTGACATTATTGGTTGGTTTTTATGTGTTTATAGAAATAGAAGATTTTGCAAGAATAGATAAGCAAAACCAAATTACTTGTTTAAAAAAGATATCAATATTTACTGGCCTTTAGGTGTGATAGAAAATAGAAGATTTTGCTCTATTTAACAACTAGGCTTGCATACACTGGCTAGAGTTAAAGTCGATGCTTTTAAATGAAACAAAAATGTCTTACTTAGAATCCCAATCTAATTTCGCTTTCATAATCAAGATAAACGTTTTTCATAGTTGAAGATCCAATATATAAAGACAGCTTTTGTTTTAACTTGTTTGCAATACGTTATGAAGGGAATTTTGGGAACTTTAAAAAGCTAATCCTCAATTTAAAACATTCCCTTATTTGCATAAAACAGAGATTACGTGGAGATGTCTATTGATTGTTTCTTCCTCCATGTTTTCGTTGGAGCCTACACGCTACAGATTTTTTAAATAGAAATACGATTGATAACATCGTGAAATTGACAAGCTGAATGATATGAAGATGAATTTGAATGAGCGAGAGAAGTGAGTTTTAAATGGAATTAAAGGTAGGTAATCCAATATCGCTTAATTTATTTATCTTGAAATATTAAGTCAGGGAAGTGGTTGATTTTTCCCAGCGATTTTCATTTTGAATTAGGTTGTTTACCTTATCTTTTTGATGTTATTGGAGCACTTTTGAATGGTTTGAATGAATGGAGTGTTGGGTAAGCGTTATGGAATGGCTTTGATCGAAATGAGTGTTAATTTCACGATGTTATTAAATGAACACAGAAAAAGACTATCTGGGAACTCCGTAATTTAGAGATTACGTGAAGATGTCTACATTAAATAAGACCGTGGAATTGACAAGATGATTGCGTTTGGAATGAAATTGAATGAGTGGGATGATCGAGTTTTGAATGATTTTCATTGGAGGTAAAATATTATCGATAATTGTGACGAAATTAGCGATATAGAGGATAATCGTTTGTTTCAGTGTAAGATCGATAAATATTTCATTGAGTGAACAACAAAAGCAATATTTTCACGAGTGGCAGAGCCACGAGTGAAAATAAAGCTTTTGTTGTTCACGAAATGAAATATTAATCGATCTTACTCGAAAAACAAACGATTATTCTATTTCTTTAATGCAAAAAATGAGACAAAATGTGAAATTTCTAGGACATATTTTCGTAGAGCGCGTCATTTTGCGCGTGATTGCTATGTTACGTTCATTGTGACGTCACTTATTTCGCCCCGCATAGATGACGTCAGATAGGATGAAATGCACAAAAGCAGGGTATAAGTTTTTGATAATCTCACTGCTTTTGCGGTGAGATTATCAAGCGATAATCTACCATTATTTCTCGGTAAACCACCGAAAAGCATTAAAGAAAATGCTTTAATTCCCCCTAATAAAATCTATGAAATTTGTCTGATTTTGTTTTTTCCACGGAAAAAATAAAACCATCAAAAATCAAAACTAGCCAATAAAGGCATACAATTATATGATCGATTTCACTGAAATGTTGACTTTTTGAACGATGTTGAACCGTTTTTAAACATTTTCGTATTGTGAGTGGACCGAGTGCTTTGAAAAAATGATAAGAGGGCTAATAGAATGATTTTGAATGGTTTTGATGGGAATGATTGTCAATTTCGCTATGTTATTAACTGTATTGATAGTGCCTCCTCAATTTGGGACTACACGATACATTTTTTTGGACGAGGAATACGAAAAAATAACCTACAAGAAACTCCTTAAATTGAATTTTTAAGAAAGGAATGTGATCAAGCAAAGGATAATCGAAGTTTGCATGTCAAAAACTTTTATGTTGGAAGATTGAATGATCATTTTAGATTTAGTATAGTACTCAGGTGTTTAACTTTTTCGTCTCAAGTAATACTGATTAAAGTAGTTTTTTGTGTTTTAAAATGTGTAAAACTAGTGCCAAATCAAAGAAGTCCACGATTTTGCATGGATTAGCTAAATTTGTTTATTGTCTTTATTCAGATTTTCCATTATGAAGCCTTAAAACTTTTAATAAAATATAAGAAAATTATAAAAACTTTAAAAAAGAATGGCTTATCCATAAACATTTAAAAGAATGATGATGCTTAAACTTGAGTGATAGCACGTCTTCTTTGTTTTATAAACTTGAACTGGAATCGTCGGATAAAGAGTTAAAAGTAAAATGTCAATAGACAAACCTGACAAGTCAAGAACCAAGCTCTAGTGCCACTTTTCTGCCATGTTCTAAGACAATCAATGATGTTCTAGTTGAAGTACTATGATAACGATGACAGACTGTCAATAATCAAATCGCTCCTATTTTATAAGCACTTCTCACATTACGATAACACGTTAATGCATTGGAGATAGAAAAACAAAACGGTATTTTTTTTCTGGATTTAAACCTTTTTATTTCACATCAATTGAGAAATTGGTTCTTTCAACTTAGGTTAATCCTTCGCGATTCTGCTTCCTGGAAAATTCACAAGTACTCGCGAAGAATGTGTGGGCCAACCAAGAACCAAGATCGATAGCTGCTCCCGGGAATCTTAGTCAAGAGGCCGACGCATTACCTCAAGACCACGGTCATTTATTTTCCAAGGCAAATAAATTAATTGGCATCTCCAATAGTTTTATATCTAAAAAATACTAATAATAATTTTATAGGCGATTCCAATAATTTTTAGGATTGACCCCTTATTATACGAATATCTCCCCCTTCATTAAGGGATGAGTGTAATTTTCATTGCGTTTATTGGAGTATAAACTGCAATTGCCTTAGCAAATGGCAAAACGCCCGTGAGGCGTTTGGTTTCAGCCATTAGCTAAGGCAATTGAAATTTATACTCTAATAAACGCAGACCCTTATAATTTCAGTCCTTTAGATATATTGATTGAATGATAGAATGGAGATTTACGCCGCTTTCAACATTTTTGTCAGTGACACCGCGGCGGCTGGAGCACCTAAAAATGGATTCCTGGTATTTCTCTCACCAGTACAACCATCAAATCCTTTCATAGCCTACAGCTACTATCTCACGTAGGTCAACGATTATCAACCCATTGGTGAGAGATAAATAGTCAGACAGGCTTTAGATCTAAGAAACTATTAAAATAGTCGGCTTAGCAACAAAGTTTCAAGCAACTTTCTGCGCGTATAGATAACACAATTCATGTATAGATCGTGTATTGTTATCTCGTCATCGAATTTTGATGGCATTAAGTTTTAAAAATGGTTTTCAAATAAACGACAATTTTGAGATTCGTAGAAATACTATTGATAAAATAAATGATTTTGTCAAGGTATTCTGCATTTTCGGCATTGGACGGAGCTATCGGTGTAAACAGTGAAAAACATGACATATGGATTTTATTGACAATAAAGTTTTATGTAATTTCATCTTTTTTGTGTATGGTTTTTACGCCATTATGTAATGGACGACCAAAAGTCGTATCTACAGCTTAATCAAATTGATTGATTGATTGAATGGAGTTTTACGCCGCTTTAAAAATGTTTTCAGTTATATCGCGGCGGCTGGAGCACCTATCAATGGATTCATGTTACTTTTTTTGCCAGTAATACCATCACATCCTTTCCTAGCCTCCAGCTACTATCTCACATAGGTCTACGATTATGTGAGAGACAAATAGTCGAAAGTAACCCATTGATGATGATTTTTTGGGGGGAGAGGGATGAGGGGTTGGGGGTTAAAATATTCCCTATATGCTGTCGTATTTTGGCACATGGTTTACCAAACAACAAACTATCAAAACTCTTCATCGCCATTGTGGATACCATAGGTTTCTCTTCCAACGTTAGAAGGCGTGGGAGACTATATACATGTACCTACCAGACGTAAAAACGAGTAAACTCTTTTTATTTTTTGTTGCAAAACAAAAGACAAGCTGTTATCAGTATGATTCTGTAGTTGATACTAAAGAAATTTTCAATGTTCGTGACAACATCTGTGTCAGTTGTGTATAACAAAAAAGTAAGATAATAGAATGTAAAGAGTCACGTTGAGTGTTTGTTCGTACAGTTAGTAACATCGTGAAATGGACACTCATCTTGATCAAAACCATTTAAAATCACTCGCTCAGCTCTCCAATCAAATTCTAAACACTCACTCAAATCCCTCAAAAAGGCTCCAAAATAGTTAAAAAACGCTTCAAAATATTTCAAAATGATCAATATTCCAATCAAATCGATCAACTAATTGCATGAAAAGTTGGCTGGTGTTTATTTTGAAGTGTCTGATTTGGTCTTGAAGACACAAAAATCAGAAAATACGTAGATTTTCTCGAAAGTCATTCAAAATTAGCTCTACACACTCATTCAATTTCATTCCAAAACCATTTAGAAACTATTCAACTAAAGGATGCTCCTATGATTTGTTTTTGGAAAAGGTGACAATACACCAAGAGTTTGCTTTTGGAATTGGAGTGCAATGTACAAAAATGAAAACAAAAATGCAATTATTTGATACGTATGTGTGGCGTTTTCACTGTGCGCAAACTACGATGTTTGATCTCTTCCTCGGCGTTGTTTGCGATCCCATGACGCTGCTGCTGCGACCTTACAATGCAGATGAATACTGCCGTAAGAGCGCCGTCACACTGCCGACATAGTGTCACAAGCTTTAAGGTGTTGGAACCGTAATTGATCCGCAACATTTCGACACTTATGAATTTTCACAATGTTGACCAAGTCAACTTGATTGGTTCAATAGTCCTTAAACGTTTGAAACAGACCTGCTTCCCGTAGACTTAGGTCATAAGTTCAATTCCGACTCGGCAAACTTTCATGCGATATGAGACAAAACTAATTTAGTTTGACACGTCATTTCTCTCCAAAATGGTAGGGTGATAAGTATACGACTTACATAAGCGGCTGTTTGCTCGTTTAAATTATCGTGATTGTGCGGTCGCGAGTAATACATGGTAGCAAAGGCTAGATGTATCAGCATTCGCCATATATATGCAATGGGCATTGTGTCTATAGATTGAATAAACTTTTATTAGCAATATAAATGGTAGAATAAGATTTTCATTATTTCACCGGCGGGCAGGCAATTTGTCAACCTTTAAACAATACTCAAAAATTGTTGATGAAGTAATGAAGAAGATTAGTTCGGGTCCGTAGGAACCGCTAGCGATTTTAAGCCAGCCTTTTGAGTAATTTTGATATTCATGTAAAACCGCAACCACCCACTGCCCAAAATAATTTTGCATAGATGTAAGCAGTAAATTTCATTATACTTAATTATTTAACCAAATATTCATCCATCCTTGCCACATCAAAAATTATCTACCTATTTCTTATCTGCAACCATGAAATACTTTATATTCACATCTTTCTGTTGTTGTCAACACTATAAATGGAAATTATACATGTACATTTTCATGTCGTAAAACGCTCTTTAATCATTTTTCATGGCAGAATCTTTTGATTTCTACTCCTCGAAAACCTGATTAAGTCATTACTTCTAAAGGCAGAAAACGGACGCAGGTGGCCAGAATCAAACTAGGAACATGGTTACTTAGTAACGGTTTTTACATTATTACTTTAAAGATATTAATGTTTTGTGTTTTTGCCGTACAATATAATTGTAATGTTAACTCTCACGACTTTCACAGACTAATTGAATTACTAATAGACATTTTAAAATTTAAAAAAGGTCAGAATGATCTTTTTTCTCATTTCTCCAGTAGCAAAAAACGAAATATGCACAAGACTGACTTTACACATGTTAGGTTTTAGATATGTTATATGCACCTCTCGACTTTTTGGTAAATTTTTAATTCGATTCCGGACGGTTTATTTTTTCGGAACAATTTTTATGAGATATACGCGAATCGAGTTTACACATTAGTTAGATGAGGTTTTTTAGCTTTACACCTTCATGAAATATGGGAAAAAAACCGCCCCGAATATCTTATAATTTGATCTTATGAAGAACTCCATCTTCGCGAGTCAAGAGGTATCAAATCGATTACCCGTGTTTAGACGTGTTCTGCAGGAAGACAGATCGAAAGTATATTATATCATATTCTGGAACATAACTTTATCATTACATAGTTTTCTTAAGACATGGTTCAGGATTAACAAAGTTACCGATATTTATTACCTCCATTTAAAAAAAATATGTAAGCAAGTTCTTTAATTATCTTTCTTTTTTTTCAAAAACCAATCGGACCCTTATGATTCAATTATGACATGTAAAATCACGATTTTTTTTCTAGCTATATACATTTTTCAATAAAAATGACGATCTTTTTTTTTATATTTATTTTTGGGGCGTTTTTTAATGGTTTGAGTGAGTGTTTGTAATGAATGAATGGGGTGCTGAGTGAGCATTATAAAATGGTTTTGATTGAGATGAATGTCAATTTCACAATACAACTAACTGTATGCTGTGAACTACACAAATATTCAATGAACAGCTTGAAAAAGGTTAAAAACAAAGAATATTATACAACTCAATTCAGTTACAAAAAAATAATAATAATAAAAATAAAAAAATACGGTGAAGGTTTTCAATAAAGTTGACGATCTTTCCTTTTTTAGCTCACCTGAGCACAAAGTGCTCAAGGTGAGCTATTGTGATCGTAGAATGTCCGTCGTCCGTCGTCAGTCGTGCGTCGTCCGTCGTGCGTCGTCCACAATTTCTTTAAACATCTTCTCCTCCTAAATCAGTGGGCCAATCTTGATGAAACTTGGCAGGGATGTTCCTTGGGTCAAGCTCTACCAAAGTTGTTCAAATGAATGAAATCCACCCTTAACTTTCCCTTTACTCTTAACAAAAAGGGTGAAAATATGAAAATCTTTAAAAATCTTCTTCTCTTAAACCAGAAGGCAGACAGCTTTCATAATTGGTATGAAGCATCATCTAGTAGACCTCTACCAAGTTTGTTCATATCAAGACCGTGGGGTCATATTTGGGCTTTGCCCGGGCCCAACCCTTTTTACAAAGAATCAAAGAGCCAAAATCTTTAAAAATCTTCTTCTCTGAAACCAGATGGCACACAGCTTTCATATTTGGTATGAAGCATCACCTAGTGGGCCTCTACCAAGTTTGTTCATATCAAGACCCTTGGGTCATATTTAGGCTTTGCACGGGTGCATCCCTTTATCTCTTATGAGCACGAAGGGTAAAAATAAAAAAATCTTCAAAAATCTTCTTCTATGAAACCAGAAGGCAGACAGCTTTCATATTTGGTATGGAGCATCATCTAGTAGACCTCTACCAAGTTTGTTCATATCAAGACCCTAGGATCATATTTGGGCTCCACCCGGGCGCAACCCTTTTTACATAGAATCAAAGAGCAAATTTTTTTTAAAATCTTCTTTAATCGAAACCAGAGGGCACACTGCTTTCATTTTCGGTATGTAGCATCATCTAGTAGGCCCCTACCAAGTTTGTTCATATCAAGACCCTTTGGTCATATTTGGGCTTCACCCGGGCGCATCCCTTTCAGCTCATCTGAGCACATAGGGTGAAAATATGAAAACCTTAAAAAATCATCTTCTCTGAAACCAGTAGGCAGGCAGCTTTCATATTTAGTATGTAGCATTATCTTATGGACCTCTTCCAAAATTGGTCATATCAAGACCCTGGGGTCTCATTTTGGGTCCAGCTGGGTGCATCCCTTTTTACATAGAATCAAAAAGCAAACAGGCATATCTGTCTTGCTATTTGCTGAAAACATTCCATGGTATTGATCTTAGGCAATTTCTTCTTTTTGACATCTGCCTATCTAATTAATGTGATGTCCCAGGGGTCAAAGAGACTCAGGTGAGCGATCTAGGACCATCTTGGTCCTCTTGTTTCTTAAATTTTGGGCGTTTTAAATGGTTTCAGTTAGTGTTTCGAATGAATGAATAAAGCGCTGAGTGAGCACTTTAGAATCGTTTTGATTGAGATGAATGTCAATTTCACGGTGCAACTGACTGTATGTTGTGAACTACACAAATATTCTATGAATAGCATGGCAAAGGTAAAAAAATAAACCACGTTTAACAACTAAATTCAGTTACAAAAAACAAAACAAAACACTACAAATTACGGAGAAGGTTTTCTTCCAAATATGACTATTTTCCCAAATACTTCTTAGTTCCTAATTATTGACATTTGTTTTCCTAGGTCCCAGAAAAAAAGCTAGATTGGCACGGACTACATATCTGATAATCCGGGATTTCTAAATAGCACCCTTGACACACCATAAAACTGTTTTATGATTTTCAGGACCATTTGGATTTCCTCGATCGTCTGCCTCTATTGTCGATAAAACAAGACTAATTAAGATCGACCACAAAGCAACAATGTAATAAAATGCAAATAATATCCTTTTATTGCCTCAGAGTGGATGATCGAATTATTTTCCTGGTAAGTTTTTATTGTCTATATCAAGCCTGATTTTGAATTCAAGTGAATGATTTTGGATTGATTTTGGAAGATAATTGAATGAGTGTGATGAGTGAGTTTTGAATGAAATTAAAGTGGGGTAATCCAATATCGCTAATTTTGTTCGGGATGAACAAAATTGCCGATATTTATTACCTTCCTATGTGAAAAAATATGTAAGCAAGTTCTTTAAGTAGCTTCCTATTTTTCAAGAACCAATCAGACGCTACTGCTTTCAATTATAACATGTGAAATCCTGATTATTTCTTGCTAAATTAATTTTTCAAAAAAGTTAACGATCTTTTCTCTCTGTTTTTTTTTTCAATTTTGGGGCGTTTTTTAGTGGTTTGAGTGAGTGTTTCAAATGAATGCATTGAGCGCTGAGTGAGCACATTTAAGAATGGTTTTGTCAATTTCACGATGCAACTAACTGTATGCTGTGAACTACAAAAATATTCTATGAACAGCGTGGAAAGGGTTAAAAAGAAAGCATATTTAACAACTGAATTCAGTTACAAAAAAGTACAAAATATGAAGAAGGTTTTCTTCCAAATATGACTATTTTCCCCAAATACTTCCTCGATTCTGATTATTGACATTTGTTTTCCTAGGTCCCAGAAATAAAAGCTAGCTTGGCATGGAGCACATATCTGATAATCCGGGATTTCTAAATGGCACCCTTGACACACCATAAAACTGTTTTATGATTTTCAGGAGCATTAGGATTTCCTCGATTGTCTGCCTCTATTGTCGATAAAACAAGACTAATTAAGATCGACCAAAAAGCAACAATGTAATAAAATGCAAATAATATCCTTTTATTGTCAGAGTGGATGATCGAATTATTTCCCTGGTAAGTTTTTATTGCCTATATCATGCCTGATTTTGGAATTTAATTGTGCTTCAAGAGAGAAGTGTTGTTCCATTAAATAGATAATGTTTTTCTTTCACGACAAGGTCCAAAGTGTATACAGTCCTTGTCTCAAATAAAAGTATGAAACAGGCATTTTAACTCGAATAGATATCAATATATTTTAACTCGAATAGACCAAACGCGACTCCAAAATTCGACAAAAATGCAAATTACTGCACAGTTTGCTTCGACTAGAATTAATATGCCAATGAAACATTTTTGTTAAGAATGGGTGACAATATTTGCTGGCTTTTATGTATGATTAAAATAGATGATTTTGCTAGAATTAATATGCGAACTTAGCATAGTTGTTTAGAAAAGGTGAAAACAATATTTGCTGGCCTGTAGGTGTGATAAAATTTAGAAAATTTTACTCTTTTTAACAATCATTGGCTAGAGTTTAGTTTGATGTTCGTAAAATTAATGTAAAAAGGTATATATTTTTCTAAGAATCACAATCTAATTTTGCTTTCATTTTTATTGTCTATATCAAGCCTGATTTTGGAATTCACGTGTGCTTTAAGAGAGGAGTGTTGTTCCATTAAATAGATAATGCGTTTCTTTCACGACAGGTGCCAAAACCTATACAGTCCTCGTCTTAAATGAACTTCTTATTTTGACTCGAACAGATATCAATATTTATCTTGACCCGAATGGACCAAGCTCGGCTAGAATATTTGACAACACATGCAATTAACACAGATCTTGCTGCGACTAGAATTAATATGCCAACGAAACATTCTTGTTTAGAATGGGTGACAATATTTGTTGGTTTTTAAGTGTTTATAGAAAAAGAAGACTTGGCAAGAATTGAAATGCAAACGCAAATTACTTGTTTAGAAAAAATGATAATAATTACTGGCCCTTAGGTTTGATAAAAGAAATAGAAGATTTTGCTCGTTTTAACAACAAGGCGTGCATGCATTGGCTAGAGTTCAGTTTGTTGCTTGTGAATGAAACGAAAATGTTTAACATAAAATCAGAATCTAATTTCGCTTTCATAATTAAGATAAACTTATTTTATAGTTGAAGCTCGAATAGATAAAGACAGCTTTTGTTTTAACTTCTTTGGAATACTTAATGAAGGGAATTTTGGAACTTCAAAAAGCTAATCCTCAATTTAAAACATTCCCGTATTTGCATAAAACAGAGATTGCGCGAAGATGTCTATTGATTGCTTCTTCCTCCATGTTTTCGTTGGAGCCAACATGATACAGATGATTTTAAAATTAGTACTCATAAAAGGACTATCTGTGAACTCCGTAATGTAGAAGTTAAGCGTAGATGTCTTCATTTAATAACATCGCGAATTTGACAAGATGCATGATTTTTGAAGGGCTTTTAAATTATTGTGATTATCCTGTTTTTAATGATTTTCATGGAAAGTAAAATATCATCAATAGTTTCGTTCTGTAACGACATTTGCGATATTTTTACCTTCCTTTAATAAAATCGACGTATTTTTTTTAATTTGACAAATCAAACGCTTAAGGAGGGCCGTTACAGTTTTGGGGGATTTCCAGATATCCGCGAAACAGGTGTATGTTTTAGAGCATTCATATGCACAGATATATTGAAAATATCAACATAGCTTTCCACGCATATTTTGAAAATATTTACATTTTTCTTAAGGTGGCCATGTTTTCGAAAATATAAAAAAAAACTGTTTATTACACCGACCAATCACAATGCTGGTGTGCTAAATTAACGCATATTTATAGCCATAGATATGGAAAACATAAAAATATAATAAAACTTTCTAGTAAGGGCATAAATAAGTGACAAGTGGACATTTCGCTTTAAATGCTCCTCAAAGATAAAAAGTGAATATATTTTGAAGGCAAAAAAAAGCAAACACTTATATTAAATAAACTCGAAATATGTCAATAGAAAATTAGACCAACTATCTTTCAACTGAAATTAATAAAGAAAAGTATATGTATCCAGGCACTTTTAGTCAATTTCATAAGTTTGAAATACAGTACCCCCCTTAATTTACTACTCTAAATTTATTTTGTCCAGGCATTGTTACGTCCCCTGATTTCCCAATCAACAATAAAAACCATTTGTAATTTTGATACACTTGGTAACGCCTTTGGCAGTTGTAGGATTTCTGTAACGGGGTTTAAACTACAATTAATGGGGGGGGGGGGGGGGGGTATTCAATTCACATCATTTCCAAAGTTTTGCCGAATTACCCAGTGAAAGACTGAACATCCCATTCCCTCTGGATCCGCCACATGCACAGCCATTATCCTGATCAAAACACGAGGTTTTCCTCCATGAACTCATTTTCTATATGAGACAATTACATATAGAAAAAATATGTCATTTCAGTTGCCACGGAAGATAAGATGGTTTATTACTCGATTGAACAAAAAAGAAAGAAAACATCACTTTCGATTGATTTTAAAGATTTTAGAATACAGATTATGTTGGTAATTTTAACCTAATTTATTTTACAATGGTTTGGAAACAATTTCCTAAATTTTACATTGATCCCTCTTGATTCTGTGGATTACAGAAGAGTTCAACAGTCTCGGGCCAAATAAAGAAAAAAGGATAATCGCCAGTATTTATACCCGATCTCGGGACTTCTTGGTCAAGGAGCAGACGCAGTAACTCTTGAATACATACTCTCTACGAATAATGCGATAGCTTTTTGAAATCATTGCTTATTGAAATATTCAATGTTGGCAAAGCTATTGATGAAATGTTAATAATTGTTATCAAATTATCGTTTTCACTCTTACAAACACACATAAACGGAATCAAATAAAGATGGAAATTTAGAGAGAAGAAATGAATTTTTTAAAGGTTGAAATTGTCCTTTTTCTACGTTGTCTCCTTTTCCGTTTTTACAACGTGTAACATACATAATGAATGGGATCTTTATAGGCAAAAGTAACATATCATTTTGAACATTTATAAAAAGAATAGTGAAAAACGAAGACAGTTAACAGTGCAGAAAAGTAAACTGAAAAGGAGAGAAATCGCATCCAAGTGGCAAAATCTTATTATTTTGGGATATGATTCGTCATCCCGTGTCAGTTTTACCGAAGTCGTAAATAAAAAAGCACATTTTTTCTCCTTTTCAAGCAATGTTCAAATAACTGAAAGATGACTACCTTTTATAAGCACCCATTATATGATAAGTTTATACTTACAACGATATGACCCGAACTCTCAATCATTCCCTTTCGGTGATGAAGAGTACGTGACAGCCCTGCGTTCAGGACAACAAAGCGAAGTAAACGTTTAGCTCATGCACATGCGAGCAATGCAGGGTATAAATAGCAAAAAATGTTTGCTCCGTTTTGTCATCCTGAATGCATGGCTTGTGATAGGTCTATCAACGTGACCCGTTCTTCGTTGGAATAGCGAAGCACAAGTATGAAACACTCATTAGATATACTTTACACGGTAATGCAGACTACCATTTTTCGGATGATCGTTTGTGATTCGTTATTCTGAACGCATGACCGGATTTCATTTTGTCCCTCGTAATAGTTGCCAAACCCTGCAGTTCAGGATGCAAAAAACATTCGCAAACGTTTAGAATGTGAACCTTTCTTAGCAGTCGTATGTTTCTGAAATGTTTCGCGAACGTTTTATTTTGAATTCAGGACAATCCTGCGTGTAGGTTGACAAAATTACGATTGTTTGAAAAAAAGCCTTCCACTGTGCACGCGCAACTCCATATAAAGTTGATTTTAACAAGGCCCCCTCATAATTTTTTTTTTCTAGGCGAGTTGTCTCCCCAAAACTGTAACGTCCCACCTTAAAGGTCAAAACAAGCCAATAAAAGCATACAATTTTACGATCGATTTCATTGAAATGTTTATTATTTGAACGATTATTAAGCTTTATTTAATAATTTTGGAGCGTTTCTGGGTGATTAGAAAAGAATGAATGTTTGGAATTAATGAATGAAGGGTTCATCGAATGATTTGAATGGTTTGATCGAAATGATTGTCGATTTCACTATGTAATTAACTGTATTAATAGAGCCTCCAAAATTAAGGACTACACGGCATATTTACGAAAAAAGGCTCATCCGAGAACTTTGTTAATGTTTAAAAAAGGAATTCGATCCAGCAGATGTAAATCGAAGTTCGCATGTCATAAACCATTATTTGGGGAGGCTGAATGGTCATTTTTGATTTAGAATATCTGTCAGGTGCATAGCTTTGCGACTGCAGTAGGCCTGATTAAAGTAGTTTTTAGCGTTTTTAATATGTAGAACTTGTGTCAATCAAAGACGTCCATAATTTTGCATGGATAAGCTTTTTCTTTTAAAGACACGAAGATATTTCGTTTATTCTCTTAATTCAGATGTTTATTTAAGGAGCCCAATCGCTTTGAATGAAATAGAAGACAAAACTTAATACTTTATAAATGAATGGTCTATCCATAAAAATTTAAAAGAAATATGGTTCTAAATCTAGTGTGATTGCATGTCTTCTTTGAAGCTTGAACTCGAATCGTCGGATAAATAGTTTATAGTAAAATGTCAATAGACAAACCTGACAAGTCAAGAACAAAGCTCTAGTGCCACTTTTCTGCCATGTTCTAAGATAATCAATGATGTTCTAGTTGAAGTACTATGATAACGTTGACAGACTACCAATGATCAAATCCCTCCTATTTTATAAGCACTTCTCACATTACGATAACTCGTTAATGCATTGGAGCTATAACAACAATAATGTATTTTTTTCTTGGTTTAAACCTATTTATTTCACATGAAATGGGAAATAAGTTTTCTCAACTTAGGTTCATGCCTCTTGATTCTGCTTCCTGAAAATTTCACAGGTACTCGCGCCGAACCGGTGGGCCAACGAAAGAAACGGCCTTCAAGAGTTTACATGTAGACGGACGGACAAAATCATTATTTTAAATTCAAAAAATCTGAAAAACAAAATTCTTCATAGTATTAGATGGAAAATGTGATATGGCAAAAAAGTACGTTTCGTTTGTTGGATTCTGATATTTTCGACAAAATGTTGGTCCTTACAGTAGTCAAACGGACTATATTTTCTTCTTATTTTATATACATTATTGTATATGCGTTTTACGCCATTATGTTATAACATGTTATAATGTATACTTTTGTGCGTTTATAAATATCTTGGATGGACGACCAAAAGTCGTTTCTACAGCTTAATCAAAGTTACCCACGGATGGTGATTATTTTTGGGGTGAGAGGGGAGGGTTGGGGAGCGGGGCTGTCGTATTTTGGCACGTGATATATAAAAACAAACCAACAAAATAAAAAAAACTCTTTATCGCCATTGTAAATGCCGAAGGTTTCTCATCCCATGTTCCAAGGCGTGGGAGAATATGTACGAGGGGTGTTCCAGAAGTTCGTGAACTGACGCCATATATCAAAAACTGTGCTAGTATGAAATTATAAATCATATCATATTATAGAGTTATCTTTGCTTTATTCACACACCAAATAAGATGAATGTACGTCGAATATCAATCATTTTAGGGCGACCAAAGACATGCACCATGTGCCGGGCGGCGCACACCTCGAACCTCTAACGTACGTCGTTGACGTCGGGATAATCATAACACAACCCAAAATTCGAACTTTTTCAATAAAATCACTTCAAAACTTAAATGTTACAATAAACAAATGCTAAATGTGCCATTACACCGTCAATACCTAGATTATACCGCTTTAACCAGCTATCGACAGTCGTCCAAATACCCTTACATTCTGTCTTGCTATATTCATTGTCACAAAAATGTTTTCTATGATTTTCATTTCAGAACTTAATTGTTCTTTATGTTTAGCTGTGGAAATATCTCTGAAGAAATGCTAACATGGTGTCAATGCCATTACTTTCGATCCTCTGCTCTCATCTAGAATCAATTTCTGTTAGTCGGAAAATGCATAAAAATATTGCACATTAACTCCCTAATGTTTAAAAGTCCACGAACTTCTGGAACACCCCTCGTATATGTACCTACTCGACGTAAAAACGGTGAAACTCTTTTTAGTTTTTGTTGCAAAACAAAAGACAAGCTGTTATCAGTATGATTCTGTAGTTTGATACTAAAGATATTTTCAATGTCCGTGACGACATCTGTGCCATTTGTCTAAAACAAAAAGAGTAAGATTATAGAATGTAAAGAGTCCCGTTGAGAGTTTGTTTGTACAATTAGTAACATCGTGAAATTGACACTCATCTCGATAAAAGCTATTCAAAATCACTCGCTCAGCGCTCCAATTATTCATTACAAACAAATTCAAATCACTCAAAAAGGCTCCAAAATAGTTCAAAAAGCTTCGAATAAATTGGCTGGTGTTTACTTTAAGGTAACTGCGGACACAGAGAGGGCCATTTTAGGTCCAAATTTTAAATTATCTGCAAATCATGCCTGATGCGATAAAGCTGAACTTTGAAGTACCCGCTTTCATATTTCGGTCAAAAAAGGAATTCCAAATCGCAGAGTTGACGTCATGACGTCATCAAGGGGCCGATCCCGTTTTAAGGGACCAAAAACAGTAATTGTCCATTATTTTCGGAAATAATAAACCGATTTTATCCCGAAAATGTCATTTGCTTCGTAAAAAGACGTCCGATGTTATGTTTTTATTGATATGAAGATATAAGTGTAACAAAATACAATAAAGTGTGACGTATTTAATGTTAATGCCTTCTAAGTTGCTGTTTTCGAGTACAGTTACTGAAAATATTGCCTTTTTTTGTTCGGTGACCTATGCTGAAATTAAGACATGTTGCTGTCAAACCATTCCGCAGAAGATTTTTGAAATAAAAACCATGTGTCTTCGTTGTTAGATTTTTTGTAAAATTCGATTCCGCGAAGATATCGCAAATCAAAGGATATTTCAACGTCGCGTCAAATGTTCACAAAAGCTGTATTTCTTAATGGATAAAATATAAAGTGAATTTTTGTATTTCTTAAAATTACAATCAGATTTGAATCTTCTGAAACCTGTATTTTACAATAAATCTTAATTTCAACTATTTTGGAGATTGGCGCCCAGTTAGCATAGTACTGATGGTTTTGGTGCAATGTCAAATTCGGCGAAAAATGTTGCAACAACTTCGGAAAATCGAATTCAATAAAAAAAATCTAATCCTTTCATATCACATTTCATTTTTATTTCATAAATGCAAAGCATATTCTTTTCGCTACAAAAAAAAAATCAGCATAGGTCACCGGGCAAAATTTTGAGAGATTTCTATTTATTTACAAAAAAATAAATGTAAAATAACGTCAAATCTTAAAAATCTAGAAATAGATAGCGTTTCAGGCCTATTTTTCTTTTAAAATGTGCACCGAAATTAAACGGCTAGCTCAGGTGGTCAAGAACTTTCTAAATGAAACTTTTTCGTAAAAATTGGCCGATTAATTCAGAAAAAAATTGCAAATAATGATTTTGGGGGGTCGAAAAGGGATAGGCCCCTTAATTACGTAACGACGTCAAATGAATGAGCTTCAGACTCTTTTCATTGTATGTTTGGTAATTCCTGCCCTACAAATATAAATCTCAGCAATTATTATGAGATTTTAAGAAAGTCGATATTTGACCATTTTATCTGTCCGCAGTTACCTTAAAACGTCTGATTTGACCGTGAAGTCACAAAATCAGAAAAAAACAGTAGATTTATTTACAGGGGGTACAAATTTACCACAATTAGACGAAATTAGCGATTATGTTTTATTTACTTCCCTTGAAAATCATTCAAAGCTCGCTCCACACACTCATTTTAATCTACTCCAAAACTATTCAGAAATCATTCAACTTATCAATTTAGGATGTTCCTGGAGTTTTTTTTTTTGAAAAAAGTGAAGATACATCAAGAGTTTGCTTTGGGAAAGGGAGTGCAGTGTACAGAAACGAAAACATTAAATACGCACTGTCTCTGTGTGGCGTTTTCACTGTACTCAAACTGCGATGTCTGGTCTCTTCCTCGGCGTTGTTTGCGATCCCATGACGTTGCTGCGACCTCGCGATGCAGATGAATACTGCAATTTTGCCACGTCAATATCCCATGGCGAATGTTTTACGCATGATCAGATTTTGAGACGTGTGGTCGCTCTCCGTGTGGACCTTCAGTGATTTAGGCGATTGTACAACGTTCCCACTAGGATCTCACTGAACTCCAGTTGCGCTACGAGCGTAAAGGCGATGCAAGTGCATCAAACTGCGATCTCGATTTTTTCAGATCGCCGTAAGAGCGCGGTCACATCGCCAACCTAGTGTGACATATCTTAAAGCGATCGTGGCGAATATCAATGTGACGGATCGATATCATTCTTTGGCCTAATTGGGAACTTTCGGAAATTCTTCGGAAAAGACCTCCGGAATAACCCGGGCGTAGACATGAAAGCTCATCATATTGCACGTGGGTTTATGTGACGTAACAAATATAAGTAAAGATGACGTTGCCAAAAAACAAAATTAAATAAAGGTAAATATTGGACATTTTATAATTTGATAACAAAACGCAGTGTTTTACTGCGTTATGTAATCAAATTATAAAATTCCAAAAAGATTTATATAGATTATCAGAAAGCATTAAAGGATTTTTTTCTTCAATCGTATTGACTAAAGTTCCACCAAAATCCGAATCACATAAAATGACCAAAAATTACTAAACCTACGTCCGAGGTACTTTCCAGTTTACGGAAAAGTTGGAGCGATGTTCCGAATGTCTCTAGCCAACACCAGGCGTGTTTTATACTCTTTGTAACCAAAACTAAACCAATATACTCATTTCCTTTCATTTGCAATCTTAATTAATGGTAATCGCTTGTCATGTAACATTTAGCTTTGCGTTTGTTTGCTGCTGTGTTGAATGCCACAAAAAGTCATACAAGAATAGTTTTAGTGTACATTTTGCAAACTTTGAAGAGGTACGCTAATACATATGTGAAAAATGGCATAACAGTGACTAACTATTAACATGTGTTGGTTATTAAAATCCCGGAAGCCAGAAAATATTTACTTTCCAAGTTATTAGTTTGTGTAAACATTGTCCTGATTTTTAAAGGGCTTTAGCTAATATTTAAACGGCTGCAGCATTTAGAGTACCAGAGCAATTAATTCGCCAGTTTCTCGAGGGCTTTTCGTCTAAATGAAAAATGAATTTTATATTCGTGTATAAGGTTAATAATGGTGAATTAGATAAAATCAATGGGCGATTGCGATTGTTAAAATGCAGGTTGATTACTCGGTGTTCGTCTAGCATTCCACTTCCCTGTGGTTGTTGTTAGCAGGTTGATCTAACAATCACAATCACCACTTGCTACAGAGTCACTGTTTTTTCGTACGAGGATTCAACCACCATTATATCACCGGGGGATTTCTAACATAGGTTTCTTATGTGTGAAATTTCGGAATTAACTACGTCTATTCAATTATCAATTCTAAATTATCAATTTCATATCTCAATATTAATTTCATATATTAACAAACAATGGCAACTTCACCTTGTCCGAGGTACTTTACAGACCACGGAGAAGTCCGAGCGATGTTCCGAATGCCTACAGCTGCTCATCGCATAGAGGTTTACTATTTTGACGCTTTTTGGTGAGACAAAGGTCTTAAAGGATGTATACCGTCCTCGGGGATCGAATCTGGGCCCATTGCTTTTGTCAATTTCATATCTCAATATTAATTTCATATATTAACAAACAATGGCAACTTCACCTTGTCCGAGGTACTTTACAGACCACGGAGAAGTCCGAGCGATGTTCCGAATGCCTACAGCTGCTCATCGCATAGAGGTTTACTATTTTGACGCTTTTTGGTGAGACAAAGGTCTTAAAGGATGTATACCGTCCTCGGGGATCGAATCTGGGCCCATTGCTTTTGTCATTTTTAATTAATTCTGCTGCTGGCGGTACTTCGGTTGATACGCGTGAAGAAAAAAGAACTATTCTTAAATGCCTCCTGAACGTCTATGTAGATAATTTTGGCATTTCAAAATTTAATAACAGAACGCAGTAAAACACTGTGTTCTGTTATCAAATTATATTATGCCTAGTTTTAATCTTTCGTTGATTTTTTTTGTTTTTGTCGAAGTCATTTTGATGTTTGTGACGTCATATTAACCCACGTGCGCAATACTCTGCTTTCATTGCTCCGCCCATTTTAATCCCGAGGTCTATTCCGTAAAACCGCCGAGGGTTCCCGATTGCATCTGTATGATGTAGTAATAGCTTAGTGAGAGAAAAATCAGGAATCCATAGTATCTTTTAGATACCACAAACGCAGCAATATGAATAAACATTGCTTAAATCGGCGTTAAACCCCATTCAAACAAACAAACAATCGAGATGATAACGTCGCAAAAATATAAATCGCAGTTTTGCCAAAATCTGATAGGATAAATAATAATAATAATAATAATAATAATAATATATCCAGAAAATATACATATAGTGAAAAGTTTATACTAACATTAGTCCTACTTAGATCGGCACTCTTCGCAAATCCCAGAATATCTTAATTGACGAATCAAATTTATAAATGCAATCAAATATAAGCCTGTGCGTGAGATTTTCAACTATTTGATTTGTGGCGCAAAAATTGAGTAGCCTAGATAGTCACATAGTGCAATTAAAAGATTCCTTCACTGTCTAAAGACACTTTAAGACCGTATCTTCCAAAAAAAGCGCATGGTGAAGACTCTGGTCAGACTGTGCAGATGCACAGGTTGGCCCGATTCTTTGCTTGGCGCTCTTTTGAAATTGCTGGTAATGTCACGCACAGGCTCATATTCTATCTTGTATGGCATAAAATATGTACATACATTCAGCAGAGCGTTCTCTTAACATGCCGATCCTTTATTCCCATTTTGTGGTCCTTTATAACAAGTTTAATTGTGAATTAATCTTTAAAAAAATCCGAAAAAATCTAAATGACAGTATTAGTAAACAGCAATTTTAAATCAAAAGTTAAATTTTAAACAAGCCCCTTTTTGAATTTGGTACATGTATTTGTTTGTTTATTCATCTTCAACATGTAAATCGAAATTTCAACGAATACGAGTATTCAGAAATGAGTTTTCTTTTCCATTTCTGATAACTACATAGGGGAAAAACACCAATAGAACAAAAGCTCTTTAAACATGATGAGATATAGGGTTGGGTACACAATCAATATATTTCCGCCTGTTGTTTACTTTCACTTCTAGGACGGTAATTTTATGGCGTCGTTTAGCACGAGACAACAAAACACATGGCTAGAGTCCAAAAATGGCTTACTACCCTTCTTTTCTAATCACATGATCAGGAATAAATACAAGTAAAACTCTTATATGTACAATTGTGTGTAATCAGAATAAAAATTGTACACTCAAAGAAGAATTTCTTTTCAACTAAAAAGAAACTTGACTCGACGAATCGTTACTTTCTTTTTGTCTTACTTGAAAAAATGCAAATGGATGAAAAGTTCTAAAAATGGCAAATGGTATATTAATATATGAAGGATTTTATCCTTTCTTCTTCCTTGTTCCTTTTCAATATACTGTCAATACTCCATATCTGAAGTTAAAATTGACTTGGTGAATGATTCTGAAAATATTTCGAATGTGTGAAATGAGTGAGTTTTTAATCAAATAAGGATTGATAATGGAATATTGCTTCCTTCGTTTAGATTTTACCAAACTAATGATATACTTGTATCATTAACTCCTTTTCATAAAATACATTGTTTTCGTACTGATCTAAAAATAGATCTATTTACTTCATTGACTGATCAGTTCATCAAAATATACGCAAGTCGATAAACGGTCACGAAATGATTTGACCATTTCAATGAAGTTCGGGAGCTCTTTGAACGACCAGAAGCGTTATGATGTTTTTTTTCAACGATTTCGGGGCGTTTTCCGTCGTTTAAGGAAGGAAGTGTTCGGAATGAAGGAACGGTGAACTAGCGAACGGAGAACGTTCATCTGTTGTCACACTCGGCATATCGTCTTTTTTCTATATATTCTATGTTGGTCGCCTTCTGAGAGTGTAAACTTTTCAAAATCTTATTCACGCCTATGTCCTTATTAAAAGTGGTTGCTCGAGTTATATTTACTGCACTTATATTCCACTCCCAACCGATGAAATTAAATCGAGTCATTTATTGCTGCAATGCTACTAAAAATATCTTGAATTTTTATATGGCGGAAAAGTAATTCATTCGCAGAATCTATTTCCCAAAATTAATTCTATTCAATGTCGTTTATTTGCGTCGATGAGCACACAGAATTCGAAGTTATTGAAGATAGATTGTAATTTATTTCAGTTCTGTGAAAAATGAAATTTACATTTGGAGCTTGTAATTCATTTAACATTGGAGTGATTGATCTAAGCTCGACGTCGTAACAAGACGGATTAAAACATCTCCCTTCTAGAGAGAATTTCAGTTCTTAAGTGCAATTCGAAAAGTAAGCTATTTCATTTGATAATTTCTCTCCACTAAATACAGAAGTATTTATCCAAAGTGCGCAATAGAAAAATCTCGATCGAGCTCCCTTGGGATAGCGTTTATAATTCATCCGCGACCATGAGACATTGTTGTTGAAATGATAGTTCTATTAGAGTTAAATAACCCCATTAAATTCGCAAGAACGTATCAACAAAGGTCGAATTTATTGACAAAAACCTAGTTTGATATAAACAAACTTGTGCTCAAAATCAAATATTTCGATAGTGAAAACAAATGCTTTACAACTCTGTGATTCTTCTAATTATTGTCCCTTATGACAGTAAAAACATTGTGAAATTGACTGTCATTGCATTCCGATAAAAACATTCTCAATCGCTCACTCAACGCTCCGTGTACTCATTCCAAACACTTACTCAAACCATTAAAACTTGCTGCAAAATAATTTAAAATGACTAGATTAAAAACTACATTGAAAATTTAAATCGCTAGATAAACTACAAGGTTTCACTGACTTGATTGAATTTTGTAAGCGTCTAAATTGTTTGTGAAGACATTGGGAATCATTTCTGGAATTAATTTTCATACCCATTTTATTTAAGGGTGGTATTAAATATCGCTAATTTTGTTCGTCTTTAACAAAATAAGCGATTCGGATTACCTCAATAATTTCACTCAAAACCACCCATCGCATTCATTCAATTTCGACCAAGATTATTCCAAAATAAATAACCTTGGGCCTGTTATACTAAACATCTAACAATCAAATTTGCGTAAGACAAACATTCAAATTGCCACGTCATTAGATACATTATATGAAATTCTGCCAATTGTCATCTCATTAGAATCGTCTTCTAAAGACGATTCTAATGATAAATTGCAAGACAGAATTTAACAATGAATGAATAAAGTACGATTTGAGAATTTGACTTATGATTAATTCTTTCGCAAGAAGTTTAGTAAAACGGACCCCTTGTCAATTTCACGGTGTCCTTAACTATAGTTGTCATCGGTTTAACATTTCAACGGCTTGTTTTTTAATAACAATGTTTGTACAAAGATATTGTCAAGCGACCACATTTTCATTATCGCAATTTATATTCAGATGTAAAAGATAGGAAAGAAATTTAAACATTTTTTTTATAAAATTAACTACATTTTGAGAAGAATGTTTGGTATTATTGTCCAATCATGCTATTTACCATGATAGAATGACAAATATTTGTGGTTGAGTTTTAAGATTGTTTTTGACTACCATGATATCAGTTCATTGAAATCTAAACCTTTTGGTACATAAGTATCTCTTCGCTCCTATCTCCTTTTTTTTTACAATTCTTGGTCAGAAAGACAACAAAAATTGAACAAATACAATACAACGTCTGAAAACACCAATAACGTCCCGTACCTCGCAATTCATATCTCGTTTGGAAAACTGAGATTTATTCCCGCCTGTCATCACAGCCGAGAGAATAATCTAAAATATTGCTATAGTAACCACATTTGGTAATTATTGCATTACATGCACGCTGTGAGAAAAATTACAAATCTAGGATATTAAATACGACCCATGTATTTTTGAGAACACGTAATGTTACTAAAACAATAATTGTCTAAATATTGTCAGAAAGATCCAGGATTTATTTTTTGCTTCGGTGTAAGAAATAGACAATGTGATATTTCAATGGACAAACAACAAAGGCTCTATTTCCATTAGTAGAGGAGCCGTAAGTGAAAAAAAGCAAAAAATAAAACGTTTTATTATTCACAAAATAAAAGATGTATCGATCCTTCATGAAAACTAAAACACAACAATTATATTATTTCTTAAAAGCAACAATGAGGCAAACTCTAAAAAAAAGGACCAGAAAAAACCTTTTAAAAGCGCATCAGATGCTCGTGAGTACATGGTATAATGATGATGTCATACATGTCTTCATCGACTAGACTCTAGCTAAAACGTTGGACTATCTTTGTTACAATGCTACAATGGATGAGTAAGGGACATCTTTTGTTCTTTAAAAAAAGAAAAATGCAAAATGTCAATAGGTCTTGGTACGACAATATGTTTGTGCTATTGCTCCGCATTTGCTCTTTATTTCTTTACGTCATCAACAGGAAGACATCCTAAAGAACTGCTTGAAATTAAAAAATGAATGCAAAAACATCTACAGGAAAATTGTTTGTTTTACTGGAAGATCGTTTTATCTTTCATTGATCGAATAACAAAAGCTATGTTTTCATAAGGTGAAGCTACTTTTTATTTTCATTTTATGTAAGAATGAGACCAATTGTGGAATTCTTAGGACTAATTTTCTTATATCGCGTCATTTTACATCAATCCTGAACAACTTCGACGTCATTTGTCTATTTGACTCCGCATTCAAGCAATATTTACTTGGTTCCTTTTCAAATTCTTAATTTCATACAATCAGTACAGTCAGCAAAACGAGAACTTGGGTTAATTTCAACAGAAACTTTAAGTTAGCTTGGTATTAAGCAAGTCATTAAATGTTGAATTGGCAATCAATCTAACACCACTAATCGGGAGCATATTTTTGCTAACCTTTTATCATTTTGACAGTCAATGAACCAACGCACTTGTAGAAGTTCTATTCTGAAAAATAACAATGACTTACATTCGGTACTAGTTCACCCTAGAATTTTCACCGACCGTAAAATTATTCTTTGCTCTCCAAAATCATGAAAAAATGTGACTTTCGGTATTTCTGATAACCAACCAACGATTTGCTCCTCATCCCTGGAGATTTCCATTTCATATCCCGCGTCATGTTAGACTGATTTCTACTCTCTCGTAGTCCGACGGTAAAATAATTTTTGGGGAGGATGTGATGAACTTGTTTCCAAAAGTGTCCCCAGCGAGTCTTTCAAACTCTCTGTGTATTACCAACATTCAGAGATTGTCTTTGAAATAGCCTGGTGAACTACTCATCTGATTGAATTGCGCGATACTATTAGATTTTCGGCTACGAGGCATTACGATCTGGAAAATGGGATTGCAGTACAGGCAATTTCAGCGGAAAAACTACGCCGTCTTTGTTGAGAAGGCTTTGATTCGCAACAATTTTACCGGAGTAACGGCCTTTTTAAAGCCAAATTAAAAGTGTAACTTTTGATTGTGTTGTTTTTCCTCAAGGTTGAGAGAATCATTCACGCTTCAACCTACATACAACTACTGCACAAATCAGAGTTTCACTCATTGACCTAGAATTATGTGATAAATGTAATGCATTTGTTTCAGAGGAAAACCTGATGACCTTTATTTAATGGGCGGACAATAGCTTTCCTCTGTAGTTTTGCTGTTATTGATGCTTAGACTTTGTTCTTTCTCCCGAAATTCATCATTTTTGTCACTGTGAAGAGGATTGTCAAGTCGAAATTAACCTTAATTTCTTTTGGATAGTACAC
The DNA here is from genome assembly GCA_948146395.1 of Fragum whitleyi. NCBI lineage: Eukaryota > Metazoa > Mollusca > Bivalvia > Cardiida > Cardiidae > Fragum > Fragum whitleyi. The sequence continues at coordinate 68,432,464 of OX411548.1, forward strand.
ATATTTCTCCCCTAACACACATTGTCATAATTTGGTGTCAAGATTATTGTTTCTTTATTCTTAAGTATTTACAAATGGAAAATATATGAGATAAAGGTAAAAACAGTTCTACGAGAGTTTTTGTATTTACGATTAAAGATAGCTTTTCTTTCTACAAAGACAATATACTTTAAGGCTCCACAAGGGAATTTCAAAAAATGTCACAACATTAATCAATTGCCGTCTTCTTATTCAGGAAATAATTATAGCACGACGGGAAATGAAAACCGGGTCATGAAATTTCAAATATTTTTTTCTAAAAATCTAAAAAAAACTTCTTTTAGTAAAACCCGATATCAAAAGGACGATATATAAAAGCTTCAGCCTTTTCCATTTCGTAACCGTTACGGTAAAAAATACCTCGTAATGCATAAAATGAAGTTGCTTTACAACGATATATGTGTTTTTTCAATGGGATTTTACGACAATTTATATACAGTTATATAGCGGCTGGAGCACCTAACAATGGAATCGTGGTATTTATAACTCCGGTACATTACATCTGGAATCCTGGTATTTCTCATTCCTGATTAAATCCTCATTAAATCTTTTCATAGCCTTGAGCTGCTATCCTTCATAGGTATACGACTATCAATCCATTGGTGGGAGACAAATAGTCGAAAAGAACGAGTGCCGCCGTCAGGGATCGACCCCTGGAAAAAAATATCATATTGAAAATACTATAGTTTGAGGGTTCTGAAAACAAGATTTCTGAATTTTGAAAAGAAATGAAAGGAATCTCTAAGGTATGAATCTATGATGATTACATAATTACTTTTTTCACACAAAGCTTGATATATTTTTCTTAAGAAAGATCAATTGAAGGAGCAATAATGGTCCTACATCGCCCACCTGAGTCTCTTTGACCTCTGGGACACCTCAAGAATACGATTGGCAAACATCCGGTCCCGAAGAGATACTTTGTATCTTTTATCAATGCCCTTGGCTGTTTTAGAGAAAATTATTGTGGGAAGATTTCACGCTTTGTCTCCATGAAAAAATATGATGCTTATAGGCTTAGCGCAATTACACTACCCCATTGTTCTGACTACACCGGTCATAAACTTCAATTTATTTTTGTCAGGAATCTGTTTCAGGGATATTATCGAAATAAAGTTGATAGAAAAATCATTTAACTTAATGATGTAATTTTAATTTCTAGATAAAATATATTCTTGTGGCAGATTTTTCTGGTGTAGCCTCCGTTTGCTTGAATCACATCTTGGTAACGTTGTCTCATTTACATAATAAAGTTATCTAGGAATCGCTAAGGTAACTTGTTTCATTCTGTAATTACACTGTCCGTGAGAACGTAAAGCACTGGCGGCTGATTCTTGTACACCTTTCGGACAAGTTTTCAATCGAGTTTAGATCCGGCGATTTAGATGGCCACTAAACAACGCTCGCCCTATGATTGCGAAGCCATGTCACCGTTGTACGGCTTGTTTGGGCTATAACATCATCCTGCATTATCTGCATACCACGATTTCGCTGCATAAGGGAAAAAACGGCCCGCATAACTTCATTTTAGTATCGGACGGCTGTTAAGTTGCCGTTGGCCTTTACCAAACTTTTTTTTTCGTGTAATGTGATTCCAGCCACAGCATGATAAACCCCCTCTGATTCAATGATAAAAGAGTCAGCGTATCTTTCATTGCGACGTCGGTAAACCCGAATTTCGTCAATACTGTATGGCTCGGATCTTTTCCGGCCGGAAACAAGACATGCATCCATTCTGCTCTTGCCATCCTAGTATAGACACGTGACAACGGAAGTCTAGCAAAACGGTGTTTGAGAGTGAGCACCAGTTACCTGTACGGTCTTCTTGGTCGTAGACCCCCACCTTGTGCTTCTCTTAATCGCTTTTTGTGAGTTTAAGAGCTGATTGGCTGCGTGTTGTCAACTACCTTGTGAGTTTTGGTCGGTCTGCAACACTTCCGGTTTGTCAAAAATTGGTCTACAAGCTGGTGATATTTTTTCTGAAAATTCTTTAATCTTGTAAAGAAGAAATAAATTATTTGTTTATTAAAACCAAACATGACAATGAATGAATGTGAAAACAGTCCTGTGTACAGTATGAAAACGTTAGCGAAGCGCTTTCAAAATGATGCCTCGCTTTGCACGTATGTGAACGTACAAAGCGGGGCATCATCTGAAAGCGCTCGCGAAACGCTTTTACATCCTAAACACAGGGCAGCTTATTGGTGCGTCCTTTTTGTCTGTAATGGGATAAGGTTCTCACCTGTGAATAAGACAATCCACCCAACGGCACCTTCCCTTTCTTCGATAGACTTACGGTCCAGCTTTTATTTTTTCTGAATAACAGTCAACGCACAAAACATTACACATTCCAATTGGCTATTGTAACAAAAATCAAGTCTGCACGAAAGCAATTGCTGTTTCCATGCTCCGCTGTTAAAACACTCAATAAAAACAGTTTTATAAGCAACTTCTTGCACTATACAACTGTTCTTTGTTCGGGATGACATTTTACAGGAATTGCTCTTTCTGGAAAACAAAAACTAAATTACCACCATCTTAGAAAGCATATTGTCCTGGGATATATTTTAATTAAGTAGGTTGAGAACTTAAACTTCTTCCTGCAGATGAGTGTTTTTAAATTATATTCACAATAGAAACGATGATATCGGCAACAACTTGAACATATATTTGACAAAGGCTACTAGAAACGAATACTTGAGAGATCAAGCCCATTGCGTGCAGAGCTTGTTATGCTGTGTCGAAAACGTGTTGTGCACTCAATTCTTTTGTCGTGAGTTCGATCCTCGGTTCGGCTACCTTTTATCTGATGGGTGTCAAAATCAACTCACAAACGATCGAACTATTACATTTACGTCTAAAGGGGTCGGTGGCTGGTGGCTCGAATGAAGGGTTATTTTTGGTTTGTTTAACAGTGTTGGTCATTCAAAATTTGTTTGCAAATATTTTGTTTAATTTCACATACAGTAGCTCCAAAAGCATGACTGAAATAAGTAAAGCGCTTGCTGCTTATCCCCTTGATGTAATTGACATAATTATCATATTGCTTATTGAATCTCCTTCTTTCATTTTTTACCCATATGGAACATCTTTTCAAGGGGACATGTTCGATATTCAATCTCAGGCGAGATGTATGTGAACATGCCGATACTCTATCATGACAAAAAGAAACAAAATTGTTTAATCAGCGAACTCTCATTGTTCAGAGTCTATTGTTACCTATTCTAAATAACCGATCCCCTTTGTAAACACCGTTAAGGATATTGATTAAGACCGAATAGCTTGTCTCCGTTGTTATCAAGCTAAATCTATTATCGTCTAGAATGTAATCACATAGTTTTTCATTCATGATAGCGCCATCCATTATTCCTAAGCGTTCTAACAAGACCGCTTCTGAATACAAAGAAATTTTGGGAAAGTCAATTCTTCAATGCTTTTCTTGTGGTTTATCGAGAAATAACGGTAGACTATCACTTAAAAATTATCACTTAAAAAGCAGTGAAATTTATCAAAATTTGATACCCTGCTTTTGTGCATTTCACCCTATCTGACGCCATCAATACGGGGCGAAATTAGTGACGTCACGCTGAACTTTGCATAGCAATCACGCGCAAAATTACGCGCTTGACGAAAATATGTCCTAGAAATTTAACATTTTGTTTCATTTTTGCATTAAAGAAATAGAATAATCGATTAATATTTTATTTCGTGAACAACAAAAGCTATATTTTCTCGTGAAAATATAGCCTTTTTTGTTCACTCAATGAAAAAATTAATTGATCTTACGCTGAAACAATCAATTATCCTCTTTGTCTTGCGTTTCTGACTGTTCTATTTCCTGATTGTCATTATACTTCTGCGTAAATTTGGTGTTTTGTTTTAATGATTTTAGCACCATGCTCAAAAACTCTTTTACTTGACTGTGTACAACTTTCTATAATAACAATACTTAGAACCCAGTAATGGAGAATGTATCTAGGGTGAATAAATGAAGATGTTTAGATGTTTTAAAGACATGAATTACAAATAAGATGTATAAGATCTCTCTGTTAGTTAAACTCAAAGACTCCAATTCGTAATAGGGAAAAAATTTCAGAGGCACAAATTTCGAATGCAGAAAGACATTTTGTATTAATTTCAAGTAAGTACATGCAAAAATGTAGGAGAAATGCTCCGGACAACAATCATCTAGTGAAATTTGCATGGTCAACTTTGTTTGTTTGAATGGGGCTTTGCGCCGCTTTTAACATTATTTCAGTCATATTGTGAGAAAAAGGGAAGATTAATCAGCAGTTATTGAGAAAATGTGCTCCAAACTTGCAGGTGCACAACTTCATAAGCAGATACATATTATAACATGCAATAGTGTAGGAGAAATGCTCCGGACAACAAAAATTTAGTGAAAATTACATATTCAACGGGAGATATTTCAGCAACCAATGAGAGTAGGGGCTTCAAAATTGCAGGTGCACAACTTCACCTCTGGTTTTAAATGAGATCATTTTCTATGAATTTATTATTTTGTTTTTATCCATTTTTCGTTGATAATCGTAGTCAATCAGTAGTTATGATGATTTAGCTAAGTGGGTGTAACTTTAATCAGTCCTGCAAATTCAGTAATACTAGCCACTTGTAAAAGAAATTACTGGTATTAGATGACCAGAATAGGTCTCACTCAAATCCTTGTTCAGGTAAGCTTAAATAATAATGAGCTTATGTCTGACCGTTCTAGAGAAACAGCAGATTGATTATTTAAAAAACACAAATGTACATTATTTCCAGAGTAAACGCCTGACACAAAATTTCTTGTCTTAACAATGGTTATTATTAATAAGAAGAACCATGTGGAGCGTGACGAATGCATCTTCAATACCATAAGATTCTAATGCAAAAAGTGGACCTTCATTTCGGTAGCAAAATATTGAGAATGGCTAATATCATTAATACACGTTCTGCCAATTAACCTTGATTCTTAGATACTACATAAAATAAAGGACACATTTTAGCGGAAAAAAGAACATCTATCGAATACGAGACGCGTTGTACAACGTGATTCATTTATATCTAGAAAATTAATTCTCCGACTAAGCTTGCAATCTTGTTAGTTTTAATTACATTTCCAATTAATCAGGAGATAAGCGGGTTACATTGGCAAGATTGGTGAATGATGGGGACAGGGAGATATACAGGGCGAGATTACTACTGGGTGTCACTTCCCTATCAATTATACTCTGACATATCGATGGCTCTACGCAAGACTACAGCTTAGAACACCCTTAAAGAGATTTTCGTATAAATACGTTTTCTAAGGATAATACCAGGGATTGTCTCAAACCACCAAAAAACTATTTGATTTAGGTCACATGTTTCCTAATGTTTGGTTTTCATTACAAGTATGATGAACCATCTTCCGAACTTAAACTCATACCTAGCATTCCCATTAATCTAAAAGAATTTTCTTAATGAATCGATTATATTCCTCATGATTTTCTCGAAACAGTTCAACCAATGGCCTTCTCCTTGGTCTATGAAGGAGAGGTGCAGCCTTGGCAGGCTGTGATAGCTGGGTGGGTGTGTCTTGATTGTCCTCGTCTGATGACGACATCAACGAACCAATATTTTCACTTTGGGCTGCTGCTCATCTGTCGGCCATTGCTTGAGTTTGCCCTGGATTATGTGTTTCTGCTTCAGTGCGAAGTCTAGTAGACCGACCCTATGTATTTTGTTCTGAAAAGCCACTCTTCGTTTTCTGCTTGTGCATGCTGTTTCGGTCTCGGGTTTCCAGATTCTCCAAGAACGACAAGGCGTTTATGTTGTTCATTTCGACTTACGGTTTCTTTCAAAAATAAATAAATGAGTAAAGACCTTTAATACAGCAAGGAACATCTCGAAATTGGCACTTCCCGACTAAAACATTAACAATCGCATGATTATCGCTCTCCTTCTATAACATTCTTTTCACTAACAAAATGGGTTGATAGCTTCAATATGTTTTAAATATGTATAATCGATTCAAACATTCCACGATTTCGGTTGCTAGAGCAAGTTTTAAGGTTTCCAGATTCTCCAAGAACGACAAGGCGTTTATGTTGTTCATTTCGACTTACGGTTTCTTTCAAAAATAAATAAATGAGTAAAGACCTTTAATACAGCAAGGAACATCTCGAAATTGGCACTTCCCGACTAAAACATTAACAATCGCATGATTATCGATCTCCTTCTATAACATTCTTTTCACTAACAAAATGGGTTGATAGCTTCAATATGTTTTAAATATGTATAATCGATTCAAACATTCCACGATTTCGGTTGCTAGTGCAAGTTTTAAGGTTTTTTGTGATTGGTTGAAAAACATGTTAAATTTTGTCAAAGGGGAGAAGCATACTTTCCCAAAATTCGAAACAAAATGTCCGATATTATATTTTCTCCCTTTTATATCATTCGATAGTAGATCATCATACAATCAAGTGCCCAAAACCAATCCGTAATCATTCACGCTGCCACTTACTGTACCTTCAAAGCGTTTTATACAGTTAATGCCCAATAAGGGGCAAAATGATGTAACAAGAATACCATGATGCAAGCGCTAAATTGTGCTGATAATAGTAACGTTTTGACCAAAGAACTCGCTTATAAAATGATTTGAGCGAATAATGTTGTTTCTTTTTCAAAATTTTAATATGTCGAATTTATATCATGCTTTTCAATAAATATGAAAGGCCATAAACTGATGATCCATAACATTCACACTTTGAAGACGTGTATTTTCATTTAAGAATATTCTGTTTGCACCCGTTATCCGTCCTTTCGCAAAGGAAATCGTACACGGAGAAGGTAAACTCCAGCGTTAAATCAAAGAACAGATGCAAAATTAGGTGAAAATGACAAAAATGAGCACTATGATTACTATTTTAAACTTGAAAATAACTTTTTTAAAGGATCTACTTTTACCATACAACTACCCTCGGAAGAAAGTTCGAGTGAGGTAACTCCTTTTTGAAAGGGAACTACCGTAGGAATATCCCTGCCAAATTGTATTTAAGTTCACTCGATAGTAATTGGGAATATGCTGTTTGAAGATACGTCATCCCTAACAAACCAGTTTGTAGATCTATTTGAGACCCAAATCTCGTGATCCAACACATTTAAAACAAGAATATAACTTATAATCCGTACCAAACTCCAAGGTACTCCTCTAATATAAATGAAAAGGAGTTTTTGATTAATCTATAAATGAAATTCACTTTTGTTGTCATAGCAACCTTAGTCTTTCAGTAATTTAAGATTGTTTAGACATCACTGAAAGCGACGGTAACTTTAATCTAAAACAAGGAGATAAAAACAATATCGAAATGATAAATAATTTTTCAAAGCCGGAAACTTTTACAGCTATTACCGAAAATTCGTACTTACTAAAGGTATTTACGTGGCGCTTTCACATCGGATGAGGATTCACGTCTTTTTTGAATTTGAATAAAACTAATTATTTAATTTCTAAAGCTATAGAATTTCTAATGTCTTTAGCATATTAATTGACTATCTCAATTGATATCGAAGCTTTAATTTATATTCTAAAATGATTCCAATGTCTAGTAATTCTAAGTAATTGTAAGTAAGACAATTGTGTATTTTTTATCTCATGCACATTTACTACACTTCATGCGGAAAAAATAACCGTATGTCAAAATCACAAATCTATTTCTATTCATTGTTAGATTTCGCCTTGCTAAATCTCAAGACGATTCCAATGAGATGATACATGGCATAATTCCTTATTTGGTTAGTACTGTTAGTTGAAGCAACTTTAATTTTTGACTAACGCCAAAAAAATATCGTAAGATATTTAGTAAATCAGGCCCCTGAAGTTTAGAATAGTCTTAGTATGAATGTTGATTAAAATAATTCATTATATAAACAACTCTTCTTTTGACAAAGAAAAACAGAAAATTAATTGTTCGACTGTCAAAGTCCGGAGGAAGAACTCACATCGTTATCAGTGTTGACAAGTAATAACACGGCATTATGACAGGAGGATAGCAGCCTAGAACATATCAGTTTAATTATTTTCTCCAAATATTCCTTTTAACGAGTGTAAATGACATTTTCCCACAAAGAAATGTTGTATTTGTATTTGTCGTCTGAGGCGCCACTCTAGTTTCATCTGTAAATGTTGATCACAGTTATGTAATCAAGATGAATAAGAAGGAATCGTGGGGTTTTACATTGACATATCGATGGTAGTCAAAGACATTTTTTTCAAATTCACCATGAAGGTTTCATAAAGTAAATGATTTTAAATCCAATACTATCAAGTTTCCACGAAAACATATAAAACAGCTTTTTGCTAACAGCTTAGTCATAGAATATTTCTCTAATAAGTCATTTCCAGAATATTTTTTAGTTCACATGATTACATACATGCTATGAAGTGGTAATGTTACTTTGCATTAACTTTAATTTTAACAATACAGTTATTGCAGGCTTTTTTTTACTTCCAAATTTTGGGGGTTTTTTTTGTTGGTTTTTTTTTGTAATATTATATCTATTAGATCTTGTATCTGTTGAATAAATGTATTGTAATATTAATATTTTTCCGCCAAACTCATTTTCATTTTTTGGCGTTGATGACGTTGACGCAATGAGAGGTTGATGTCATCATAAATTGTTACTGTTCAAAATGGTTTTCCTTGAAAAATGTTTGTTTCTAACCGATACTTGTCGGGAATAAAATTTTAATAAAATCAACTTGGAAGTTTGATCTCTCTTTATCCCTTTCAACGAAAATAGAGACACTATCAAAGTATATGATAATTTCACAAGATGCCCTTTAGGTCTATTTTGTTCTTATCGCCATCATAGCATCGACTTTAGCGCACTGTCAATGAAGTACAGGTGTTAAGTTTTTAAACAAGCTGAAAAGAAAGAATATAGAGACCCAAGGTATAGTTGAACGGGGAAATTGTGGAAATTATATTTACTTATCTTGCAAAACACTTATTCTCGACAAAAAATTTATTAATTTTATCATTAGAAATAACATAATTGGAAAAATATCAGTCTCTTCATTATTTCCCTTGTTAAGGAAAAGGATGAATAAGATGCGGGTACTAGGAACATTAAGTTAAGCTATATAATTTTATCTTACAGTTAATTCCGTTTAATTTTCAAGTAGGTCATAGTTTCTCCCACTCAAAAGACAATTTTCTATTGTAAATTCATACGAGAAAGGCGCCGACAACAGCTTAATAACAACGTTATCTATTGATTTGTTGATTGAATGTTTAATTTCAGAGAAGTCTTCGTGACACATCGAAGAGAGCTTCGTCACTTGTTGTCTGAGCAGTTATAGATTATTTCTTCTTCTATTTTAGCTTCTTTGCATCTAGCTGTCTTTTGTTAATAACCCACTCTTTTATTAACCTTGCCACTCAATGTTAAAATATCTCCAATGACATGCTTTTGTGCGTACGTGTTTTCTCAAAATTACTTACAAGATCCCCAAATATGTTATTTTTTACATGAAGAATAGCGATTCCTTGATCTACAGGTTAGAGGGTAAAAGGATAATGCCGTTTTCCCTTTTGTATTTAAAATGAACTTTTCGGCGTCAATGAGTTTGTTATTTAAGGTCTAGTAAAAAGATAAGGAAATATAGCTTCGTTGACACTGGGTATATAACCCTTTTGGTAATGGATTATTTCAGGACGATGAAGCTAATAGTTAGAGTTTCTGCATTTGTGCAATCTTGAAACGAAGCAACTCTAGGAGCAGTACTTTTACAATTTTGGACCAGCATCGAATAAGAACATGGTACAAATACATTTCAATGATTTTGCTAACTTTATATTAGTTTTATTTCACTATGCCATTTGGTCTCATTTCAATATTTTCCATGCAAAACTAAACCTTAAAAGTTGTTTAAAAGTGCCCAGTACGAATCGCATTGATTCAATTAAACAATTCATAACGCAAACAAAGACCGAACTCTGTCCGTGGCATCTTGGGGATATTCAGATTCAAACCAAACAACATATCTTATTCTATTAAGGGTTTTTCTCATAAACTAAAGAGAATTCTATTCAAATTAAAGTACAAAAAATATTCACCTTAGGTTTTAAATTGTAGTGAATCGATTAAAGAATACGAAAAATATTCATTGGATTGCATGCAGCATCCGCTGCGACTATCTGTATTGAAATTTAAGACATATTTAAAAATGTGTATGGCCAAAAACATTAATGGGAGATTTATTTGTTTTGGCTCACGGGCACACATTTGCACTGCTCTGATTGTTTTCGGTAAATATCTAGAATTGTGGTACCGGCTTTAAAGATTTTTAAGATGTCTAAAACGCTGTGGGGATTGAATATCTCTCAAAATTTTTGAAAAAGCAGAGAAAGTGGAAAAACACGTAAAATGAGTATAGAACTCTACGGTATTGATTAGAAAATAAGACTCGGAGTAACCCAATCAAAATTCTATATTCTTTAACCACCATATATTATTGATTGCAAAACCGTTTACTGTCCACTCAATAATGATTTTTCAATTTGTCTTTTAATACGTTTCTTCTTTATTTGATTCGGTGTATGTCTGAAGATTTACATTTAATAAAATGAGAATATGGTTTTTTAAACTGAAATTGTAATTTGAATATTTCCAAGAAAAAGGATTTGTATATGCATCTTACATGACATTTTCTAATCATCTCCTACATAGAGTGAAGCTAAGCTGTGTATGATTTCCGTTATAAGTGACATTCGTTACTTTACATCAAAATTAACGAGTCCTTTAATTTCCGATTTACCATCTTCTCCAACATAACACGTCCGACTTAATTGCGAGTCACGCAAACTCTTGCGGCTTACTACACTTTTTCAAGCAGAAAACTGTAATCGGTATTTACATTAGCCTTTGGAATCTAACTTGGAATTCGATCTTACTTGTCTTCCAACCTTTTTATATTAACGACTTTCGTCTTTTAGGCAGTTGGGTGATACGAGAAATCCTGTCCTATAAGTAATGCATTAAAATTTGATTGTAATAAATAAATGCGGAGTCCGCATAATGAGTTGTTTGTTGTTATTGTTTGTTCGAGCGATATCTAGACAGATAAGTTCTCTTTTAGCTTTCAAACGAAGGATGATGAACGTTTGTCATATTTTTTCATGCGGTATCAAAAGATGAAGAGAAAACTGTCTGTTTGTTGACTATAACTATTGACAAATCTTTATTAAGGTCAAATATGTGTAAAATTTGAAGCGCCGTAACATTGGAATGGTAGGTGATAGCGTTTTAATATTTCATATACCCTTTAGATGAAGCTTTCTTATATTTAGTCTGGAAGCATAATGATACCAAAATGAATACAAACAATTATTGGATCGTGACAAAAAGATGACAATGTAAGTAAACATTGAAGGTTGACAAATGCACAAAGATAGTGCAACTCCCAAAACAATAAAATTCTGAGAGCAGTCTTAACCAATATTACTGTCTGACTCACTTGATATGCAAATCCAGACATGCATGTTGCCTCAATCATGCTTATCAACTGGGGTTGTAATTTTCTTTTCCGTATTTCAAGCTTGTTTCACAAATGCTTGATTTAAGACAAATCAGGTCGGTGTATGAGATGACTTCTGCATAATTTTCGAATGCTATGCACGAAGATAATCGACAATGACATTAGGTAAAAGAACAATAATATTGATTTGCTTACACAGGGTTACCCTATGACGATTGAAAATCAAATGTTCGACACTAGACCAAGTTACTTTATCGTTGTAGTCCACTGTCATCACTTGTCCCTAATCCTGAAAGCTAAAGATCTTCTAGTCATAAGAGATTTCAATGCAGCTTCCAAACCGTCAAAGTACAGCAGAGTAATGACAACCATAGCACGCGCGAGTGCCCCTGGTGTTAAACAGGTTAATGAATTGGTCAAATCTGGTTTGAGCGTAATGGCTACCGTCAAATTTTAAAACCTTGCTTGATCTGAAAGTGTGTACAATTGAATTCTTTACCACGACACCACCATAGACTAGTCACCAGGGGCCGGATTTACTAAACATCTTACGATCATCCATTGCGAAAGTAAAAAATTAAAGTTGCTTCTACAGTAGTACCTAAATATGGAATTCTGGCATGCATCATATCATTGGAATTGTCTTCAAAAGGTACGATTTGTTATTTTGACCTACGATTAATTTTGTCGTATGAAGTTTAGTAATACGGGCCCGTGACCCACTTTAAATTCTTACGATTAATGCTTATCGGTGGATTATCGAGAAATAACGGTAGATTATTATTTGATAAACTTACCGCCGAGCCAGTGAAATAAACACTTACACCCATTTTTAGTTCAATTCACCCCTAAGAAGATTCCAATAAGTGACGTCACCATTAACCTTATATGGCAATCATGTGCGAAATGACGTGCTTTAGAAAAATTGCCAAAAATTTTCCAATTTTGTCTCATTATCGCATTAAAGAAATAGAATAATCGTTGGTTTTTCGATTGGGATCTTTCAATAATATCGTTTCATTAACATTAAAAGCGTTACTCGTGGCTCCGTAACTCGTGCAATTATAGCCTTTGTTGTTCACTCAATGAAATATAAATCGATTTTGCACTGAAACAAAGGATTTTCCCTTATATTACATCTGTTACACAAGTGGAATACAAGTTAGGTGTAATCAGATGCCTTTGCTCGTTTTCGAGAGTCTCGTTGGTGAGAATGAATTAAAAAGATGTCATATCAGCAAAATGATCTATTTCAGAGCTGAAGTATTTATCAATAAAAGGGATGCGTTATTTTTGTTGTTCAATATACTTATTGCTTGTAACAATACCTTTCAATGGAAAGAAAAGTTGTATTAGAAAAGTCAAGGTCAGCGTGATTAGATTTCAACATTTTAATAACTTTGACCATAAGTTAAGATTGGTAAGCGAAATAGTCTTCTGGTTTGTAACAAGCCCTTTCTCTCTGTGGACATTTTAAGGTCAACGGCCAATGTCAAATTCTTTTTTCGATGTCAAATATGTGTATATGTGTGTATTTTCGCCATGACAGTTGCGGGGACATTCAAGTTAATCTACATTCTATAATTAAAAAACAGGTTTACGAACATCTTATATTTCTTATGCCTTTTCAGAAAATCCTTGATTTCTTATTTTTTTGCAGTTTCCTTACCCATTGAACCACGTGACGTCCAATTAAGCAAGTAGGTGCTGTGAAATGAGACAGAAATCAGGAAATTCACGTTAGCATTATGTTTGATTTACAGACAAGAGTATCGATGTAAACGGAAGTAAAACCACGGAAATATCCTTTAAAACTAATATGATTATAAGAAAACAGCATCAGAATCATTTTACGATCTAAATGCATGATAGAAAATAGGTCACGCTTTTTGTAAGTTACATTTCACTATAATTTTTTAAAACCTGGTAATTTAAGTGTCGCCTTAGCCGAAGAGTTAACCACTTTGGCTTGCTAGACACTTTGTCCTTCAATGCACATACATACCCCCATACCCCCCACCCACCTCAACCACACACACAATTGAGCCGCTTCTGTTTGTAATCGGACGCCACGACAATGTTACAAATAGAGCGTATTGAATGAGCGGCCATGAAATACAAAAGTTATAAAACATGTCAGATATTAACAGATATAAACGAGGCTCAATAAGTTTGGTATTTGTATGAACACAATTTTATATTCTTTGCATAATAAGAAACGTATTTTTGCGATATGCCACCCGAAAGACTCATTATATCACTCGGCCATTTCCGTAAACTACAACAGACCTCGGATGTATGTAAGGCGGATGGGTATGTAACAAAATCGTGCATTTTGTTAGGCGGAAACAGTGTAAGAAAAATTAACGCTGTAGATTTATATACTTAACAGTAAATAACGATTGAAAAATTTAATTTTTGAGAATGACGAACCATTCTCAAACATTAAAATTTTTCAGCCGTTAAATAAGAATCTTAAGATATTTAAATAAGGATACGATGGTTTCACGTCAGTGGCCTAAACGAGTAGCTTTGGCGACGTCGAATGTTATTGGAATGCCCTGGGGCCCGTTTTACTAAATATCTTACGATCATTTTTTGAGTAAGTCTAAAATTATATTTGCTTCTACAATAGTAACTAAATATGGAATTCTGCAATGCAATATCTCATAAGAATCGTCTTCTAAAGACGATTCCAATGAGATATTGCAAGGCAGAATCTAACAATGAATGAAAACACCAGGTACGATTTGTGATTTTGACTTACGATTAATTTTGTCGTAAGAAGTTTAGTGCAACGGGCCCCTGGTCCGCAAATATTATTGGAATCGCTTGAAACTTTTACAGGATGATTGTAGGGTCACAAGGACCATCGCCTTCGAGATTGTCAACGGTTGGCTTGATAACACGTGAAAAGTGGCCTAATTCAATTTTTCCTTAGAGCAATCCTGTTTACACGATAAAGTCAAAAATATAATTGGATTCTTTTGAACGTTCAAAATATGATCGTAGCGTAATAAGGATCGCCGCTTTCGAAAATGTGGAGAATCTTACGGTTGAAAGGAAAAGGGTATTGTGGAATTATTGTTATCTTGTTTACGCTATATAAGGTATACAAATGTAACCCGTCACACGAAAAGGGACCATCTGGGTAGTTCGTTAAGTGTCGACCCTTGTCAGACTGCTGTGCGGATTGTCCAGCCTGACAGGGTCGAAACTTTTCACAGTTTGCTTATTTTCTGAATTTTGAATAATCAATCCACAATCCTATAAATAATTTTTGAAATGCGACTTCTCGTTGGCCTGTTCTAGAATAAATCTCTTTTTCATATATCTATTTTTCAAAATTTCCCAGAATGTCCGTTTCGCGTGGCGAGTCGCAAATTTTAACGGATTCTCTTGACACTTCGTCTTTCAAAAATGGGGTTGATCCTTGAAAAACACGGGAAAGGGGGAGGTTGGCTTATTGAATTTTAACTTTTGCAATATAGGTTGTATTATAAAGTTCACAATTAGTATCTGATTCTCTAACACTTTCCCATGTGATTATAGGTCATAAAGATTGTCGCTTTTGAAGACAGGGATAATCAATCAGAAATCAAGGGGAAAAGGGGCATTGTTGAATTTAACTTAATCAATTTCATGATAAAGCCAACAAATACTATTTGATTCTTTTGAAACTAAAGCATTCAAGTTTCTGAATTTTGAAAATAAGCTTTTTGGAAAAAAAAGTCTGTAGAACGCATCAGGCTCTCATGACCCTCTTGTTTTAACATATGTGAAGACAATATCGGATAAATGCCATAAGTAAATATGCCATTGATTGATTCAGAAATATTCCTGAAAATCGTGGAGATAACGGCAAAGCTTAGGCTTTATCTATTGATTTCTTGGCAAAATGTTTAATTACAAGTGGGCTTTTGTTGTCATGAAAAAGAGAGTTTTTTTTAAATAATCGAAACGTGTTATTTGTGGTGCTTAAGGTAGTACCAATTTGAAAGAAAAGGCCCGTTTTACTAAACTTCTTAAGATAAAATTAATCGTAAGTCAAAATCACAAATCGTACCTGTTGTTTTCATTCATTGACAGATTCTACCTTGCGATATCTCATTGGAATCGTCTTAAGAAGGGGATTTCGTTGAGATGGTGCAAGGCATACTTCCATATTTAGTTACTACTGTAGGAGTAACTAAAATGTTTGATTTAGCAAAAATTGGTTGTAAGATGTTTAGTAAAACAGGCCCCAGTGATTCCCTAGACGTCTTGACATGTCAGTTACTTAGCGGGAGATAAAGACGTCGTAAAATTTAGCGGAATAAATCATTACATTGTCGAAGTTAGTGCTTTTTGAATTACTTCAGAATTTGATTAAATGGAAGGAATTTGTGAGTTTTAATGGAAATGTTTTTTCTTGTCCAAAGAAAATGATAAGTAATTAAAAGAAACAAATGTCATACCAAAATAATGAAATAAAAGGTGCAACTTTGTCGAGCCAAGAAAAAAAAGGCATAGAAAATGGAAATTGTAAATATTATGACATGTCAAGCTGGTATTCTTAAAGTTTCTAAGATAATTGATTCCGCTAGATTGTATCTCTTTATTGATTTGATAACTAAGTACTTAATTACAGGTTGTCTAGAAGATGTTGTTTAGCGGTGATTTTATGGCGAAAATTGTTGTGAAATATTTCCTTTACTCGAGTAGAAATTCGATTCAAAGATCGATTTTTCTAACTCACAAAACACATGGGACAAACACTTTTCTACAGCGTAAACCCTGAAAAGTTCAATTTCAAAACAAAACAAAATATACGGAAGTTTCAAGGAAAAGGAGACCTTATTAAAATAAGGTTTGCTTCTAACTTGCAAAAGACTATTGTACCTACATAAGATTGTTCCTTTCGTAGATAGACTATGTTCATCTACTATCATTTAAAATGCGTTTTTTGGAAATATGATCAAAGTATCCTTGTTGTCGCTAGAAAGTCCACAGATTAGATTACACTTATTTATTTTGGTTCGATTGCGACGGAAGCTTAGGCTTATAGAGTCGCTCTCGAACACCCAATACAGATATTTTCACATCTCTTAGAGAGAGAGCCTAAACCACTAGGCCAACTAGGTTTTCAGAGAGAGTCCACAGTTCTCATCCTATTTGCTTCAAACTTTGCACAGGATGATTGTCCCAACAAAATGAAAAAAAAAATGCTTTTGAAGATATGCTAGATTCGTTATGTATCACGTAAAAGGGGGTTTATGCAGATTTAATGAAAATATTCTCGTTAGATCGTGATAGAAACCACAGTTTTGATCCTATTTGATCCACAGTTGCACTAGACTATTGTACCAACATAAGGGTCCTTTAAATTGTAAAGGGCCAGGTCCGTCAAATATCAAGGGAAAAGGGGGGCTAGTGGAATTTATCTTAAAATGCCTTCGTTATTGCGAATGTATCCTGAACTCAGACCTGATTTGCTTCAAACTTGCACTGGGTGATTGTGCTAAAATAATGATTGTACATTCCAATGTATATTGAAAATTGTCTAAAGTCCATCATAATTATTTCATGGAAAATTGGTCTCATGTAAATTTGATTATAACTTCATTGTAATTGTGATAGAGTTCAAAGCTGTCACCTAATTTTCCTTCAGACTTGCACAGGATGATTGTACTAACAAAAGAATTGTTCCTTTAGAAAGAAACGTTGTGTCCATCATGTACCATGGGAAAGAGGACCTATCATATCTTGGGCTGTTCAACGGAATCAGTAGAGGCCTCTTGTTTGTTGTTGGAAAGAAGAAATCTGTCTGTTGATATAAGGTGTTACCCAACTTCATTTGCCTTCAGGTTTTGTTGTCGATTTGTAAATAGCTGTGTCAAATTTATACATTTTATGGAAACTATTTCACAGAACGAACAATGCAAAAATGTTATACTTAGAATTATCAAGTTGAACGGACGTCGGTTTGAAAACAGACTATTCAATTAATTGAGATTTTAGAAAAAACAACTTTGAAATTCTGTTTTTGAGTAGAACTTGCGTTAAGATTCAATTAGTTATTGTTTTGTTGCTTTTCAACAAGATTGTTTCATTTGCGTCAATTTCGGTAAAGGTCTTTTTCCGAGTAAAACAGTGAATTGATAGTCAGTCTGGTTGATATATGATCCTCATTTCACAGTCAGAAAACTGATAAAACGGCCAAGAGGAATTCAACAAATCCTAGTCTATGCATATCGGATCAATTAGCTGTCTTTTCTTACAGAGAGTTAATAGACTTGAGCATTGAGCTACTTTAAAGAATGGCGAGTTAAAAAAAAAAAAAAAAAAAAAAACCTTGTCATGCTGCTAAATAACTTTGGAAACTCTGAATACACGTATTAATAAAGGAAAACAAGCTGGATTAGACTAAGATCAGACTTCATATAAGTACTGGCTAATATTTGATTCCACCTCTTGCCAAAGCAGGAATATTCCAGGTTCCGCGTGAGAAGGGTTAAAATTGATATCCTTTCAAACAATACATTCATTGTAAATTGCATTTTTAAGTTGTGTTTTTTTTTTGTTTGGTTGGTTTTTTTTTTTTCGAATGAAAACATCTACATTTTATTTCGGTGGCCATATCATAAATAAGTTCGAGTTAGTTTTCATTTATGTACAAATTGAAGAATTTGTTTTTTGTATCGTCTCACACATCGGAATTGTCAAGTTTTTGTACAAGCCATGATAGCTTCTACATTTTACCATGGCTTTCAGAATAATATGGCTTAGACGTTATCTTCGAGGACTAAAAGACTTCACTTGAATAAGATATTGTTTTCGTTTAACCCTTACCTGTTTTACAAAATTTTGGACCTGTCCAGATTCAAAGGTTTTGCAGACGAAAATTTAAGTGGATTCAATTTGAAAAATAACCATTCTGCAGGGTAGAAAATAGTGAGGAAAAAGAAGAAATTGCTTGTCAGAAGCAATTTCTTCTTTTTTCAAAATGTTTTCTCAATCATAAAATTACAGACACGTAAAAAGCAGGGATTAAACAGCAAAGGGTTATAGTATATACCCATGAAAAATAAAAGCATCCTATAACCTTTTCCTTCTTTTCGAAAGTTTAGACCGGTCCAAATTCAAAACATTGCAGACCACAGTAAAAAGTAGTAGGAGTAAAACATGCATTGTTTAAAGTAAATTACTTCATCTTTGATAATATTTTCGAAAGAGATGCGGTCAGAAACTTAGTAGACTGGTAGCCGTCTCTTAAAAGATATCAATATTGAAAATATATAATTCAAAGTAAATGTCTAGTTTCTCAAAATGTTTCTTTAAGTTTCTTTGAATAGAAGTTAGCCCATTTTAATTTCTCAATGGTCCAGGTTATCCATCTTGTCACAAAGCTTTTAAAAACAGGACCTGAATCCCATACCCCTTGTTGAGCTTTGACGACGCACAAATCTGTACGTATTTAAAGAATAATGCGTTTTACATAAGAGTGGGGAGTGTTAAAAGAGTATTACTTGTTTCATTCAACTTGAACAAAGTTTTAGATTTCCTTTTGACTGTTTTCGATAACCCTGAAATCAAACTCAACAACCTTATTGAATTTAATTCCAACAACATCCCAAAGTCATTCACTTTGTGAATTTTATCATGTTTTACTAGTATATTCCTAGGACCATTATTTTCCATAAACAAAAAATTCATTGAACGCCTTTGAATAGAGAATTGGCCCATTTAGAATGTTTTTGATCGAGGGTTGGGTCAATTTCACTATTTTCTCTACTGTATTTAGTAGGATTTGTCTTTGAACGAGGTTTGTGTCAAAGTCATATTGTTCCGTACTGTATATTCTTGGGAATAGGGTTTTACATAAATAGAATACATGTGATGCGAAGATTGTTTTGGCTCACGTTATATTGATATCATAATTACATTGTATTACAAACGAGCTGTCAAATCATGAAATTATATTTGAGAGATGGCGTGAGAGTTCTCACGAAAACCAGGGAATTGTTTCGGACAGTTTTTCTTTTCATTAAAATCATAGTCTTATTTTAGACTAATATATCCGTAGTTGTTATGCTCTTCGGGTTTTTTATTGAGAAATAACGCTAGAATATCATTTTGAAAAAAATCACCGCATTACCAGTGAAACTGCCAAAGACTTATACCCCACTTTCATTCATTTTTCTCTATATGTTGTCATCTAAGCGGTGCCAATATGGAATAACGACATTATGAACGTTGCATAGCAATCACGTGCAAAATTGACGCGCTAAAGGAAAATTGTCTTGCACTTTTCATATTTTGTCTCATTTTACCATATAGAAATAATATTGACCGTTTGTTTTTCAAGTAAGATCGATTTATATTTCATTTCGTGAACAACATAAGCTATTATTTTCACCCGTGGACCCGCCTCTCCCGAAAATACAGCTTTTATTGTTCATTCAATGAAATAAAAATCGATCTTACGCTGTAACTAACGACAATCATCTATATGATTTCCTTTTAAATTGAATGACTATGTACCAACCCATTGGTGAAAGACAAATAGTCGGTAAGGATATATGCCGCCGTCGATTTTTTTGTATTTATATTTTGAATGTAGCTGTTGAATGTATCTTTTTAGTGGTTTGGGGCGTTTTTGAGCGGCTTGAGAAATCGGTCGGAATGAATGAATGGAGTGCTGAGTGAGTGATTTAAAATGGTTTTGATTGAGATGAATGTCATTTTCATGATTTAACTAACTGTAATATACCTTGTGAAAAACTTTGAGATAATTCACATACTCGTGCTCGAAACTGAAGTATATAGTTTGAACAACAAAAGCTTTACAAATCCGTGGTCCTTCGAATTATTGTCCCTGATTATTTTCCATCGGTATAATATTTTGACTTAGCAACAAGATTTAGTACAAAGATTTTGGCAAACGACCACATTTTCATAATCGCAGCACATATTTAGACGTGCCAGATAGGAGAGACATTTAAACATTTATTTGATAAAAAATACTACAATTTGAGAATCATTCTTTTTTTTTTTTGGTATTATCATCCTGTTTACCATGCTAGAATGACAAAAAATTGTTAAAAAGTTTGAAGATTGTTCTCGAATACCATGAAATCAATTTCATGAAAGCTTAACCTTTTGGTGCATTTTAGTATCTCTTCGCTCTTATCTCTTTTTTACAATTCTTGGTCACAAAGACAACGAAAATCGAACAAATACAATACAACGTCTTAAAACATCAATAACGTCCCGTACCTCGCAATTCATATCTCGTTTGGAAAACTGAGATTTATTCCCGCCTGTCATCACAGCCGAGAGAATAATCTAAAATATTGCTATAGTAACCACATTTGGTAATTATTGCATTACATGCACGCTGTGAGAAAAATGACAAATCTAGGATAATAAATACGACCCATATATTTTTGTGAACACGTATTGTTACTCAAACAATAGTTGTCGAAATATTGTCAGAAAGATGCGGGGTTTATTCTTCGGTGTAAGAAAAAGACAATGTGATATTGGAATGGACAAACAAGAAAAACTCTATTTCCATCACTAGCGGAGCTTTAAATGAACAAGCATTTTGGAAGTATTGCATGGCAATACCAAGTCCCCTACCGGATTTATAAATATATCCCTAGAGCAGTATCTTTTTTTGGTGACAAAGGTATAACTACCTCTCCAAAATATTGGTTGTATCAGATTTTATGTATCAGCTCAATATCTCAGAGGATAAAATAAAAAATCCGGAAATTTCCTGGTAATTTTCTAAGTCCAGCATCCGTATCTTCCACAACAAACAATGGACCGGAACCAAACTCGAACTCATTCTGTAACTCATTAATGCAGAACCACATACTAAAAATCAGCTCAATATCTCCGAGGGTACAGAAAAAAAGTCCGGAAAACTGAAATTTCCTGGTAAATTCTAAGTCCAGCATCCGTTTCTTCCACAAAAATCAATGGACTGGAACCAAACTCAAACTCGTTCTGTAACTCATTGATGTGGACTCACATACCAAAAATCAGCTCAATATCTCCAAGGGTTAAGAAAAAAAGTCCGGAAACTGTAACCCGGACTGACAGACAGACGGACGGACGGACGGAAGGACGGACAGACGGACTGAGCGCAAACCTATAGTTCCCTTCCGCGCTCGCCGGTAGGGGACTAAAAAAAAAGCAAAAAAATAAAACATTTTATTATTCGTGAAAAAAAAAGATGTATCGATCCTACATGAAAACTAAAACAACAACAATTATTTTGTTTCTTAAAAGCAACAATGAGGCGAACTCTAAAAAAAGGAACAGAATAAAATCTTTTAAAAGCGCATCGTTTACTCGCGAGTACATGGTTCTATGATGATGTCATACGTATCTTCATCGACTAGAGTCTAGCTAAAACGATGGATTTTCCCTTCGAACTATCTTTGTTACAATGCTACAATGAATGAGTAAGGGGCAACTTTTATTCTTTTCAAAAAAAAAAAAAAAAAATGCAAAATGTCAGTAGGTCTTGGTACGACAATATGTTCGTGCTATTGCTCTGATTTTGCTCTTTATCTTTTGAAACCATCAACAGGAAGACATCCTAAAGAACTGCTTGAAAAGAAAAAAAAATGAATGCAAAATGTTTTAGCACCAATTGTCTTATATCGCGTCATTTTGCATCATTCCTGAACAACTTCGACGTCATTTGTCTATTTGACTCCGCATTCAAGCAATCTTTATTTGGTTCCTTTCCAAATTCTCAATTTCATACAGTCAGCGAAACAAGAACTTGAGTTAAATTCAAAAGGAACTTTAAGTAAGCTTGTTTCATTAAGCAAGCCATTAAATGTTGATTTGGCAATCAATCCAACACCACTAATCGGGTGTATATTTTTGCTAACCTTTTATCATCTTAAAATTCAATGAACCAAAGCACATTGTTCTATACTAAAAAATAACGATGACTTGCATGCGGTACTAGTACACTCTAGAATTTTCACCGAACGTAAAAATATTCTTTGTTTTCCACAATCATGAAAAAATAAATAAAGGTGACTTTCGGTAGTTCTGACAACCAGGCAACAATTTGCTCCTCATCCCTGGAGATTTCCATTTCATATCCCGCGTCATGATAGACTGATTTCTACTCTCTCGTAGTCTGACGGCAAAATAATTTTTGGGGAGGATGTGATTAACTTGTTTCCCAAAGTGTCCCTAGCGAGTCCTTCAAACTCTCTGTGTATTACCGACATTCAGAGATTGTCTTTGAAATAGCCTGGTGAACTACTCATCTGATTGAATTGCGCGATACTATTAGATTTTCGGCTACGAGGCATTACGATCTGGAAAATGGGATTGCAGTACAGGCAATTTAAGCGAAAAAACTACACGTCTTTGTTGAGAAGGCTTTAATTTGCAACAATTTCACAGGAGTAACGGTCGTTTTAACGCCAAAATTTAAGATGTAACTCTTGAATGTGTTGTTTTTCATAAAGGTTTAGGAAAACATATACGCATTCCTATATACACCTACTTCCCAAATCAGAGTTTCTCTCGCTGTCCTAGAATTATGTTATAAATTAGATGCATTTTTTTTCCAGGGGAAAACCTGATGATCTTCATTTAAAGGACGGGCCATAGCTTTCTCTGTGGATTGGTTGTTATTGGTGCTTGGACTATTTTTCTTTCTCCCGAAATTCATAATTTTTGTCACTTTGAAGAGGATACGTCAAGTCGAAATTAACTTTATTTCTTTTGGCTAGTACCCATATTTCTCCTCTTACATTAATTTGTCATAATTTGGTGTCAAGATTATTGTTTCTTTATTTCTAAGTATTTTTCAAATGAAAAGTATACATGTATATTCTTTCAATAACAGAGATGAAGGTATAAACATTTCTACGAGAGCTTTTGTATTTAAGATTTCTGATAGTTGTTCTTTCTACAAAGACAATATTCTTTAAGGCGCCACAAGGGAATTTCACGAAATGTCACAAAATTAAACAAAATCATTTTGCCGTCTTCTTATTGAGATATCTATTACAACCTGATGGAATATAAAAACCGGGTCATGAAAGTTCAAATAATTTTCTTTTTTAAAAATATAGAAAAAATATTTTATAGTAAAACCCGATATCAAAAAGGCGATATATTACACTAGAAGAATAGCTTTAGCCTATCCCACCGCATAACCGTCAAGGTTAAAAAAAACCCTCATAATTCGTAAAAAGAAGTTGCTTTTACAGGATATGTTTGTTTGTTTGAAGTAGGCTTTACGCCGTTTTAAAAATCTTGCAGTTATATCGCGGAGACTGGAGTACTTAACAATGGATTCCTGGTATTTCTCACTCCAGTTCTACCATTACATCTTTTCACAGCCACCAGCTGCTATCCCGCAAATGTCTACAATTATCGACCCGTTGGTAGGAGACAAATACTCGGAAAGAACAAGTGTCGCCGTCAGGGATCGATCCCTTGACTAAACTATCTTATTGAATATTACTTTAGCTTAAGATTTCTGAGAACAAGAACTCTGAAGTTTGTATAAAAAAAATATGAAAGGAATCTCACAGGCATGAATCTATGAATGATGATTACATCAATAACTTTTTTTTACAAAGCTTGATATACTCTGAATATTTTTTTAAGAAGGATAAAGTAAAGGAACTATAATGATTCTATATCGCTCACCTGAGTCTCCTTGACTTATGGGGCATCACAAGAATAAGATTGACAGACATCCGGTCCTCGGGAGAAAGTTGTATCTTTTATCAAAGCGCTTGGCTGTTTTCAAATGATATTATGGAAAGATTTCACGCTTTGTGTCTATGTAAAATTGGATGCTCATGTGCTTAGCCAAACACACATTACACCGGTCATAAACATCAACTTATTTTGTCCAAAATGTGTTGAAGGGTTATAATCGACATATAGTTGATAGAAAAAATCATTTAACTCACTGATGCAATTTTCATTTTCAGGTAAAGTACATTCTTGTGGCAGATTTATCTGTTGTAGCCCCGTTTGCTCGAATCACAGCTTGGTAACGTTGTCTCATAGACATAATAAAGCAATCTAGGATTCGTTGAGGTAACCTGTTCCATTCTTTAATAACCCTGTCCATGAAAACGTAATGTGCTAGTGGCTGATTCTTGTACACCCTTCGGACAAGACCCCCACACGTTTTCAATCGAGTTTAGATCCGGCTATTTAGATGGTAATTGAATGACGTACAGGATGAAAACGCTAGCAAAGCGCTTTCGAAATGATGCCTCGCTTTGCACGTATGTGAACGTACAAAGCAGGGTATCATCTCAAAGCGATCGCGAAACGGTTTTACATCCTGAACACAGGGCAGCTTATTGGTGCGTCCTTTTTGTCTGTAATGGGATAAGGTTCTCACCTGTGAATAAGTCAATCAACCCAACGGCACTCCCCCTTTCTTCGATAGACATACGGCCCAGCTTTTATTTTTTCTGAATGACAATCAACGCACAAAACATTACACATTCCCATTTGCTATTGTAACAAAAATCAAGTCTGCGAATGCAATTGCTGTTTCCATGCTCCGCTGTAAAACACTCAATAAAAACAGTTTTATAAGCAACTTCTTGTACCATACAACTGTTCTTTGTTCGGGGTGACATTTTACTGGAATTGCTCTTTCTGGAAAACAAAAACTAAATTATCGCATCTTAGAAAGCATATTGTCCTCGGATATATTTTAATTAAGCAGGTTGAGAAACTAAACTTCTTCCTGCAGACAAGTGTTTTTAAAATAATATACACAATAGAAACGATGATATCGGCAACAAATTGAACATATATTTGACAAAGGCTACTAGAAACGAATATTTGAGATATCAAGCCCATTGCGTGCAGAGCTTGTTAAGCTGTGTCGAAAACGTGTTGTGCCCTCCATTCTTTTGTCGTGAGTTCGATCCTCGGTTCGGCTACTCTTTATCCCATGGGTGTCTAAATCAACTCACAAACGATCGAACTATAACATTTACGTCTAAAGGGATCGACAGCTGGTGGCTCGAATGAAGGACTATTTTGGTTGGTTTAGCAGTGTTGGCCATATAAAATTTGTTTGCAAATATTTTGTTTAATTTCACATACATTAGTTCCAAAAGCATGACTGAAATAAGTAAAGCGCTTGCTGCTTATCCCCTTGATGTAATTGACATTATTATCATATTGCTTATTGAATCTCTTTCTTTCATTATTACCCATATGGAACATGTTTTCAATGGAACATGTTCGATATTCAATCTCGGGCGAGATGTATGTGTACATGCCGATACTCTATCATGACAAAAAGAAACAAAATTGTTTAATCAGCGAACTCTCTTTGTTCAGAGTCTATTGTTACCTATTCTAAATAACCGATCCCCTTTGTAAACACTGTTAAGGATATTGATTAAGACCGAATTTAAGACCGAATAGCTTGTCTCCGTTGTTATCAAGCTAAATCTATTATCGTCTGGAATGTAATCACATAGTTTTTCATTCATGATAGCGCCATCAATTATTCCTAAGCGTTCTAACAAGACCGCTTCTGAATACAAAGAAATTTTGGGAAAGTCAATTCTTCAATGCTTTTCTTGTGGTTTATCGAGAAATAGCGGTAGACTATCACTTAAAAATTATCACTTAAAAAGCAGTGAAATTTATCAAAATTTGATACCCTGCTTTTGTGTATTTCACCCTATCTGACGTCATTAATACGGGGCGAAATTAGTGACGTCACGATGAACGTTGCATTTTATTTCGTGAACAACAAAAGCTATATTTTTTCGTGAAAATATAGCCTTTGTTGTTCACTCAATGAAAAAATTAATCGATTTTACACTGAAACAATCAATTATCCTCTATGTCTTGCGTTTCTGACTGTTCTATTTCCTGATTGTCATTATACTTCTGTATAAATGTGGTGTTTTGTTTTAATAATTTTAGCACCATGCTCAAAAACTCTTTTACTTGATTGTGTACAACTTTCTATAATAACCATACTTAGAACCCAGTAAAGGAGATGTATCTAGGGTGAATAAATGAAGATGTTTTAAAGACATGAATTACAAATGAGATGTATAAGATATCTCTGTTAGTTATACTCAAAGATGGTATAGTTATTTATCAAATCAAATCAAATCAAAACCTTTCATGAAAATATAACTTGCTGACTAGTAGAAGTAGCTCGACTAAGACCTTCAATTCGCATTGAAAGCAATTTGCACATAAATGCTGATCTAGAAGACTACAGTATACGAACTCCAATTCGTAATAGGGAAAAAATTTCAGAGGCACAAATTTCGAATGCAGAAAGACATTATGTATTAATTTCAAGTACGTACATGCAAAAATGTAGGAGATATGCTCCGGACAACAATCATCTAGTAAAATTTGCATGGTCAATTTTGTTTGTTTGAATGGGGCTTTGCGCCGCTTTTAACATGATTTCAGTCGTATTGTAAGAAAAAGGGAAGATAAATCATCAATTATTGAGAAAAGGTGCTCCAAACTTGCAGGTGCACAACTTCATTAGCAGATACATATTACAACATGCAATAGTGTAGGAGAAATGCTCCGGACAACAAAAATTTAATGAAAATTACATATTCAACGGGAGATATTTCAGCAACCAATGAGAGTAGGGGCTTCAAAATTGCAGGTGCACAACTTTACCTCTGGTTTTAAATGAGATCATTTTCTATGAATTTATTATTTTGTTTTTATCCATTTTTCGTTGCTATTATAATCGTAGTCAATCAGTAGTTATGATGATTAGACTAAGTGGGTGTAACTTCAATCAGTCCTGCAAATTCAGTAATACTAGCCACTTGTAAAAGAAATTACTGGTATTAGATGACCAGAATAGGACTCACTCAAATCCTTGTTCGGGTAAGCTTAAACAATAATGATCTTATGTCTGACCGTTCTAGAGAAACAGCAGATTGATTATTTAAAATACACAAATGTACATTATTTCCAGAGTAAACGCCTGACACAAAATTTCTTGTCTTAACAATGGTTATTATAATAAGAAGAACCATGTGGAGCGTAACGAATGCATCTTCAATACCATAAAATTCTAATGCAAAAAGTGGACCTTCATTTCGGTAGCAAAATATTGAGAATGGCTAATATCATTAATACACGTTCTGCCTATTAACTTTGATTCTTAGATACTACATAAAATAAAGGACACATTTTTAGCGGAAAAGAACATCTATCGAATACGAGACGCGTTGTTACAACGTGATTCATTTATATCTAGAAAATTAATTCTCCGACTAAGCTTGCAATCTTGTTAGTTTTAATTACATTTCCAATTAATCAGGAGATAAGCGGGTTACATTGGCAAAATTGGTGAATGATGGGGACAGGGAGATATACAGGGCGAGATTACTACTGGGTGTCACTTCCCTATCAATTATACTCTGACATATCGATGGCTCTACGCAAGACTACAGCTTATAACACCCTAAAAGAGATTTGCGTATAAATACGTATTCGAAGAAAAATACCAGGGATTGTCTCAAACCACCCAAAAAACTATTTGATATAGGCCACATGTTTCCTAATGTTAGGTTTTCATTACAAGTATGATGAACCATCTTCCGAACTTAAACTCACACCTAGCATTCCCATTAATCTAAATATTTTTTCTTAATGAATCGATTATATTCCTCATGATTTTCTCAAAACAGTTCAACCAATGGCCTTCTCCTTGGTCTATGAAAGAGAGGTGCAGCCTTGGCAGGCTGTGATAGCTGGGTGGGTGTGTCTTGATTGTCCTCGTCTGATGACGAACCAATATTTTCACTTTGGGCTGCTGCTCATCTGTCGGCCATTGCTTGAGTTTGCCATGGATTATGTGTTCCTGCTTCAGTGCGAAGTCTAGTAGACCGACCCTATGTATTTTGTTCTGAAAAGCCACTTAAGCCTCTCTTCGTTTTCTGCTTGTGCATGCTGTTTCGGTCTCGGGTTTCCAGATTCTCCAAGAACGAGACGGCGTTTATGTTGTTCATTATGACTTACGGTTTCTTTAAAAAATAAATAAATGAAAAAAGACCTTTAATACAGCAAGGAACACCTCGAAATTGGCGACTAAAACATTAACAATCGCATGATTATCGCTCCTTCTATAACATTCTTTTTCACTAACAAAACGGGTTGATTGCTTGAATATGTTTTAAATATGTATAATGGATTAAAACATTCCACGATTTCGGTTGCTAATGCAAATTTTAAGGTTTGAGAATGGTTCAACAACATGTTAAATTTTGTTAAAGGGGAAAAGCATACTGTCCCAAAGTTCGAAACAAAATGTCCGATGTTGTATTTTCTCCCTTTTATATCGTTCGATAGTAGATAATCATACAATCAAGTGCCCAAAACCAATCCGTAATCATTGACGCTGCCACTTACTGTACCTTCAAAGCGTTTTATACAGTTAATGCCCAATAAGGGGCAAAATGACGTAACAAGAATACCACGATGCAAGCGCGAAATTGTGCTGATAAAAGTATCGTTTTGACCAAAGAACTCGCTTATAAAATGATTTGAGTGAATAATGTTGTTTCTTTTTCAAAATTTTAATATGTCGAATTTATACCATGCTTTTCAATGAATATAAAAGGCCATAAACTGATGATCGATAACATTCACACTTTGAAGACGTGTATTTCCATTTAAGAATATTGTGTTTGCACCCGTTATCCGTCCTTTCGCAAAGGAAATCGTACACGGAGGTCAACTCCAGCGTTAAATCAAAGAACAGATGCAAAACTTGGTGAAAATGACAAAAATGAGCACTAGGATTACTATTTTAAACTTGAAAATAACTTTTTTTAAAGGATCTAGTTTTATCATACAACGACCCTCGGAAGAAAGTTCCAGGAGGTAACTCCGTTTTGAAAGGGAACTGCCGTAGGAATATCCCTGCCAAATTGTGCTTAAGTTCACTCGATAGTTGATGGGAATATGCTGTTTGAAGATACGTTATCCCTAACAAACCAGTTTATAGATCTATTTGAGACCCAAATCTCGTGATCCATCACATTTAAAGCAAGAATGTAACTTATAATCCGTACCGAACTCAAAGGTTCTAATATAAATGAAATAATCTATAAATGAAATTCACTTTTGTTGTCATAGCAACCTTAGTCTTTCAGTAATTTAAGATTGTTTAGACATCACTGAAAGCGACGGTAATTTTAAGGTTCATGTGAAGAGTTTGAGACCCAATATTAAGGGCACTTCATTAGTCAGGAAAAAGCAGTATGTCCAGGTATATTATATATCAAAATGAAGCTATTCGTGAGCACAAGCAGTTAGGCAACATAAGACCGCCATAGCTATAGCGGTATAGCCAAAACATTGTGGAAAAGGGTCATTTTGTACAGAACAAGCAACTGCATGACGGTTGCATAAAATTGCCCCGTATTTTAACAAAGTACAGTCTGAAGTACCATCCAGGTAGTGCTACAACCGTTGATATAAAACTCAGTCTCAAAAGGTTCTTTTGAAACAACAAATTTCCATTTATGATGTCAACATACTTGTCAAACCGGTTTGGTCTGTTTTCAAAATAGATGTAAGGTATGGTGCAACATCACACCAGAATATTGTGAAATATTTTCTGCGATTTATTTCAAATTATAGTTTTTTTTAATTCAATGATCTATAATATTACTATATATTTACCATTCTGTGAAATAGAAATTGATATATTGCTAAACAACCTTACAGGTATATAAACAATAAATGTCTATTTATGTTGTGATAACACACCATACCCTAAAAAGATCTACACGTTTACTTAATTAGAATGACATATATGACATATGTGTTTATAAAATAAGTCAAAATAAATTGCTTGCATAACTACGTTTTTGGGCTGAGTTTTATACCAATGGTTGTAGCACTACCTGGATGGTACTTTAGGCTAGACTTTGTTAAAATATGAGCCAATTTTATCCAACAGTCATGCAGTTGCTTGTTCTGTACAAAATGACCCTTTTCCACAATGTTTTGGATATACCGCTATAGTTATAACAGTCTTATGTTTTTCAACTGCTTGTGCTCATAAATAGCTTCGTTTTGATATATAATATTCCTGGACATACTGCTTTTTCTTGGCAAATGAATGCCCTTAAAATTGGGTCTCAAACACTTTACATGAACTTTAATCTAAAACAAGGAGATAAAATCAATATCGAAATGATAAATGATTTTTCAAAGCCGGAAACTTTTACAGCTTTTACCGAAAAACTCGTACATACTAAAGGTATTTACGTGGCGCTTTCACATCGGATGAGGATTCACGTCTTTCTTGAATTTAAAGAAAACTAATTATTTGATTTCTAGAGCTATAGAATTTCTAATGTATGTAGCATATTAATTGCCTATCTCAATTGATATTGAAGCTTTAATTTATATTCTAAAAATGATTCCAACGTCTAGTAATTTTAAGTTATTGTAAGTAAGACAATTGTGTATTTTTTATCTCATGCACATTTACTACACTTCGTGAGAAAAATCACAAAAATTATCGTAAGATATTTAGTAAAACAGGCCCCTGAAGTTTAGAAGAGTCTTAGTATGAATGTTAATTAAGATAATCAATTATATAAACAACTCTTCTTTTGACAGAGAAAAACAGAAAATTAATTGTTCGACTGTCAAAGTCCGGGGGAAGATCTCACATAGTTATCAGTGCTGACAAGTAATAACACGGCATTATGACAGGAGGATAGCAGCCTAGAACGTATCAGTTTGATATCAGTTTGATTAATTTCTCCAAATATCACTTTGAACGAGTGTAAATGTCATTTTTTCACAAAGAAACGTTGTATTTGTATTTGTCGTCTGAGGCGCCACTCTAGTTTCATCTGTAAATGTTGAATATAGTTATATAATCAAGTTAAATAAGAAGGAATCGTGGGGTTTTACATAGACATATCGATGGTTGTCAAAGACTTTTTCTCAAATTCGCCATGACGGTTTCATAAAGTAAATGATTTTAAATCTTATACTACCAAGTTTCAATGAAAACATGAAGAAATTTGATATTATCAAAAGCTATACATACGCCCAACGTTTAGACTAAACTTAGCCCGTATAGTAATACTTTTTGGCCAGAACCATTACTATGCGCTCTCCGGGTAGACGCTAACCCAAATATTTCAAACACAATCGTTTATAAAATTTCAAATGCGTTATTTTGTCATTGGCAGATCAATGCATTTAAAGCATTTAACAATAAGCGATTAAAAACCATGCAGTAATTATATTTTTCATCAAATCTAGAAAGTATTTACAATTTATTTTTGACATTTTTATTGACTTATAGGTACTTAGAAAACGTGCATGGGCTCATTTTTCTGTTAAGTTTTATTGTATATTACACAATTATTTCGTTTTAAACACTCTATGCCATCTTAAAACACACTTTAAATCACTTTAACTTATTTCACTTTGTTACGAGTTTTCAATAGAACGGCATTTCTCACACAGCAAATTATCTCTTCTGTGATCTTTCTTCCGAAAGTTGCAAGGACCTTTGTAATATTATCTGTAAATCATCGTTCTTTTGTACATAGTTTTTTTTCCTTTACATCGTTGCATGCTTTTAGTGTATGTCGATATTGAAGCTTGGTCTTCGCTAATACTGACTATCCCTGCCAATATTAGTGTATTTTGATGACATTAAAATTAATTGAAAGAAATAGTCCAGCTTTTGAATGCTTTTTATTCTGTTGTCAATTACTGCGGCCTTCTGGGCACGAATAATGTTGGTGGAAAAATAGGAGGAAAACAAAAATAATGAAAAGGTGATAGAGTTCAGTTGGTTGGTAGTGCAGGGAATGGTTGCATTTCGCTACATGAAGAATTCAATCAGCACTGCCAAAGAATTACAAGAGTTCCTAAATCTTTGCTCCATTCTGTATTGTTGGCCTTCAAGAAGTCCATACCATTGCTGATCTCATCTTCTGTAAGCAATACCAAGCCGTCCAACTTTCCACACAAAATTGTTTCACAGTCCCCACAGTCCTGCATATGTCATGTCTACTCGCTGTATTTTTCTCAGTGTACTTTAGGTACGACGGTCAAAACATCCTTGGTCGCGAAACTGGTCACTTAGAGATGCTTTGTATGGCTCTCATAATCGACTGTCAATAATTACATATACGTGTTCATACTTTGCCTCTACGACACGAAACTTATCTTACTTTTTGGCACTTGCCAGGGAGAAAGGTATTTACACACGTAATCTGAACTTTTTTTGTCGATTCGTCTGTATGAGCCAGAAACATAAGTAGAGTCTTTCTGATGAGTATGCCGCCGTAAACCTATACTATTGTAAACATTTGTCCAGGAAGGACGGTTTAGCCGTCAAATATTCTACAAAATAGTTTCGCTGTCCCGTCAGTTCTGTATTTATCTGGTCTTTCTTCTGTTTTTTGTTTTATTTTATTTTGTTTTCTCCATGTGCTTTAGGTAAATTGGTAAAAATATTCTTGACCACGGACCTTTGCACCAAACAAAATTACATAGATGGGTCAGGTGAGAAACTGAGTTCCTTGCATTTAGCCATAATGACATTAAACAAATGTTCATATAATTCTTGTGACTTGCTAGAGAGAAAGGTATACACACACGTTATATCATCGTTTTCAATAGTTGTCTAAATGAGCCAGAAACAATGGTAAATGCCAAAGTACTTCACGAGTTTTCCCAATTATTCTGATAAAACCAGGTCGAATTACTGTAAAACCATGTCAGTACTTTCTGTAAAATGAAAAAAAAAAAAAAAAAACACACACACACACACAAAAAAAAACCACCCATGCTGGGCATAAGGATTTAGCCGCCTTTCAGTTTATATATGAGGAGGAAATGGATTTTGCCAATAGGCGCCACCGCCATAGCGAAGTGGTAGCTCGTCGAACTATCAATCAAAAGGTCCCGGGTTCGATTTCCGACGGCGGTACCCATTCATTCCAACTATTGGCCTAATTGGGTTGATAATCGTCAACTTATGTGGGATAGCCGCTGGAGGTTAGGAAATGATGCAGTGTTGTCACTGGTGTTACAACTACCAGCAATCCATTGTAAGTTGCTCCTTTCGCCCCAAATGAGAGCGGCGTGAAACCCCATTCAAACGATTAAAATTGTCAATAGGGCTTTTATAATATTTTTTTAGTACTAGCAACTGTTTTATTGGCCTTTAAAACTCGTCTTCCATTTGACACACGAAAATAAACATGAAAATAATGCTTTACCTTCGAAACTAACTGGCACAAGGAGGTATTTGTATATGCAACATCATAAATTTTAAATCCTAGTCAGCATTACAGGTTATAGAGTTTATAAAGGAATATATTGTGTCGGACGAGTTCTTTAGCAGAATTGCCATACTACGCAGAAGGAACGAGTCCGACATAATATATTCCCAACCTGTAAATGTAAACTCTGATAAAAATTAACTATTTTCACTTGTTATTTATTTAATCATTTTTATTTATTATTTCATAAAACATATACTTCAAAATAAGGTTATATTTAGTATTTGGACCGCCTTGTGATTACAGCTTTGTCATAGACTATTTATGGCATCAACCCTTTCCAGAACATTATTACGTTCAGATGATTACATCCATGCTATGAAGTGGCAATGATATTTTGCATTACCTTTTATTTTAACAATACAGTTATTGATGGCTTGTTTTTTTTCTTTCAAATTACATTTATCCTGTAATATTGCATCTTTTTAGATCCGGTATCTGTTGATTAATTAAATGAATTGTAATATCAATATTTTTTCCGTCGAACTCATTGCCATTTTTTGACGTTGACGCAATGTGACGTAAATGTCATCATAAATTATTATTGTTCAAAATGGTTTCCCTTGAAAAAGGTTTGTTTTTAACCGAAACTAGTCGAAAATAAAAATTCAATAAAATCAACTTGGAAGTTTGATCTCTCGTTATCCCTTTTCAAGGCCTAGAAAATAATTTCACGCATTTTACCCCCATTCGAATACATAAAGAAAATCGATACACTATCAAAGTATATGATAATTTCACATGATGCCCTTTAGTTCTATTTTGTTCTTATCCCCATCATAGCACCGTCTTTAGCGCTTTCTGTCAATTCAGTACACGTGTTAAGTTTTTAAACAAGTTGAAAAGAAAGAATATAGAGACCTAAGGTATGGTCAAAAGGTGAAAATGCGGAAATTATATTTACTTTTCTTGCTAAACACTTATTGTCACCAAAACTTGAATTAATTTGATCATTAGAAGTAACATAATTGGAAACATCTCTAAGTCCCTTCATTATTTCTCTTGTAAAGGAAAAATGTGAATAAGATGCGGGTACTAGGAACATTAAGTAAAGCTATATAATTTCATCTTGGAGTTAAATTCCGTTTAACTTTCAAGTAGGTCATAGTTTCTCCCACTCAAAAAGACAATTTTCTATTGTAAATTCATACGAGAAAGGCGCCGCCAACAGCTTAATAACAACGTTATCTATTGATTTGTTGATTGAATGTTTAATTTCAGAGAAGTCTTCGTGACACATTGAAGAGAGCTTCGTCACTTGTTGTCTGAGCAGTTATAGATTATTTCTTCTTCTATTTTAGCTTCTTTGCATCTAATTGTCTTTTGTTTATAACCCTCTCTTTTTATTAACCTTGCCACTCAATAGTTTGATATCTCCAATGGCATGCTGTTGTGCATACTTGTTTTCTCAAAAGTATTCACAAGATCCTCAAATATGTTATTTTTTTTTACATATAGAATAGCGATTTCTTGATCTACTAATAGCTGCCGTCATAGCGCAGTTGGTAGCGCGTCGGACTGTCAATCTAGAGGTCCCGGGTTCGATCTCCTCATTCTTTCCGAGTATTTGTCTCTCACCAATGGGTTGATAATCGTAGATCTATTTGAGATAGTAGCTGGATGCTAGGAAAG
This sequence comes from Fragum whitleyi, assembly GCA_948146395.1. NCBI lineage: Eukaryota > Metazoa > Mollusca > Bivalvia > Cardiida > Cardiidae > Fragum > Fragum whitleyi. Next base: position 68,468,011 of record OX411548.1, read on the forward strand.
GATGTGATGATTGTACTGGTGAGAGAAATACCATGGGTCGAATAATTGGCGAAACGGAATAATGTCGTGATCCCTTTTGTATTTAAAATTAACTTTTTCGGCGTCAATGAGTCTGTTACTAAAGGTCTTGTAAAAAGATAAGGAAATATAGCTTCGTTGACACTGGGTATATTCCGCTTTTGGTAATGGATTATTTCAGAACGATGAAGCTAATACTTATAGTTTTTTTATTTGTGCAATCTCGTAATGAAGCAGCTCTAGGAGCAGTACTTTGACAATCTTGGACTTACATCGAGTAAGAACGTGGTACAGATACATTTCAATGATTTTGCTAAATTTATATAAGTTTAATTCCATTATGCCATTTGGTATCATTTCAATATTTTCCATGTAAAACTAAACCTTAAAAGTTGTTGAAAAGTGCCCAGTACGAATCACACTGATCCAATCATAACGCAAACAAAGACCGAACTCTGTCCGCGACATCTTGGGGATATTAAGATTAATATCAAACAACATATCTAACTGTATTAAGTGCTCTCCTCATAAACTAAAGAGAATTTTATTCAAATTAATGTACAAAAAAATATTCACCTTCAGTTTAAAATTGCAGTGAATCGATTAAAAAATACAAAAATTATTCATTGGATTGCATGCAGCATCCGCTGGGACTATCCGTATTGAAATTTGAGACCTACTTTAAATGTGTATGGCCAAAAACATTAATGGAAGATTTATTTGTTTTGGCTCACGGGCACACATTTGCACTGCTCTTATATTGTTCGGTAAATATCTAGAATTGCAGGATCGACTTTAAAGATTACCAGGATGTTTGAAATGTAATGATGAAATATATTTTTTCAATCATTGAGAAAATAAGAGTAAGTAAAAAAAACACGTAAAATAAGTATAAAACTTTTTTAGTTTTGATCAGAATGTAGAACTGGGTGTATCGCAGTCAATATTCTAAACCATAGCATATAATTAATTGCAAAACCGATTAAATGTCACTCAATATTTATTTTTCAATTAGTCTTTGTATTTAAAAAAACGTGTTTTCTTCATTTAATGCGATGTATATACATTATACAAGATACACATTGTAAAAAATGAGAATATGGATTTCTAAATTGAAATTGTATCTAAAATATTTCAAAGAAAAAGGATTTGTATATGCATCTTACATGACATTTTCTAATCATCTCCAACATAGAGTGAAGCTAAGCTGTGTATGATTTCCGTTATAAGTGACATTCGTTACTTTACATCAAAATTAACGAGTCCTTTGATTTCCGATTTACCGTCTTCTCCGACATAACACGTCCGACTTAATTGAGAGTCACGCTATCTCTTGCAGCTTACTACACTTTTTTAAGGAGAACACTTATTGTTTTGCTTACATAGGGTTAATTCGACAATTCAATAAAATATTTCATCTCTGTAGTTCAGTGTCATCACTCGACTCCAAATCTGAAAACAATGACATAGAGTGTTAAGTACGTAAGCGTGTATGTATTCCTCGACTGATCGTGGACTACATTTAAGGCATTTTTATTAAATATGGCAGGACTCAAGGAGAGAAAGAGATAGATATAGGACCATCATAATCCCCTTGTTTAAAAGTTAGGATGTGGAATAGTTTTTTACTGGTCTTCATTTTTTATCATGCAATGAAGCCTGTACTGACCTGATTTCACCTGTCTGATAACATAACATGGTATCGGGCAATCAATTCTAAGAAACAATTTGCATACACTTTCACCTGAAATTCTTTGATTTTGAATGATTTATTATATAACCGCTGAAAACTCATTGCATGATGAATTGAATAACATGTAAGTGTCTTAAAAATAAATGTTATCCGGTCTCGGCTGAGAGGATTTATCATGACGATGATAAAATCTCCCAACCCCGACCGGATAACATTGATAATTGAAGACACTAACACTGTTATTCTCTCTTGCTAATCTCAAACTAAGAAAACAGGTGAATACAGTTTCAGTGAGCTATTGTAGAAAAGGATATATGATGGTTCATTTATCTTTCAAATGCTACAGATATGAACATCATAAAATTAAAATTTGCCTCGACCAAACTCATTCTAAATCGCTAACTCATCTCCCTATTCACTCATTCCGAATACTCACTCAAAACATTCAAAAACGCTCCACACACACTATATTGGAAAGATTTACAACTCCGTTAAAAATAAAAATCGGTAGATAAATCCACGATTTCACTGGAATAATTGAATTTTGAAGGAGTATATTGGGTTCGCGAAGACATAAAGCTATTCATAGAACCTGTATGCATATTCTTTTAAAGGGAGGTAATAAATATAGTTGATTTTGTTCTAAATTAGCGACTTTTGATAACCTCCTTAAAATTTCATTCTTACCTCGCTCCACACACTTTAATTTCATTCCAAATTCAATCGTCTTGTCAATTTCACAGTGTACTGAACTGTAAATCGAACTTAAAAGAAAATGAATTGTGTTTCCCGTTTCTTTTTTCTTCTAGCTATAGATTTGAAAGAAACCACAAATATAACAAAAAGTCTTTTAAATCGAGACGAAATGGGGTTGGGTACCAAATCAATATATTTCCGCCTGCTGTTTACTTTCACTTCTAGGCCGGTACTTTTATGGCGTCGTTTAGCACGAGACAACAAAACACATGGCTAAAGTTCAAAACTAACTTACTACCCTTCTTTTCTAATCAGGAAAAAATACAAGTTTTAACTCATATACATTGTATATATATATATATATATATCTATGTTGTAGTTGTGTTTAATCAGAATGAAAGATAATACACGCCAAGAAGAAATACTGGTCAAAATTAACAAAAGGAACTTGACTCGACGAGTCGTTGCTTTATTTTGTTTTACTTAAATAGTGCATATAAATGACAAGTTCAAAAAATGACAAATGATTAATAAATATATCAAGGAATCCTTCCTTTAATGATAACTTGTCCCTTTCAGTCTATTGTGAATACTCCATATCTGAAATTCAAATTGAGTGATTGAACGGTTTTGAAATTAATCAAATGCGTGAGATGAGCGAGGTTTTTTTTTTATAAAACGGAATGGTGAACATGAAATATTGATACTATCGTTAAATTGGACCAAATTTATGGCACAGTTGTAATTTTATCATCTAATTTTCATAAAATACATTGCTTTGTTTTGATCTAAAAATAGATTTGTGTGTCTCCATGGACAAATCGATGGTTCAGCGCGAAACAGTTGTAACTGCCAATATGTTTATAGGCAGTTTCAGCTGTTGCGCACTTATCCATCGATCACTTAATCAAATAAACGCATGCCAATAACGATTTTGGGTCGTTTCCCGTCGTTAAAGGAAGTGTTCGGAATGCAGGAATGGAGATGAATGCTATTTTCACGATTCTGATAATAACAAAAGAATATCCTTATTCAAGCTGTAGCTACGATGTTTTGATTATTCACCAACGCTGAAATCATAGAAAAGTGGAGCGGGCGAAGGACGTTCATCTTTTGTCACACTCTACATATCGCCTTTATCCTATTTATTCTATGTTGGTCGCCTTCTGAGTGCGTAAAATGTCAAAATCCTAGTTACGCCTATGTTTTTATTAAAGATGGTTGCTCAAATATTAAATACTTCACTAATTTTCCATTTCTAACCGATGAAATTGAATCGAGCCATTTATTGCTACAATGCTTATAAAAAAATACCTTGAATATTTGTATGGAGGCAAAGTAATTCATTCGCAGAAACTATTTCCTAAAATTAATTCTATTTAATATCGTTTATTCGCGTCGATGAGCACACAGAATTCGAATTTATTGAAAATAGATTGTAATTTATTTCAGTTCTGTGAAAAAGTGAAATTTACATTTGGTGATTGTAATTCATTTAATATTGGAGTGATTGATTTAAGCTCGACGCCGTAACAAGACGGATTAATACATCTCCCTCCTGGAGAGGATTTCAGTTCTTAAGTGCAATTCAAGAAAAAAGTTATTTTATTTGATAACTTCTCTCCACTAAGTACAGAAGTATTTATCCAAAGTGAGCAATAAAAAAATCTCAATGGAGCTCTCTTAGGATAGCGTTTATAATTCATCTGCGACCATGAGACATTGTTGTTGAAATGATAGTTCTATTCGAGTTAAATAACCCCATTCAGTTCGCAAGAACGTACCAACAAGTGTCGAATTTATTGACAAAAACCTAGTTTGAAATAAACGAACTTGTGCTCAAAATCAAATATGTCTATAGTGAACAACGAATGCTTTACAACTCTGTGGTTCTTCTAATTATTGTCCCTTATGCCAGGGAACAAACATTGTGAAATTGACCGTCAATTCATTCCGATAAAAAACATTCTCAACCTCTCTCTCAACGCTCCGTTTACTCATTCCAAACACTTACTCAAACCATTAAAACTTGCTGCAAAATCACTAAAAAATGATTAGATTAAAAACTACATTAACAAGAGTGCCATCGTCACAAAATACGCCGCCACATTGCTGCTGTTTCACAGAAATAATTGTAGACACTACTTATTTTGACAGAACCAAATTAAAAATGACCAAGTTTCATTTAAATCAAGACAAAAAGTTAGGAGGAGTTAAAATCCTTCCTTCATTCACATCTACCAATTGAGGTGATTACATTGACCAAGTTTCAAAAAGATCCAGCCAGAAATTTAGGAGGCGTTGCGTTGACAAGAAAAGTGGACCCAGAGACTAAGTTATCAAGGGGCATAACTCAGGCAAAAATCAACGAACCGTAAAATCCTTCCTTCATGCACATCTACCAATTGAGGTGATAACATTGACCAAGTTTCAAGAAGATCCAGCCAGTAGTTTAGGAGGAGTTGCGTTGACAAGAAAAGTGGACCCAGAGACTAAGTTATCAAGGGGCATAACTCAGGCAAAAATCAACGAAACGTAAAATCCTTCCTTCATGCACATCTACCAATTGAGGTGATAACATTGACCAAGATTCAAGAAGATCCAGCCAGTAGTTTAGGAGGAGTTGCGTTGACAAGAAAAGTGGACCCAGAGACTAAGTTATCAAGGGGCATAACTCAGGCAAAAATCAACGAACCGTAAAATCCTTCCTTCATGCACATCTACCAATTGAGGTGATAACATTGACCAAGTTTCAAGAAGATCCAGCCGGTAGTTTAGGAGGAGTTGCGTTGACAAGAAAAGTGGACCCAGAGACTAAGTTATCAAGGGGCATAACTCAGGCAAAAATCAACGAACCGTAAAATCCTTCCTTCATGCACATCTACCAATTGAGGTGATAACATTGACCAAGTTTCAAGAAGATCCAGCCAGTAGTTTAGGAGGAGTTGCGTTGACAAGAAAAGTGGACGGACGTACGGACGGACGGATGGACGGATGGACGGACGGACGGACAGACGGAGAAGATGACGCCAATATACGTCCGCCTCCGGCGGCGTATAAAAATTTTAATCGCTAGATAAAATACACGATTTCACTGACTTGATTGAATTTTGTAAGCGTCTAAATTGTTTGTGAAGACATTGGGATCCATTTCTAGAATTTACATGCCCATTTTATTTAAGGGTGCTATTAAATATCGCTATTTTTTTCGTTTTTAACAAAATAAGCGAATCGGATTACCTCAATGATTTCACTCAACACCCACATCGCATTCATTCAATTTCGACCAAGATTATTCCAAAATAAATCACCTTTGGCCTGTTTTACTAAATATCTTACAATCAGATTTGCCTAAGACAAAAATTCAAATTGCCACTTCATAAGATACTTTATATGAAATTCTGGCAAGTGTCATCTCATTAGAATCGTCTTCCAAAGACGATTCCAATGATAAATTGCAAGACAGTTCTAATCCAACAATGAATAAACGAAGTACAATTTGAGATTTTGACTGACTTACGATCAATTTCTTTCGCAAGAAGTTTAGTAAAACGGACCCTTTGTCAATTTCACGGTGTCCTTAACTATAGTTGCCATCGGTTTAACATTTCAACGGCTTATTTTTTAATAACAATGTTTTGTACAAAGACATTGTCAAACGACCACATTTTCATAATCGCAACTTATATTCAGATGTCAAAGATAGGAAATAAATTTTAACATTTTTTCTTTTATAAAATTGACTACATTTTGAGAAGCATGTTTGGTATAATTGTACAAGTATTCTATTTACCATGCTAGAATGACAAATATTTGTTGGTAAAATTTAAGACTGTTTTTAAATACCATGATATCATTTCATTGAAATCGAAACCTTTTGGTACATAAGTATCTCTTCGCTCTTATCTCTTTTTTACAAATCTTGGTCACAAAGACAACAAACATTGAACAAATACAATACAACGTCTTAAAACATCAATAACGTCCCGTACCTCGCAATTCATATCTCGTTTGGAAAACTGAGATTTATTCCCGCCTGTCATCACAGCCGAGAGAATAATCTAAAATATTGCTATAGTAACCACATTTGGTAATTATTGCATTACATGCACGCTGTGAGAAAAATTACAAATCTAGGATATTAAATACGACCCATGTATTTTTGTGAACACGTATTGTTACTCAAGCAATAATTGTCGAAATATTGTTAGAAAGACGCGGGATATATTTTTTGCTTCGGTGTAAGAACTAGATAATGTGATCTTTATATGGGCAAACAACAAAAGCTTTATTTCCATTGGTAGCGGAGCCGTAAGTGAAAATAAAAATAAAAATAATAATAATAAAAACGTAATTAATAAAACGTGTTATTCTTCGTGAAATAAAAGATGCATCGATCCTTCATAAAACTAAAACAACAACAATTATTTTATTTCTAAAAAGCAACAACAAGGCGAACTCTAAAAAAAGGACAAGATTAAAATCTTTTGAAAGCGCATCAAATGCTCGTGAGTACATGGTACTATGATGATGTCATACGTATCTTCATCGACTAGACTCTAGCTAGAACGTTGGATTTTCCCTTCGAACTATCTTTGTTACAATGCTACAATGGATGAGTAAGAAGCAACTTTTATCCTTAAAAATAGCAAAATGCAAAATTTCTTGGTACGACAATATGTTTGCGCTATTGTTCTGCTTTTGCTCTTTACTTTTTGACGTCATCAACAGGAAGACATCCTAAAGTACTGCTTGAAATGAAAAAAATGAATGCAAAAATATCTGTAGGAAAAATGTTTGTTTTACTGGAAGATCGTTTTATCTTTCATTGATTGAATAACAAAAGCTATGTTTGCATAATAATGAATCTAATTTTTTTATTTTCATTTCTGGTAAGAATGAGACGAAATGTGGAATCTTAAGGACCAATTTTATTATATCGCGCCATTTTGAATCATTCCTGAGCAACTTCGACGTTATTTGTCTCCGCATTCAAGCAACATTTACTTGGTTCCTTTTCAAATTCTTAATTTCATACAATCAGTACAGTCGGCAAAACCAGAACTTGAGTTAATTTCAACAGAAACTTTAAGTAAGCTTGTTTCATTAAGCAAGTCATTAAATGTTGAATTGGCAATCAATCTAACACCACTAATCGGGTGCATATTTTTGCTAACCTTTTATCATCTTGACAGTCAATGAACCATCGCACATTGGTTAAGGTCTATTCTGAAAAATAACAATGACTTGCATTCGGTACTAGTTCACTCTAGAATTTTCACCGACCGTAATTCTTTACTATCCAAAATCATGAAAAAAACCGTGACTTTCGGTATTTCTGATAACCAACCAACGATTTGCTCCTCGTCCCTGGAGATTTCCATTTCATATCCCGCGTCATGTTAGACTGATTTCTACTCTCTCGTAGTCTGACGGGAAAATAATTTTTGGGGAGGATGTGATTAACTTGTTTCCCAAAGTGTCCCCAGCGAGTCCTTCAAACTCTGTGTGTATTACCAACATTCAGAGATTGTCTTTGAAATAGCCTGGTGAACTACTCATCTGATTGAATTGCGCGATACTATTAGATTTTCGGCTACGAGGCATTACGATCTGGAAAATGGGATTGCAGTACAGGCAATTTATGCGAAAAAACTACACTGTCTTTGTTGAGAAGGCTTTAATTCGCAACAATTTTACAGGAGTAACGGTCGTTTTAATGCCAAATTTAAAGTGTTGTTTTTCCTAAAGGTTGGGGGAAACACATACGCTTCAACCTACATACAACTACTTTTCAAATCAGAGTTTCACTCATTGCCCTAGAACTATGTTGTAAATGTAATGCATTTGTTTCAGTGGAAAACCTGATGACCTTCATTTAAGGGACGTACCATTACTTCCCTCTATGGCATTGTTGTAATTGATGCATAGACGTTTTTTTTCTTTCTCACGATATTCATCATTTTTGTCACTGTGAACAGGATATGTTGAGTCGAAATTTACCTAAATTTCTTTTGGCTAGTACACATAATCCTCCTCTAACATACATTTGTCATAATTTGGTGTCAAGATTGTTTTTTTTCTTTTTTTTAAGTATTTACAAATAGAAAATATGCATGTAATCTTTCAATAACTGGGATGAGGGTAAAAACATTTCTACGAGAGTTTTTGTATTTACGATTAAAGATAGCTATTCTTCCTACAAAGACAATATATATACTAAAAGGCATCACAAGGGAATTTCACAAAACGTCACAAAATTAAACAAAACCAATTTTGCCGTCTTCTTATTGAGGAAATGATTATAACCTGATGGGATATGAAAACCTGGTCGTGAAAGTTCAAATTTTTTTTTTCTTCTAAAAATCTGAAAAAAAATTTTACAGAAAAAACGGAAATCAAAAGGGCGATATAAAACACTGGAACAATAGCTTCCCACCCAGCCTTTCTCACCGCGGAACCGTCATGGTAAAAAATACATTATAATACATATCAAAGCACTGAAAGTACTGATGGTGGGCGTTCTGTTGGCATGCTAGAGTGATTCTGCCTTTTGATCAGAAAGAGATATTTTACATGTAATATTACGATAAAAGGAAAATGACCTGACCCAAATTTGCATCTTGCTTCAGATATACATTTCTCAACATATATCGACGATCGTCAAGCAAAGTCCTGAAATTACAAGGTTTCGATAACTTTCGGCATTCTGCCGGGTGTAGTTTAAAGAGTGATTGTCTTAATCCATTGGTTATAAAAGAAAAGAAATGACAATATTATTATCTAGGTTATTATTCTTATTCTGTAATGCTAATCGATTCTCCGTAATGTCATAATTAAGATTATGGTGCTATCTGCTTAAAAAATTCTATAAAAGCATAGTAATTAATTGTTCCGCGATTTTCATTCTTAAATAAAGAAAGAAAGAGTAAGTGTTTATAAAATCAAGTAAAAAATTGCAGACACTCGTCTCGAGATTGGCTGTCGAGTGTTGAAAAGTAAAGTAAACCCCCTTTGCATATACCTTTATCGCACGACCTGAATGCTTTACTTTACCTGCTCTGGCTGTATCGGTATCCATGTGTATTTCGGTATTTCCATTAAATGGCCATTGTTTTATATTCATAAGTAGTGTCAGGGGAGGTTACCATTCCAGTAATTCCACAAAGATTTCGTTAATGACGTCCAAAAGATCATTGGGAAACAATAGGACAAATTACTCATTCTGCCTGAAAAGTAGTTCTACGCAAGCAAAACGTTCACCCGATCTCAGAAATGCAAATGATTTCGCACCTAAAGATGTCTTTGATGTTTCAAGAAGTTATGTAGAATCCTTGTTTCACTCCATTTCTAAAATGCATAGTTGTCAGACGGAAACAATTCTTTAAAAAGAGTAAATTGAATCTTAGTGAGCACTACTGTTTTGAAAACCTATTAACATCTGACAGGATTGTTCATACGCGGTATTAACACTGGTGAACGTAAACGTCCACCAAAAATGAAGTTGCTTTACAAGGATATGTTTGTTTGTTTGCAGTGGGCTTTGAATTTAATTATTATTAAATGAAATCAAATAATAGGGATTTCATCAGAGAAATTACATTTGAATTGGCCTAATGGTTGTGGAGAAATCGCTTCTGTTGGACGGACTGAATGAGAGGCGGAAGGACAAACAAACCAATCGCTTCTGCTTGGACGGACGGAATAAAGGGCGGACGGACGGAAGGACAAACACACCAATAAAACAATCATTAAATTATAGATTTATCTATTTACTCACATAGGTCATATTTACAAAACATTATCCAATTTCTGCTTATAATTAAGTCGAACTTCCTAGAATCGCCATTCAAAATAAAAACAGTATGGAAATTTAAGTGTAAATTGTTTTACCTTTTCATATAATTGTTTTTCAATAATTTGATTACAATTATAAATATTTACTTTTAACTCCAAAAAAAAAAGTTCACAAATGCATGTTCTCTCAAAACCACGACCCTTTATGACTTACTGCCAATTGTTTATCTTAATGCCTATCAAAACTGAGTACCTTTTTGAGACCGAACTTTTGACTGTTTTGTTCCATGTTACTTTCCGTAGAAACGCCTACTTAATAAACGTCTCATCTTATCTTGCTGGTCTAATGGTCAAAACATTGATGAAAATCTTTAATGTGCATTGAAGGTCATTTCCGCAAATAGCAATTAATCGTTTCAAAACCTTTATATTTTCCATTGACGCCGAAAGTTACGTAAGAACGTTATCAGCCAACATTGGGTCAACGGAGAAAAGACATGCGCTTTTCTATCAATACAAATTTCATCCCCTTCTTATGGTTATATGGTTGTTCTACCAAAAGTAGCAAACAAAGACAAAAATTCATAAACAGGTTTTAAATCACGTCAAATTAATTTTGAGGACGTTTCTTTTTTTTAAAGAAGTATACATTGTATTTCAATAGATTATACTTTTAAAAGAGAATAGAAATTTCCATTGTTTCTATATATACCCGTGAAATATCGAGAATATTCACCCGTGCGAAGTGATGTCAAAACGTTCTTTTGGTGTTGTTTTTCTTAACTTATTAACAATTTATAAGGTTTTTCTTTCTTTAAGAAAAGAGCAGAGGATACTAATTGAAAATTTCAACGCAAAATAAATGAATTATCAAATCAATAAATAATAGTAATAATGATTATAATAGAATTACTTTTTTTGGAAAACAAAAACTAAACTTTCGCCATCTTAGAAAGCATATTGTCCTGTGATATATTTTAATTAGGTACGTTGAGATACTACCTTCTTCCTGCAGATGAGTTTGTGTTAATAATATTCACACTAGAAATGATGATGTCAACAACAACTTTAACATATAGTTGACAAAGGCTCATAGAAATAAATACTTAAAGGATCAAGCCCATTGCGTTCAGAGCCTGTTAAGCTTTGTCGATAGCGTGTTATGCTCTCGAATCTTTTGTCGTGAGTTCGATCCTCGGTTCAGCCAACTTTTATCCGATGGGTGTCAAAATCAGCTCACAAACGACCGAATTAATAGATGTGCGTTTAAAGGGATGATGTGAAGCTGGTGGCTCGAATGAAGGATTCTTTGGATTGGTGAATCAGTGATGGTCATACAATTGTTTTTGCAAATATTTTGTTTAATTTCACAGTAGTTCCAAAGGCATAACTGAAATAAGTAAAACGTTTGCTGCTTATCACCTTGATGTAATTGACATTATTATCATATTGCTTATTGAATTTCTTTCTTTCATTTTTTATACATATGGAAAAAAACCTTTTTTAATAGGACATGTTCGACATTCTTTATCAGGCGAGATGTATGTGTACATGCCGATACTCTATCATGACAAAATGACAAAAAATGTTTAATCAGCGAACTCTCATTGTTCAGAGTCTATTGTTACCTTTTCTAAATAACCGATCCCCTTTGTAAACACTGTTAAGGATATTGATTAAGACCGAATAGCTTGTCTCCGTTGTTATCAAGCTAAATCTATTATCGTCTAGAATGTAATCACATAGTTTTTCATTCATGAAAGCGCCATCCATTATTCCTAAGCGTTCTAACAAGACCGCTTCTGAAAACGAAGAAATTTTGGGAAAGTCACCTCTAAGATGCCCTACTTTCATTTTACTTCTGTAAAAATTAAATTATTTTAGCACCATGCTTACTTTTTTTCTTGGTTGTGTACAACTTTCAAAAAAAAAAAAAAACAATACTTAGAACCCAGTAACGGAGAATGTATTAAGGGTGAAAAAATAAATTATAGAAAAAATCAAGAAAATGTTTAAGATCTCTTAGTTTGCTATACTCAAAAATGGTTTAGTTATATTTGTATTATATCAAATCAAAATCAAAAGTGGAGTAACCCAGCCTTTCTGAAAATATGTCTTGCTGAAGTAGCTCGACTAGGACCTTTACTTCGCGTTGCCAAACAATATATTCCCATTTGTACGTAAATGCTGATCTAGGAGACTACAGTATACGAGCAACAAATCATAGTAGGAACTTCGGAATTGCAGGAGCACAAATTCGAATGCAGATACAAAATTTCAAGTAAGTTATGCAAACATGAAGGAAAATGCTCCGGACAACAATTATCTAGTCATTTGCATGGTCAAAGGGAGATATTTCAGCAATTATTTAAAAAAGAGGTCCAAAATTGTAGCTGCACAACTTCATTTGTAGATACGCATTGTGTATGAATTTCAAGTCAAAGTATGCAATAGTGTTGGATAAATGCTCCGGACACCAATTCTATTTCGCCAATAAATCGGTTCGTTGATAAAATGAGATGTAGCTCGCGATTGCGCAGTCAGTAGCTACGTTTAATGGCGGGTGATTGAACTCGAAGAAGACGCAGTCGTCGTTTTTTCAGGACTATTACTTTATTAAATAGCGTTTGAGGTGTTCTTGGTGACCATCATTCGCAGACCAATTCGGTGTCGTTTTAGACCCGAGGTCGATCAGATTTCTAGTCTATTTTGAGCTAGAACCGGATTTTTGTTTTCATCACGTGATCCAAGATGGGGGAAACTGGCGAACATGCCGCATCGAAAGAATCTAATACGGGGGCTCAAACACAAAATGACAAGAAAACAGCTTCAAAAAAGCCTCCCGCGAAGCCTAATCCCCCTAAGGCGACGAAAGATCATACGGAAACATCCCCTACTGATGTTTTAGAGAAAATATTAACGAGGTTATCGGACATTAAAGAACAACAAAAAACAACAAAGAACTATTTTTCTCAACTTGTCGATCGCATTTCGTCGATCGAGGACTGGCTCGGTGGCGATTACGGCAATGAAGAATGTCCGGTGGATCACGAGGATGGTGAAATTGACGACGATTCGTCATCTGATGGGAAAAAGAGAAAATCAGAATCAGAATCTCGGTTTTCACAAATGACCAAGAGATTGAAGGGTTATGAACTCCCAGGCCCTCCTCTCGAGGAAACGTTAGCCTCCAATATTAATGATGTGTTTATAAATGGCCTAAGGGAGGAGGAGTACAACAACATGATTAAAGAGGAGTCATTGCCTCGACCAGAAAATTGTACAGCCTTACAGACTGTAAAATGCAACAAAATAGTATGGGATTTCTTGTCTACAAATACAAAATACTTAGGTAAGAAACTTCAAAATACAGAAACATCTATGGTAAAGGCAACAACATTGGTTGCCCAGGCTGTTGATTCTATTGCCAAGGCAGAGATTGAGTTAAAAGGTGTGGGAATTGACATTAGTGTGCCACTGGATGGGTGTCAGGATGCTTTGTCCTTACTTGGGCATGCAAATAAACAATTGAATATGGCTAGGCGAGAAGCTTTACGTCCAGAGATGCCACGTCCTTATTCCCACCTTTGTTCGTCATCTCAATCATTCAATGAATGGCTTTTTGGAGACATTGAAAAGGCAGCAAAAGAGATTGAGGACACGGCCAAAATTGGCAGTAAATTACAGTACGATACTTACAACAAACAATCTCAAAGAGGCCGTCCAGTTTTTAGAGGCGTGGCCGAGGAAACAACAGAATGTCCTCTGGTTATGGTCGTTGTCCACCTCAAGATTCAAAAAACGGATCATCGAGGCCACGCATTCCATTTCGGAAACAGTAAATAAATTGGTGAGTGAAACTTCAAATTTTGTTGGGGGTCAATTAAAATATTACTCCTTTAAATGGAAAGAACTTACACAAGACAGTAAGATTATTAATATTGTTGAGCACTGTCATTTTGAATTTTGTTTTACCCCACCAGTTCAAGAAAGCTTTTCGCAGCAAAAGTTTAACAGAACAGAAACAAAATTTATAAATGCAGAAATAGCAAAACTGCTGGATCAAAATGTTATAATTGAGGTTGAACCTCATCCACGGCAATTTTTGTCACCCATTTTTCTAAAAAAGAAACCTGGTCAATTCAGAATGATTTTAAATTTGAAGAAATTGAATGAATACTTTCCATATGAACACTTTAAGATGGAAAATTTTGAAAATGCTCTTGAACTGGTGTCGAAAAACATGTATTTTGGGTCCATTGACATTAAACATGCATATTACAGTATTCCAATAGCAGAAGAGCAACAAATTTACTTTCACTTTGTTTGGAATAATACAATATATCAGTACACATGTATGCCTAATGGTGTTTCGCCAGGGTCACGGTATTACACCAAATTTATGAAGCCTGTTTATGCCCGATTACGCTCAGATGGGCATGTTAGTACAGGGTTTATTGATGACAGTCTGCTTGGAGGCAGCACTAGCTCAAAATGTCTGGAAAATATTTATGCCACGTCTACATTAATGAAATCACTCGGTTTTCTTTTAAATTTAGAGAAAAGTGTATTGATACCTACCCAAGTAATTATTTATCTTGGTAATGTAATTGATTCATGCAAAATGATAGTATTTTACCCACTGAAAAGAAACAGAAAATTGGAGATGAATGTAGAAAATTGTTAAACTGTAAAAAAGCTACAATACGTATGGTTGCTCATGTTGTTGGGTTGATCGTGTCTTGTTTTTCTGCTGTAGAACTAGGAAAATTGCATTATAGAGAACTTGAAAAGAGTAAATCTTTGGCTCTAAAAGAAAATACTGGAAATTTTGATGCTCATATGAGGATTACTTGGTTGATGAAATCAGAGCTAAAATGTCGGGTTGACAACATTCACTCACAATACAGAAAAATGAGACGTGAATACCCTACAGCTGAAATGAGTGTTGATAGCAGTAGACTAGGCTGGGGATGCAAGTTTGGTGATGAAAAAATTGGTGGTCATTGGAATGAAAAAGAGCAAACATACCATATAAATGCTCTCGAAATGCTAGCTATCTTATTTTCTTTACAAGCATTTAAGAATGTTTTACAAGGGCAATACATCAAGATTTTGTCTTAATTTGTCTTTTTGTGTTAAATCGTCTCAATGTAACGAATTGAGTAAGAAAATGTGGCGTGTCTGTACTGACATGGATTGCTGGCTTCTATGTGCACATATCGCTGGACGAGATAATGTGGAAGCGGATACCGCTTCGAGAAAGTTTAATGACAATATTGAATGGTCGTTAGATTGTGATGTTTTTCAAGATATTTGTTTGAACTTCGGAAGGCCATCAATAGATTTGTTTTCCTCTAGATTGAATAAGATAGTTGATGTTTTTTGATCATGGAAGCCAGACCCATGTTGTACTTACGTTGATGCTTTTAGTAAATGTTGGAGTAAATTTGAATTATGTTATTTGTTTTGTCCTTTCAGCTTGATAGGACGCTGCATTCAGAAGATCAAATCAGACCACGCAGATTGTTGGGCAATTCTTCCTTTATGGCCAACTCAACATTGGTGGCCAATGATGTTAGAGACACTTGTAGAAATTGCACTGATTCTCCCAAAGAAAAAGAAATTACTCAAATTAACACATTCAGACATCAGTCATCCTCTGGAGAAACACCTGGTGTTAGTGGCATGCAAATTGTCAGGTCAACCTTCCAAAGTCGAGGTTTTTCAAAATCAGCTACCCGTGTGTACATGGCATCGTGGAGAAAATCAACGAAACTCGAATATGAAGTCTATATTCGTCGATGGGTATCATTCTGTGATAAACAAAAAATTGATAAAATTTCAGTTTCTATAAACATTGTTATAGAATTCCTTAATGAGGAATACCAACGCGGAAATGGCTATTCCGCAATCAATACTGCTAGAAGTGCTTTATCATCTCTCGGAATATTCATAGATAAATTTCCAGCTGGGAGTCATCTTTTGCGTAGTTAGATTCTTGCGAGGTGTTTTCCATCTACGTAGACCAAATGTTAGATATACCCATATTTGGAATGTGGACACAGTATTGCGGTTTTTGCAGAGATTTTCACCAGTCAAGTATCTCAGTCTTAAAGACTTGACATTCAAACTTGTAATGTTAATTGCTCTCGTGAATGCAGCTCGTGTACATACTATACAATTGTTAACTGTTAAGGGCTACAAGATGTTGCCGTCAGAGTTCGTTTGTGTTTGTGACAGTTTTTTAAAACAGAATAGGCCAAATTATAATGTATCTACGTTGCATTTGAAAAGTTACCCGCCAGACAGGCGGTTATGTGTATATTTTGTTATTAAGGAATACTAAAAGAGAACAAAATTATTAAGGAAAAATACTGATAAACTATTGATAAGCTATAGAAAGCCACATGGGCCTGTTTCCCGTGACACAATTGCTAGATGTTTTAAGACTGTAATGTCTAGAGCAGGCATAGATATTTCAAAGTTCACTGCACATAGTGTTAGGGCTGCAGCTACTTCTAAGGCACAACAAACCATACCCGTTGGGGAAAATCATGGAAAAGGCTGGGTGGTCGAATGAAAATACTTTTGCCAAGTACTACAGTAAAACTGTTGTTACTGGGAATGAATTTCCAGAGGCAGTTCTACAACTACACTGATCTACGATCCTCTCTTCGTAACTTTGGACATGTGCATCTTGGTATGTAAATATGCTTTAAAGTCTCATTTTATCTACGAACCGATTTATTGGCGAAATAGAATTTAAAAATTAAACGAATCTTACCTGTAAGATGATGTTTGATTGTAATTCTATGAGACAATGGAGCGGGAGGAGATAAAGTGCCTCCCTCCCTCCCTACAATTTGAAAAAAAAGGGTTTTTTTTTACCTGATTTCCACACCAAGATACTCTTTCAAGACTGACTGCGCATGCGCGAGCTTCATCTCACTTTATCTCCTCCCGCTCCATTGTCTCATAGAATTACAATCAAACATCATCTAACAGGTAAGATTCGTTTAATTTGTAAATTATTAATGGAAAAATACATGTTCAAGGGAAGATAATTCTGCAACCAATGAGAGAAGAGGCTTTAAAATTGTAGGTGCACAACCTCACTTCTGGTTTTATTTGAGATCATTTTGTATGAATTTATTCTTTTATTTTTATCCAATTCCTCGTTGCTATTACAATCATAGTCAATCAGTAGTTATGATGATTTGACTTTTTTGGTGTAACTTCACTCAGTTCTGCAAAACTTCAGTAAAACTAGCCTTGCCACTTGTAAAACAAATTTAATATAAGACGATCAGAAAAGGTCTCACTAAAATCCTTATTTTGGTAAGCTAAAACATGAATAATCTTCTGTCTGACCATTCTTATTCTTTTTTAGGCAAGAAACAGCAGATCGATGATGTAAAATACAAACATGTACATTATTTCCAGACGAAACGCCTGACACCACATTTCTTGTCTTAAAAATGGTTATAAATAATAAGAAGAACCATGTGGAGTGTGACAAATGCATTTTCAATACCAGAAGATTCTTATGCAAAAGTAGACTTTTTTTGGAAGCGAAATATTGAGAATAGCTGATATCATTAATACATGTACTGCCTTTTAACTTTGATTCTTAAATACTCGGAAGACATAAAATAAAGGACACATTTTTAGCGAAAAAAGAACATCTATCGGATACGAGACGCGTTGTTACAACGTGATTCATTTTTATCTAGAAAATTAATTCACCGACTAAGCTTGCAATCTTGTTAGTTTTAATTACATTTCCAATTTATCAGGAGATAAGCGGGTTACATTGGCAAGATTGGTGAATGATGGGGACAGGGAGACATACAGGGGGAGATAACTAATGGATGTCACTTCCCTATCAATTTTACTCTGACATATCGATGGGTCTACGCAAGACTGCAGCGTAGAACATCGTAATAGAAATGAGAATAAATACGAATACGAATACAAAAGAAAATAACAGGGGTTGACTCAAACCCAACAAAACATTTGATTTAGGCCAAACAATTCTTATTGTGAGGTTTTCATTACAAGCATGATTGACCTTCTTCTGAATTTATACTTACTCCCCGCATTCCCATTTATCCAGATATTTTTTCTTAACAAATCCATTATATTCCTCCTGTTTTCACCGAATAAGTTCAACCAATGATCATCTCTTTGGCCTTTGACGGCGAGGTACAGGCTGTGCAGCCTGGGCAAATTGTGCTGACTGGTTGGGTTGGGCTGAATCGTCTTCGTCTAATGACGACATCAACGAAGCAATATTCTGGCTTTGGGCTGTTGGTCTTCAATCGGCCATTGCTTGGGTTTGGCCTGGATTATTTGTTCCTTCTTCAGTTTGGAGTCTAGCAGACCGATTTAGCCACTTAAGCCACACTTTGGTTTCTGCTTGTCCATGCAGTATCAAATCGTCTTTGGTTTCCAGATTCTCCAGAAACGAGACGGCGTTGATGTTGTTCAATACGACTTACGGTTTCTTTTAAAAGTATATAAATAAAAAAGATCTTTAAAACAGTAAGGAACACTACCCGACTAAAAACAGTGACAATAGCATGATCATCACCTCGTCTACAACATTATATGCACCATCAAAATGGGTCAAAATACTCAAATATGTTTAAAGATCTTTAATACAGTAAGGAACATCTCGAAATTGGCACTACCCGACTTAAAACATTAACAATTACAACATATATAGAACAGCGTGTGTAAATAAGAATACTTTCAAAATTAACATTTTTGAACAAGCATAAGAACATTTTCCTTCTGGAACCGTACTAGTGTATGATATGACAAAAATGTCAATTCTATAAGTTCACTGGCAAACGTATGGTTATGTTGATGATATCCTTACCAAAATGGAGACTGCCATCTTGCCAAGAGCTGGTTTAACACTATTAATTGAAATGATCGAATTTGAAGAAAAAAATCACGAACTAGTCCCGTACTTCCAAATTAAGCCAGCCAAGGAGTATGTTGCATTTTTTTTGTAATAGTTTCTTTTTCATAATTGACATTTTATGTTTCAAATCTACTAAAGTATAAATAACACTGAATAAATAGATATGATCGAAATAAAAGGTCACAATTTGTCTTGACATCATAATATTATCAATTAATAAAGATGGCCATAAACTGATAATCTATAAAAAAAAAAGTCACACTTTTAGGGCCTCTATTTCTATATAAGAATATTCTTGTTTTGAAAGGATCATCACTCCAAAATTATGTTTAAGTTGACTCGATAGTTTAGGGAATGCTGTTTGAAGAAATATTATCCCTAACAAACCAGTTCGGATGCCTTTTTGTGACCCAAATCTCGTGATCTTTCATTTTTTAAAACAAGAACATGAATTAATAATCAAGGTTCTAATGTAGATGAAAAGGAATTTTTGAATTTTCTTTAATGTAAATCACTTTTGTTCTCATAGCAACCCTAGCCCAATTTAATTTAGTGTGTTTTTATCATAGTAGCGACGGTAACTTTAACCTGAAAATAAGAAAATAAAAACAATATCGAAATGATAAGTAAATATTCAAAGACGGAAACGTTAACAATTTAATTTTAGACTTGTACTTACAAAATGTATTTACATGAATCTTTCATGGTACACGTCTTTGTTAAATTAGAAGAAAACTAACTACATTGTATTTATTCTCCTGAACTATTAAATTTTCAAGACAACCATTTATTTTACATCTCATGCGCATTTACTTAACTTTTGACGAAAAAATCATCGTAAGCCAAATCACAAATCGTACCCGGTGTTTCTATTCATTGTTAGATTCTGCCCTGATATATCTTAATTGAATCGTCTTTCAAATAGATGATGCATGGCATAATTTCTTATTTAGTTAGTACTGTTAGTTGAAGTAATTTTAATTTTCAACTTACGCAAAATATTTTCGTAAGATGTTAAGTAAAACAGGCCCCTGAAGTTTAGAATAGTCTTAGTATGAATGTTAATTAAAGTAATCCATTATATAAACAAATCTTCTTTTGACAGAGAAAAACAGAAAATTAATTGTTTGACTGTCAAAGTCCGGGGGAAGAACTCACATAGTTATCAGTGTTGACAAGTAATAACACGGCAGCATGACAGGAGGATAGCAGCCTAGAACATATCAGTTTGATTAATTTCCCCAAATATCACTTTGAACGAGAGTAAATGACATTTTTTCACAAAGAAACGAAGTATTTTTATTTGTTGTCTGAGGCGTCACTCTAGTTTCATCTGTAAATGTTGATCATAGTTATGTAATCAAGTTAAATAAGAAGAAATCGTGGGGTTTTACCTAGATATATCGATGGTAGTCAAAGTCTTTTTTTTAAATTCGCCATGATGGTTTCATCAAGTAAATGAACTTAAGTCCAGTCATACCAAGGATCAATGAAAACACATGGAATTTTGATATTTTCAAAAGGTATACATACACCCAAATTTTAGTCTAAAACTAGCTCGTTTAGTCATACTATCTGACCAGAATCATTCGGGTAGGCGCAAAACAAAATATTTCAAAAACAATAATTTGTAAAATGTTGTGCACGTGATCATGTCATTGGCAGACCAATTTATTTAAGGTATTGAACAATAAGCGATTAAATACCATTTCAGTAAATTTATTTTCACCAAATTGTGAATATATTTATAATTCATTTTTGACTTTTAAATTGACTTATACGTACTATTAAAGACTTGTGCATGGGCTCATTTTACATGAAGTTAAGTTTTATTGAACATTACCCAATTTATTTCGTTTTTCCCAACAGTCCTATATATATCATATCTAATTGCTGTCTTTTTCTCCTTGCACTTTAGGTAAGACGGTAAAAACATCCTTGGTCGCGGAACTGGTCACTTAGAGATGCCTGTATGGTTCTGGTAACCGGCTATCAATAATTACATATATGTATTCATACTTTGCCACTATGACACTTGCCAGGGAGAAAGGTATTTACATCCGTTAATTTCGTCGACTCGTCTGTATGAGCAAGAAACAAAGTACTATCCTTAGGGTGTGTATGCCGCCGAAAACCTATACTATTGTAAACATACTGTTCAAGAAGGACGGTTTAGCCATCCAACATTCCACAAAACAGTTTCACTGTCCCGTCAGTGCTGTATTAATCAGATCTTACAGCTTTTTCTTTTTTCTCCATGTAATTTAGGTAAAATGGTTAAAACATTCCTGACCGCGGACCTCAGCACCAAACAAAATTAATAAGATGGGTCAAATTAGAAACTGAGTTCCTCACATTTTGACACAATGACATGAAACAAATGATCATATAATTCTTGTGACTTGATAGTGAGAAAGGTATACTCAAACGTTATATCAATGTTTTCAATAAATTGTCTAAATGGGTCGGAAACATTGGTAAATGCCAAATTACTACACGACTTTTTGGAATAGTTCAAATGAAACCAGGCCGAATTACTGTAAAGCAGAGTACTTTCTGTAAATTAAAAAAAAAAATCCGGAGTATGACGATTTGGCCGCCTTTCATTTTATATGGGGGGATGGATTTTGCCAATAGGGGCCATCGCCATAGCGAAGTGGTAGCACGTCGTACTATCAATCAAAAAGTCTATTATTCGATTTCCGACGGCGGCTCTCATTCTTTCCAACTTTTTGCCTCAATGGGTTGATAATCGTAGACTTATATGGGATAGCCACTGGAGGTTAGGAAATGATGCAGTGGTAGAACTGGTGTTCCAACTACTAGCAATCCATTGTGAGTTCCTCCTGCCGCCGCAAAATAACTGAAAATCGTTGAGAGCGGCGTGAAACCCCAATCAAACAATAAAAATTGTCAATATGGCTTTTCTGATATTTTTTCAGTGAGAGCAACTGCTCTATTGGCCTTTTAAACTCATCTTCCATTTGACACACGAAAATAAACATGAAAATAATATTTTACCATCGAAAACTAAAAGGCGCAAGAAAGGTATTTTTATTTGGCATGTAACATCATACATTTGACCTTTTAGTAAGTATTACAGGTTATTGAATTTATAAAGGAATATATTGTGTCGGGCGAGTTCTTTTGGCAGAATTGCCATATTACGCAGAGGGAACGATTCCGACATAATATTTTCCCAACCTTTTAATTGTAAACTTTGATAATATTTAGTAATTTTCACTTTCTATTTTCTTAATCTTTTTTATTTATTATTTCATAACACCTTTACTTCAAAATAATGTTTTATTTATTTTGTGGACCGCTTTTTGATTACAGCTTTGTCATAGACTATTTCTCGAATAAATTCTTTCCAGAATATTTTGACGTTCAGATGATTTCATCCATGCTATGAAGTGGCAATAGTATCTTGCATTACCTTTTATTTGAACAATACAGTTATTGCAGACTTTTTTTTTTCTTTAAAATTGCATTTATCCTGTAATATTGTATCTTTCAGATCCTGTATCTTTTGATTTATTAAATGTATTTTAAAAATTAATATTTTTTCCGCCGAACTCATTGCTATTTTTAGACGGTGACGCAATGTGACGTTGATGTCAGCATAAATTGTTATTTTTTAAAAATTGTTTCCCTTGAAAAGGTTTGTTTTTTGGCCGAAACTCGGGAATAAAAATTTAATAAAAACAACTTGGAAGTTTGATCTCTCCTTATCCCTTTTCAATGGCTAGAAAATAATTTCACGCATTTTCCTGCCATTCGAATACATAAAGAAAATTGAGACACTATCAAAGTATATGATAATTTCACATGATACCATTTAGGTCTTTTTTGTTCTTATCGTCATCATAGCAACGACTTGAGCGCACTGTCAATGAAGTACAGGTGTCAAGTTTTTAAACAAGTTGAAAAGAAAGAATATAGAAAATTGCGGAAATTATATTCACTGTTCTTGCTAAACACTCATTCTCACCAAAAATCAAATTAATTTGATCATTTGAAATAACATAATTGGAAAAAATCTAAAAGTCCCTTCATCATTTCCCTTATTAAGGAAAAGGATGAATAAGATGCGGGTAATAGGAACATTTAGTAAAACTATATGATTTTATCTTAGAGTTAAATTCCGTTTAACTTTTAAGTAGGTCATAGTTTCTCCCACTCAAAAAGACAATTTTCTATTGTAAATTCATACGAGAAAGGCGCCGACAACAGCTTAATAACAACGTTATCTATTGATTTGTTGATTGAATGTTGAATTTCAGAGAAGTCTTCGTGACACATTAAAGAGAGCTTCGTCACTTGTTGTCTGAGCAGTTATAGATTATTTCTTCTTCTATTTTAGCTTCTTTGCATCTAGCTGTCTTTTGTTTATAACCCTCTCTTTTTATTAATCTTGCCACTCGATGTTTAAATATCTCCAATGGCATGCTGTTGTGCGTACGTGTTTTCTCAAAATTATTTACTAGATCCTCAAGTATGTTATTTTTACATGAAGAATAGCGGTTTCTAGATTTTCAGGTTAGAGGGTAAAAGAAAAGATACGTCGAATAATTGGCGAAACGGAATAATGCCGTTTTCCCTTTTGTATTTAAAATTAACTTTTTTCGGCGTCAATGAATTTTTTATTAAAGGTCTGGTAAAAAGATAAGGAAATATAGCTTCGCTGAAACTTGGTATATTACCCTTTTGGTAATAGATTTTTTCAGAACGATGAAGCTAATACTTTTAGTTTTTTTTATTTGTGCAATCTTGTAACGAAACAGCTCAAGGAGCAGTACTTTGACAATCTTGGACCAGCATCGAATAAGAACGTGGTACAAATGCATTTCAATGATTTTGCTAACTTATATTAGTTTTATTTCAGTATGCGATTTGGTCTTCATTTCAATATTTTCGATGTAATACAAAACCTAAAACTTAAAGTGCCCAGTACGAATCGCATCGTTTGAATCAAATCATTCATAACGCAAACAAAGATCGAACTCTGTCCGCGGCATCTTGAGGATATTAAGATTAATATCTAACTGCATTAAGTGTTTTCCTCATAAACCTAAGAGAATTTTAGTCAAATTAAAGTCCAAAAATATTCACCTTAGGTTTAAAATTGCAGTGAATCGATTATAGAATACGAAAAATATTCATTCGATTGCATGCAGCATCCGCTGCGACTATTTGCATTGAAATTTAAGACATATTTTTAACATGTGTATGGCCAAAACCATTAATGGAAGATTTATTTGTTTTGGCTCACGGGCACACATTTGCACTGCTCTTATTGTGTTTGGTAAATATCTAGAATTGTAGGACGGGTTTAAAGATTTTTAAGATGTTTAAAATACTGTGAGGATTGAATTTATTAAAATCGTTGAGAAAATGAGAGGCAGTCAAAAACACGTTAAATAAGTATAGATTTCTTCGATTTTGATCAGAATATAAGACTGGGAGTATCGCAATCAAAATTCTATATTCTATAACCAATATATAATATTGGTTGCAAAACCATTTTACTGTCCACTCAATAATGATTTTTCAATTAGCCTTTCTTTATTTGGTTCGGTGTATGTCTAAAGATCTACAATAAATAAATGAGAATATGGTTTTCTAAAATGAAATTGTATCTTAAATATTTCCAAGAAAAAGGATTTGTATATGCATCTTACATGACATTTTCTAATCATCCCCTACATAGAGTGAAGCTAAGTTGTGTATGATTTCCGTTATAAGTGACATTTGTTACTTTACATCAAAATTAACGAGTCCTTTGATTTCCGATTTACCATCTTCTCCAACATAACACGTCCGACTTAATTGCGATTCACGCAAACTCTTGCGGCTTACTTCACTTTTTCTAGGAGAAAACTTAGTTGGTATTAAAATTAGCCGTTTGAATTTAACTTGGAATTGGATCTTGTCCTCTTTTGCCATTCCACTTTCTATACCCCCCCCCCCCTTCGAAGAAGAGGGGGTATATTGCTTTTCACTTGTCGGTCGTTCGGTCGGTCCGTTCGTCGGTCTGCCCTTCCGTAGACCATTTTTTTTTTTGTCCGGAGCATATCTAAAAAAGTATGTAAGCTAGAATCATGAAACTTCACAGGTGGATAGGATCTCATTGAGGAGAATTTCAGTGAGAGTGATTGCCCTCTGTTGACTGACAAAGAATAGGCTACTGACCTGCTTTTATGGGGGAGGGGGCATAAAAATCAATGTTTTACAATTATCTCTTGTTTATAAACAAGTTTCGTCTTTTAGGCAGTTGAGTGATACAGGACATCCTGTCCCATAAGTCGCCAAATATTTGCAGAATCTACCTGAAGTATAATGCATTAGGATTGAATTGAGATTAATAAATGCAAAAGTCCCGTATATTGAGTTTTTTGCTCGAGCGATATCTAGACATTCTGGCTTTCAAACGAAGGATGTCATAATTTTTCATGAGGCTTCAAAAGTTGATAAGAATACTTTTTTAACGCTGTCTGTTCGTTGACTATACATGTAACTAGTGACTATAACTATTAATAGGTAAGTGATGGTAAGATTTTTTATTGTGCGTTGCATGTCAACTCAATTTTTAAGGTCAAATATTTGTAACTGAAGCGCCGTTACATAGGGATGATAGCGTTTTCAAATTATATACTATCAACATCCAAAAGCACCGAAAATACATCACCTTTCTAGCTCACCTGAGCACGAAGTACTCAAGGTGATCTATTGTGATCGTGCAATATCAGTCGTCAGTCGTCCGTTGTTCGTCGTCCGCCGTCCACAAATTCCTTGAACATCATCTCCTTTACCGGTGGGACAATCTTGATGAAACCGGACAGGGATGTTCCTTTGGTCAAGGTCTACCAAAGTTGTTCCAATAAATGAAATCCATCCTTAACTTTCCCTTTACCCTTAACAAAAAGGGTGAAAATAGGAAAATCTTCAAAAATCTTCTTCTCTGAAACCAGAAGGCAGACAACTTTCATATTTGGTATGTAGCATCATCTAGTGGACATCTACCAAGTTTGTTCATATCAAGAACTTTGGGTCATATTAGGGTTCCACCCGGGCGCAACCCTTTTAACATAGAATCAAAGAGCAAAAATCTTTGTATATCTTCTTCATTGAAACCAGATTGCAGACAGCCTTCATATTTGTTATGTAGCAGCATCTTGTCGGCCTCTACCAAGTTTGTTCATATCAAGAGCTTGGGGTCATAT
The DNA here is from genome assembly GCA_948146395.1 of Fragum whitleyi. Taxonomy (NCBI): domain Eukaryota; kingdom Metazoa; phylum Mollusca; class Bivalvia; order Cardiida; family Cardiidae; genus Fragum; species Fragum whitleyi. The sequence goes on from OX411548.1 coordinate 68,494,376, forward strand.
TTGGGCTTTGCCCGGGCACATTCCCCGTAGGTCTTCTGAGACCGAAGGGTAATAATTCAAAAATCTTCAAAAATCCTCTTCTCTGAAACCAGAAGGCAAATAAATTTACTATTTTGTATATAGCATCACCGAGAGGTCCCCTACCAAGTTTGTTCATATCAAGACCCTGGGGTCATATTGGGACTCCACCCAGGTGCATCCCATTAAGCTCATCTGAGCACGATGGGTTAAATTAGGAAAATCTTCAAAAATTTCCTTCTGTGAAACCAGAACGCAGACAGCCTTCTTATTTAGTATGTAGCATCATCTAGTGGCCCTTGTTACCAAACTTGTTCATATCAAGACCCTGGCGTCACAATTTTGGTCCACCCGGGTGTATCCCCGTTACATAGAATCGAAGAGCGAAAAGGCATATCCTTTCTTGCTCTTGGCTGAAAACATACCAGGGAATAGATCTTAGATCTCCTTATTGACATCTGCATATTTAATTAATGTGATTTCCCATGAATCAAAGAGTCTCAGATGAGCGATCCAGGACCATCATGGTCCTCTTGTTTAGATGTAACTTTCTTATATTTAGTCTGGAAGCATAATAATACTAACAATTATTGAATCGTGACAAAAAGATATTAACGTAAGTATACACATTGAAGAGTGATAAATGCACAAAGGTAGTGAAACTCCAAAAAAATAACAATCGGAGATCAGTCTCAATCCTCAACATTCAGTGAAGGTCAATAGTACCTGTGCGTCTGACACACGTGATATGTAGACATGCATATTGCCTCAATCTGGCTTATCAACTGATGTTGTTATTATCTTTTCTATATTTTCATTGCAAGCTTTTTCGCAAATGGTCCCGTCGTCATAGCGCAAGTGGTAGCGCGTCGGATTGTCAATCTAGAGGTCCCGGGTTCGATCCCCGGCGGCGGCACTCATTCTATTCGACTATTTATCGTTCACCAATGGGTTGATAATCGTAGACATATGTGAGATAGCAGCTACAGGCTAGGAAAGGATGTGGGGGTTGTACTGGTGAGAGAAATACCAGGAATACATTGTTAGATGCTCCAGCCTCCGAGATATAGCTGAAAGATAGTTAAAAGCGGCGTAAAACTTCACAAATGCTTGATTTGAGGCAAATCCGGTCGGTGTACGAGATTTCTTCTGCATAACTTTTGAATGTTGTACTCGAAGAAAATCGATAATGGCATTATGTAAATTGACCATAGCATTGATTTGCTTACAAAGGGTTACCTTATGACGACTGAAAATGAATCGACACTCGGCTAAGATTGTTCATCTCTTGAGTTCGCTGTCATCACTTTCCCATTACTCTGAAAGCTATAACCCAGAGCGTAAAGAGCTTCCAGCCATAACAGATTATAATGTAGCCTCAAAACCGTCAAAGCCGCCGTCATAGCGCAGTTGGTAGCGCGTCGGACTGTCAATCTAGAGTTCGCGGGTTCGATCCCCGACGGCGGCACTCATTCTTTCCGACTATTTGTCTCTCACCAATGGGTTGATAATCGTAGACCTATGTGAGATAGCGGCTGGAGGCTAGGAAAGAATGTGGTGGTTATACTGGTGATAGAAATACCAGGAATCCATTGTTAGGTGCTCCAGCCGCCGCGATATAACTGAAATAATGTTGAAAGCGGCGTTAAACTCCATTCAATCAATCAAATCCAAACCGTCAAAGTGCAGCAGAGTTATGACAACCATTGCATGCGCGAGTGCGCTTGGTTTTAAGCAGGTTAATGAATAAGTCCAATCTAACTTTGGCGTAATAGCTACCGTCAATTTCGAAAACCTTTCTTGATCTGATAAACGTCTATAATTGATTTTATTACTACGCTACCACCATAGACTATGTCACCTGACACAATCTAATTTCATCATGAACGTAACATAGCAATCACGTGCGAATTGACACGCTTTGGGAAAAAATGCCAAAAATTTTCACATTTTGTCTCATTTGTGCATTAAAGAACTAGAATAATCTTTTGTTTTTCGAGTAAGATCTATTAATATTTCATTACGTAAGCAACAAAAACGTTATTTTCACTCGTGGTTCCGTAACTCGTGAAATTGTTGTTCACTCAATTAAATATACAATGTAATCGATCTTACACTGTAATTTCCCCTTCTTTATTACATGTGTAAGACTAGCGGAATACAGGCGTTAGAGAAGAATATTGTGGATGAATTAAAATGATGTCATATTAGCAACATGATCTATTTCAGAGCGGAAGTATTATAGGGATGAGTGTCTTTTTCACTGCGTTTATTGGGGTATAAAGTGCAATTGCCTTGGCACATGGCAAACAACGCCCGTAGGTCGTTATGTTTAAGCCATGTGCTAAGGCAATTGCACTTTATACCCCAATAAACGCAGTGAAAAAGACACTCGTCCCTTATAATTGCAATCCTATAGATCGAAGAAACCATTAAAATACCCGGCCAAACATTAATGCTTCAAGTCTACTTTTTGCGCATAAAAAATACACAATCTATTTTTAGATCGTGTATTGTTTATCTCGCTATCGAAGTGAAATGTCATAAAGTAAAGCAAATGATACACAAATAAACGACAACATTAAAATTTGTAGAGGTACTTATGACAAAAAAGCTTGTTTCTGCCAAGTTAGTCTGTATTTTTAAACGAAATCGGCGTGGTCGGTCTTAGTTGAGATGGTTGATTGAAGGTCTTCGTCGACTTGCTGTTTCTAAGTTTACGTCGGCTCAGAATCAGAACTGCATGCTTGTAAACGTAAATTCTTTCGATAATATCTTAATTTATAATAGATTTAATAGAAATGTTGCGTTGATGATCGGGAACTAGATTAATTCGAGTTCCTACAACACAGGACTTGCAGATCGAAGTTCGGGGGTTTCCCGAAAGACCTGTTGCATATTATACAGAAATAAAGTGCAATGGATTTCCCCACGTGATGCGATTCAATTAGATTTCTTTATTTTATTGGATTGCAATTATTAATCAGTAAAATGGGATGCGTTATCTTTGCTGTTCAATATACTTGTTGCTTGTAACGGTGCCTTTCAATGGAAATTAAAGTCGTAACCATTAGTCATGGTCAGTGTGATTAGATTCCAACATTTTAAATAATTTTTCCTTTGACCATAAATTAAGATTGGCGAGCGACATAGTCTTGTTTAAAACAAATCATTTCTCTCTGTGCCATTTTTTTAGGTCAACCGTCAATGTCAAATTCTTTTATTAATGTCAAACTCGGGTATCAAGACCTCTGTTTCCTCGTTATGACCGTTGTGGGGAAATTCGTGTTTATTTTCAGTTCTTTAGTTAAAAAAAATCGAACAACATTTTTTGCCTTTCCAGAAAATCCTGGATTACTGCATTTTTGCAGTTTCCTTATAGTTTACACAGTGAACCACGTGACGTCCAATTAAGCAGGTAAATGCTGTGAAATGAGACTGAAATAAGGAAATTCCTGTTAGCATTATATTTGATTTACAGACAAGGGTGTCCATGTAAACGGAAGTAAAACTACGACAATATCCTTTAAAGCTAATGTGATTATAAGAAAACAGCATCAGAATCCTTTTACGTCCTAAATGCATGACAGATACCCTGCTTTTCGTATGTTACATTTCAATATAATTTCTTGATTGTTTCAAAACAATTCTTATAATTAAAATATCACCTCTGCCGAAGAGCGAACCACTTTTGGCTTACGAGACACTTTGTTCTTCAATGCATATTAGAACGCACTCCCACCCCACACACATACATACATCTGAGCTGCTTCTGTTTGTAATCGAACGCCACGACAATGTTAGAAATAGAGCGTATTGAATGAGCGGTCATGAAATACAACAGTTATTAAAAGAGTCAGATATAAACAGATGAAAACGAGGCTCAATAAGTTTGGTATTTGTATTGACACAATTTTAAATTCTATGCATGATAAAAACGTATTTTTGAAAAATGCTGCCTGAATGATTGTGGTTCGTTAATTAAATTCTAAGCATAAAATATAACTCCGTTTGAAAAATGACGTCATTTCATCCATTGTATACGTATTATATAAAAAAGATTTGAACCGTCACGCGAAAAGGGACCATCTGGGAAGTGGGTCTTTTTGTTTGTCAAAGGTAGACCCTTGGATTGTCTTCAACCTTTCACAGCATGATTGTAGGGTCACAAAATTCGTTGCTATTGAAAATGGGGGCGATTCGTTAGAAAGATTTGGAAAGGGGACTTAGGGAATTTCACCTAGGAATTTCACTCAATGCAATCTAGTTTACGTGATAAAGTCCGCAAATACTATTGGAATCACTTAAAACTTTTACAGGATGATTGTCACAAGGATCGCCTTCGAGAATGTCAATGGTCTGTTTAATAACACGTGAAAAGTGGCCTTATTGAATGTCACTTCGAGGAATCCTGTTTACACGATAAAGACTAAAATGAAATATTGGATTCTTTTGAAACTTTCACAAAATGATCGTAGAGTAATAAGGATTCACGCTTTCGAAAATGTGGACAATCTTACGGATGAAAGGAAAAGGGTATTGTGGAATTATTGTTATTATGTTTACGCTATAAGGTATACAAATGTGACCCGTCACGCGAAAAGGGACCATCTGGGTAGTGCGTTAAGTATCGACCCTTGTCAGACTGCGCGGATTGCGCAGCCTGACAGGGTCGAAACTTTTTACAATTTGCTTATTTTCTGAATTTTAAATAATCAATCCACAATCCTAGGAAATAATTTTTGAAATGCGACTTCTCGTTGGCCTGTTCTAGAATAAATCTCTTTTTCATATATATATTTTTCAAAATTCCCAGAATGTCCGTTTCGCGTGACGAGTCGCAAATTTTAACGGATTCTCTTGACACTTCGTCTTTCAAAAATGGGGTTGATCCTTGAAAAACACGGGATAGGGGGAGGTTGGCTTATTGAGTTTTAACTTTTGCAATATAGGTTGTATTATAAAGTTCACAATTAGTATCTGATTCTCTAACACTTTCCCATGTGATTATAGGTCATAAAGATTGTTGCTTTTGATGATAGGGACAATCAATTAGAAATCAAGGGAAAAGGGGGCATTGTTGAATTTAATTGAATTCAATTTCATGATAAAGTCTACAAATACTATTGGATTCTCTAGAAACTAAAGCAATCAAGTTTCTGAATTTTCAAAATAAGCTTTTTTTGAAAAAAAAAGTCTGTAGAACGCATCAGGCTCTCATGGGCCTCTTTTTTAAACATTGTGAATACAATAACTGATAAACGCCATTAGTAAATATGTCATTGATTGATTGAGAAATATTCCCGAAAATCGTGGAGATAACGGCAAAGCTTAGGCTTTATCTATTGATTTCTAGGCAAAATGTTTAATTACAAGTGGGCTTTTGTTGTCATGAAAAAGGGAGTTTTTGAAATCGAAACGTGTTATCCATTGTGCTTAAGGTAATCGACCCGTTATAGTTCCGCAACATTTCGGAACATATGACCTTTCACAATGTTGACCAAGGTTTCCTAATGAAAATCATTAGGAAACCTAGGTCAACACTGTTAAAGTTCATTACCTCCGAAACATTGCAGGACTATTACGGGTCCACTACCTTAAGGTAGTACCAAATTGAGGCTCGACGTCTGTGGTCCGTTTTACTAAACTTCTTACGATAAATTAATCGTAAGTCAAAATCACAAATCGTACCTTTTGTTTTCATTCATTGTTAGATTCTGCCTTGCAATATCTCGTTGGTATTGTCTAAAGAATACGATTCCATGAGATGGTGCTTGGAATATTTCCATATTTAGTGACTACTGTTAAAGCAACTAAAATAGTTGACTTACGCAATAAATGATCGTAAGATGTTTAGTAAACAGGTCACAGTGATTCCTAGGACGTCTTAACATATTAGTTGCTAGGAGGGAGATAAAGACAATGTAAAATTTAGGGTAATAAATCATTACATTGACGAAGTGAATGATTTTGGAATGACTTCAGATATTAATTCAATGAGTGGAATTTGTGAGTTTTAATTATTCTTTTTCTTGTCCAAAGAAAATGATTAGAAATAAAAAGAAACAAATGAGCCTGTGCGTGAAATATACAACAATTTCATATATGTACAAAGCAAAGACTCTGACCAGCCTGTGCATCCGCACAGTCTGATCAGAGTCTTCATTATGCGTTAAGTAGATAGATAAGGTCTCAAATTAGTTCTACACCATCAGGTAATTTTATATTTACAGTATGTAGCTGTCTACGCAGCTTAATGTTTGGTACCTCACACATATTTTAAATTGTTTAAAATGTCACGCACATGCTCCAATGTCATATCAAAATAATGAAATCAAAGAGGCAATGTGTCGAGCCGAAAAAAAGGCATAGAAAATGGAAATTGTAAATATTACGACATGTCAAGCTGGTTTTCTTTAAGTTTCTAAGATAATGGATTCCGCTAGATTGTATCTCTTTATTGATTTGTTAACTAAGTACTTAATTACAGGTTGTCTCGAAGATGTTGTTTAGCGGTGATTTTATGGCGAAAATTGTTGTAAAATATTTCCTTCGCTCGATACCAAGTTCGATTTTTCTTATGCAAAAAATACATTTGTATGACACTTTTTTTTCAGCGTGAATCTAGAAAAGTTGAATTTCTTTAAAAAAAAAATTAAAAAAATAATTAAAAGATACGGAAGTTTCAAGGAAAAAGAGACCCCGTCAAAATAACTTGAGAATTCCCTGTCTTTAGATAAACTTATAGAAGGTGTGGTTCCCTTCGATTCGTGCGTCCGTATTGTTTTTAATATGTATAATTATATATTTCGCAGTGGTGTTCACATTTTTCATCCAATTCCATCCAAACTTGCACAGAATGGTTCTATCATCATGGGGATCCAGGGACCCGTATCAATAGACATCTTTCTGTCATTTTTTACGTAAGTCAAAAATTGAAGGTGCTTCTACAGTACTGTAGTTACTTAATACAGAATTCTGTCGTGCATCATCTCAATGGGTTCCTGCAAGGCAGAATCTAACAATTAGGTACGATTTGTGATTTTGACTTAACGATTAGGTTTTTGTAAGAAGTTGAGTAAAACGGGCTCCACGTCCGTCAATTGTCACGGGCCTTATGATTTTTTTTTAATAATATCCTCGTTATTTGCTTCAAACTTCTACCGAAGCTTTGTGCAGTTAACAACATCGTGAAATTGCCAAGGTGAATTATTTTCGAATGATTTAGGAATGAAACTGAATAAGTGTTATGTGGGAGTTTTGAGTGAAATAAAAGGGAAGTTTTCCAATACCACTAATTTCGTTCGGGATGAACAAAATAAGCGATATTTATTACCTCCATGCATACAAGTCCTACAAATAGCTTCCTATTTCTTCAATAACCAATCAGACGTTTATAATTTCAATTATGTCAGTAAAATCGCAATGTTTCGACTTATATTTATTTTGAATGTAGCCGTTGATTCTTATTTTTCAGTCATTTTAAGCCTTTTGAGGTGTTTGACTGAGTGTTCGGAAATAATGAATGGAGCGCTGTTGGAGCGATTTAGAATAGTTTTGATTGGGATTAATATCATTTTTTACGATGTAACTAATTGTGCCAACATAAAGAATATTCCTGTCGAAAACGGGTCAGATCCTTCAAGTTCCAAGTGGAAGAGACCAAAATGAAACTTTGATGCAAATATTCTGTTTCACGAAATAGATTACCCAGTTCTGATCCGATCTACTTAAAACTTGCACAAGACTTTAGTACCTACATAAGATTGTCTCTTTCATAGATAGGTTAGGTTCATCTTATATCACTAAAAAGGCAACCTTTGGAAATGTTGTAACGAACCGAGCAGATAGACAGACGTGATCCATTCAGAGAAACGGATCCTCGACCCTCTCATTTGCACACCCAATGCAACTAACCTCCCGTTAGACCGTTACATTATTCTCCCTACCTAGAAGACGTGTCCCGAGTCTTGGCCTGGGAGACCTGTGAGTAAGGCAATTCCGGTCTGGCAGTTGTCATTTACCCACCTCTGCCACCAATTATAACGAACTGAGCAGATAGACTGACGTGATCCATTCAGAGAAAAGGATCCTCCACCCTAAATGGGTAACTCTGTCTATATAGACTACAATTAGCCATTTAACTAAGGACATGCTTCTCTCATTTGCACATCAAATGCAACTTACCTCCCTTTAAACCGTTACAATGTGATTAAAGTATCCTTGTTTTCGTGAGAGTCCACAGTTCTCATCTGATTTACTTAAAACTTGCAAAGGATGATTGTCCCAACATAAGACAAACATCTCCTTTCGAAGAGATGACAGATTCATTATGTATCACGGGAAAATGGGTTAATGGAGATATAATGAAAATATTTTCGTAGATTCGTGATGGACCCTGGAATATTTTCATCCGATTTGCTTCGAACTTGCACAAAACTATTATACAAACATAAGGATACTTTCTATTGTAAAGGGCAGGGAATTTCGATGAAAGTGCCTTCGTTATCGCGAACGTGTCAACATTTCTGATCTGGTTTGCTTCAAACTTGCAAATGACGATTGTACTTAACAAAGAATTGTACATTCCAATGTATATACCTATGTAAGGGTATTTCCTTTTGAGACTTGCCCAAGCTCGTCAAATTTCATGGCAAATAGGTCTTTTGAAAATTTGTCTATAATTTCATTGTTATCGCGATAGAGTTCAGGGCGGCCCAGGCCCTGAAAGGCCTCTTGTTTGTTGTTTGAAAGAAGAAATTTGCCTGTTGATAATAGGTGTAACACAACTGTATTTGCCTTCAGATTTCGTTGCCGGTTTGTAACTAGCTGTGTAAAATTTATACATTTTATATAAATTTTTCATAGACCGAACAATGAAAAAAAGTAATACTTAAAGTTATCAGCTTCAAAAGCTAATGTGATGTTGTTGCATCGGTGCCATCTCTTTCTAGCCGACGTCGGTTAAGTAAGTATTGCTAAGTAGTTGAACGGCGTCGGTTTTAAAACAGACAATTAAATTAACTGAGATAAAAAAAACATATGAAATTCCGTTTATAAGTAGAACTTTTCGATAATATTCTATTTGTTCTTGTTTTGTTGCTTTTTAACTAGAGTTTTTTATTTTCGTTATTTTCGGTAAAGGTCTTTTTTTCTGAGTAAAACAGTGAATTGATAGTCAGTCTGGTTGATATATGATCCTTATTTCACAGTCAGAAAACTGATAAAACGGCCCAAAGGAATTCAACAAATCCTAGTCTATGCATATCGGATCAATTAGTTGTCTTTTCTTACAGAGAGTTAATAGACTAGAGCATTGAGCTACTGTAAAGAATTGCGGGTTTAAAAAAAACCTTGCCATGCTGCTTAAAAACTTTGAAAACTCTGAATGCACGTATTAATAAAGGAAAACAAGCTGGATTAGACTAAGACCAGACTTCATATAAGTACTGGCTAATGTTTGATTCCACCTCTTGCCAAAGCAGGAATATTCTAGGTTCCGCATGAGAAGGGTTTAAAACTAATTTCCTTTGAAACAATACTTTCATTGTAAATTGCATTTATAAGCTGGGTTTTTGAAAACATCTACATTTTATTTCGATGGCCATGTCATAAATAAGCTCGAGCTAGTTTTCATTTATGTACCATTTGAAGAATTTGTTTTTTTGTATATTGAAATTGTCAACTTTTTATACAAGCCAAAGCTTCTACATTTAACCATGGCTTTCAGAATAATATGACTTAGACGTTACCTTCGAGGACTAAAAGACTTCACTTGAATAAGATATTGTTGTCGTTCAACCCTTTCCTGTTTTACAAAATTTTCGACCTGTCCAAATTCAAAGGTTTTGCAGACAAAAATTTAAAGTGGATTTAATTTGAAAAATAACCATTTTGTAAGGTAGAAAATAGTTAGGAAAAAGAAGAAATTGCTTGTCAGAAGCAAACTCTTCTTTTTTCAAAATGTTTTCTCAGTCATGAAATTACAGACACGTAAAAAGCAGGGATTAAACAGCAAAGGGTTAAAGTATATACCCACAAAAAATAAAAGCATCCTATAACCTTTTCCTACTTTTCAAACTTTTAGACCGGTCCTAATTCAAAAATTGCAGACGACAGTAAAAGTAGTTGCAGAAATCCATCTTATTTAAAGTAAATTTCTTCACCTTCGATTTTATTTGCTCAAGTGATGCGGTCTAGAACTTAGTAGACGGATAGCCGACTCTTACAAAACAGGAACATCATTGAAAATATATAATATAGAGTCAATGTCTAGTTTCTCAAAGCTGATTTAAGTTTCTTTGAGGAAAAATTCGCCAATTTTTAGTTCCATAGGGCCCAACTTGATAATCCATCTTGTTACATAACTTTTAAAAACAGGGTCTGAATCACATGCCGTTGTTTTGGCTTTGACGACGCATAAATCTGTAGGTATTTAAAGTATAATGCGTTTTACAAAAGAATGGACGGGGGTTGGGTTGGGGGTGTTGGTGGGGGGAGGGGTTAAAGAGTATTTCTTGTTTTCGTTCATCTTGAACAAAGTTTTAGATTTCCTATTGACTGTCTTCGATAACTTTGAAATCAAAGTCAACAACTTTATTCATTTTAATTCCAAAAACTTCCTAAACTCATTCACTTTGTGAATTTTATCATGTTTTACTCGTATATTCCTAGGACCATTGTTTTCCATAAATAAAACAATTCTTTGAATGTTTTAAATAGAGATTTGAGTGGCTCATTTAGAATCTTTTGTGTCAATTTCACTATTTTCTAAACTGTTTTTAGTAGGATATTGAGGTTTGTGTCAAAGTAAAGTTGTTCCGTACTATATATTCCAGGAACTAAGATTTTACATAAATAGAATACATGTGATGTGATGATTGTTTGGAATCACGTTATATTGATATCATAATTACATTGTATTACAAACGAGCTGTCAAATCATGAAATTATATTTGAGAGATAGCGTAAGAGTTCTCACGAAAACCAGGGAAATGCTTCGGTCTCTTTTTTTCCATTAAGATCATAGTCCTAATATATCCGTCGTTGGCAGCGAAAAATACGTTTCTATAGTTCTGTTAGAACACAGTCAAATTCATATGCTGAATGATTTTGAATTCTTTAATGCTTTTCGGTGGTTTATTGAGAAATAATGCAAGATTATCATTTGAAAAAATCACCGCCTTACCAATGAACTAACCGGTGAAATTAACAACTTTTACCCCGCTTCCATTCATTTTACTCTATCTGACGTCATCTAAGCGGCGCCAAAAGAGTGACATCATTTCGAACATTGTATAGCAATCACGTGCAAAGTGATGCGCTTAAGGCAAATTTGTCATATAATTTTCACATTTTGTCCCATTTTTGCATTAAAGAAATAGAATAATCGTTTGTTTTTCCAGTAAGATCGATTTACATTTCATTTTGAGAACAAAAAAAGCTCCGCCACTCGTAAAAATATAGCTTTTATTGTTCATTCAACGAAATATAAATCGACATTAAACTGAAACAAATGATTACTCTCTTTATGATTCCCTACTGATATGAAATGATTGGCATGGGCGATTTTTATTAACTAAGGAAGTAATACTATATCACTTACTTCGTTCTAGTTGAACGAAAGGGGCGCATATCTACGACCACCCTTCAATAAAATATACCTTCTGTTCTATGAATTTGTTTGAGTGTCTTCTTAAACCAATGAGATGCTTCAGGATCTACGTGAGTGGAATGTAATGGTTTAATCGAATTGAATGAATTTGCAGGGCGTTTTGAACGACCAAGGGTCATTGTTTAATGCTTTCGGGGCGTTTTGAACGAATGGAGTTGTTCTTTTGAATGCTTTTCGATGGATGGGGCTCTTAGCGAGTGTAAGACGTATATCATTTAGGAAATTCGAAATTCTTTTATGACTCATGTTAGCAAAAAAAGGAGGAATTGCAATTTCAAACTCCGTTAAATACTTTATGCTCCCTGTCCGTCCATCCGCCAGTCCGTCCGACGTTATATCTCAAGAACCCCTGAGCCTAATTGGTTGAAACTTCATATAAATTCTTCCCACACGCAAATCAGATCCTCTTGACTTTAAACTATCGAAAACTTACGTTTAAAAAACGTGTCATTGGAAAAGGGGCCTTAATGTTATTAGCTTTACGTAAGCTCTCTTTTTGTCCTGCAAAAACTTATATTTGCCATAACTTTTGATTGATTTGATTTTTTGGTACTAAGGTCAAGGTCATCAGTCAATGTCAAAGTTATGTGTTAAGGTCAGGATTTAGAAAATTAAAACTTTAATATTGGTCCATAATTTTGAAATTGTAAGTGATAAAGCCTTCATATTTCAAATGTTTATTACATCTGACAAGGCTTTTTTATTTTAAAAATTAGGACTAGGATCTCGCCCAACGTCAAGGTCAAATTGTCAATGTCAATAATTTCCTATTAAAACTCAGAGTTGGACATAACTTTTGAATGGTTAGTTATAAAGTCTCTTTTTTCACATTATGATTGCCTGGGTCAAGGCTGGTACCAAGTTCAATGTCATCTGTCAAAAGTCAAGGTCTATTTTCAAGGTCAAATTTGTGAAAAAGATAAAACTTTAACATATGAAATATCTTTTGAAAGGTTAGAGATGGGAATTTCATATATTATATGGTTATTGCCTTGGACAAGGCCTTTCTGTTAGAACCTAGTTAAAGGTCATCAGTCAAGGTCAAGGTCATTTTTGAATGTCAAAGTTTTGAAGAAAAAAAAATAACACTGGCCATAACTGTTAAATGGTTAGTGATTGGGCCTTCATATTTCACATGATGACTGTCTGGGACAAGGCCTTTCTATTATCATCAAGTTCAAGGTCATCCGTTAAGGTCAAGGTAATTTTTATGTCAAATTTTCGCAGTGAAATCTTATATTAGCCGTTACTTTGGATTGTTAAGTCATAAAGCCTTGACATTTCACAAGTGCATTTCTTGTGACAAGACCATCACATGCAAAACAAGGTCATTGGTCAAGGTCAATGTCATTTGATGAAAGCCACTCATTTATAACTTAAAAACTTCACAATTTGCTATACGACAAAAGTTGAAAAGTGGTCTCTAGAAGTATTTTGTACAATTAATGCCCTTTTTTACTCTTTTTTTTTTAACAACCAACACTCAACAGTCGAGACTACGCACCTGAAGGCGGTGCTCTTATTTGTTAAACTACCAAAAAGCATTAAATAAAATGTTTAATTCGCCTAAGCACGAGCTACTGTTATATCAATTCACTAGGGACACTTGTTAGAAATACATGTCCAATAAACATGTCTTTTAAAAAATGCTTGATGTGATTTCTTTATATTTCTCCCAGTAACCGGTCTTAACTTTTCTCCACAATCCTTGGAGTCCTTCAGTATATGCTATTATAACCTATATACAAAAGATACAAAAGATATCATGGTAAACTGTTTTAAGTAAATTTTGACTGTTGGTTTTAAGTATACTTTTAAATTATCAAGCACTTATTCGGGGAGCATAACCCGTCACTGACGGATCTTGTTTGAAATAAAGATTTGGTTCCATTAGAGGTCTATCCGACGTCCCATTTTATATTTCTTTCGCACGCGAGGGGGGGGGGGGGGGGGGTGAGTTATTCTTGATACAGAAAATCGGCAAAGTACGTAAACTAAAACGGCCTAAGACAGCATAGGCGATCCGTGAAGAAATAAAAACTCTATGCATAAATAGAATTTAAGTCGACGCATGAATAACGCGTATGTATCAAACCCTCGGTGTTTCGGTATTACAACATTGTTTTGGGGAACCGCTTTGGCTCAAATTGAAGTCAAATTTGATGTATCGTTAAGCTCGACTACTACATTATGATGGTAATTTGGAGGTTCGTGAAAGAATAAAGTAGAACAAAAACTTTTTACACGTACCTACACTTCCTTTGTTTAAAAAATGCCAATTTAATGCATTAAGTACATTTCATACAGTCTGATCCAATTATTCAGTAGATAGCATGCAGTGAAGGCTAGGATCGGACTGCACGTATATGCAGGCTGATCTTAGTCTGTACTCCCTCTGATGTTGTGCTTTTAGCAGAAATATGCCATAAGCAGCATGAGAAGGTTGAAATTCAAACGTGAATACGTCCCTGATGTGTGCCCGCCCTGCAATCAGAATTACAAAACGGTGCAAACTGTTCGCAAATTATACCCCGCTTTTCACGTGCACATGCGCGCAAAGCGGGGTATTATTTTCATACAATTTGCGCTTGGCTGTTCCTATCACAAACATATTCAAAGGTAGATCACCGAGTATATCTAAATTACTCTAGACGCGTTTGTCTTTTCTGAAATTTTTAAACCAGTGACAAAAGAATTCATTACATTTTCAACGGAAAATAAGTTACACGAGAACAAATGACTCTGGTTCATGTCGTCTTTATTATTATCATTATTATACTCATTTTTATTATTATCATTATTATTATATATAAATGCATATTTATAAATTTTACATCTTTACAAACTATACAATCATCTATACAATCGTTTTTAGTGCCATTCAGTCGAAAGAAACGAAGAGAATAGATATCAATTAATTCCATTCATTTCTCCCCTTGAGTTATGAGCTCAAAATCCTTACCGCGCTTTTCTATGAATCCATATTCCCAATGGCCCCTTTTTGCGTTGCATATCCTTTAGCTTGTATAATTTATTAAAGATCTGAAAATATAAGTCATGTAGATTTTTTTAACATTCCTTTAATTTCGGGATTCAAATTTAGCCCGAACATTTAACAATAATTGAGAAGCAAGCAGCTTTCCAGTGAACAATTTAATTAGCCACATACTGTTAACTACTTTGCTTTAAATTAATTCTTTCACTTTTGGTTAAAACGTGTCTTTCTTAATACCCAGTTTTAACATCCTTAATTAAGAGTGGTAGAAGCAATTAGGCCCACGTAATTGTCACTGGATATGGGGATAATTTCACGTGTAAAGAAGAAATATGTAAGGATTTTAGAAAGGAACAAAACATAGCCTGTGGATATGTTCGAAAATTGAATTTCAGTGGCATTAAGGCAACCATATATATTGTTTTATTTAGGAGACGATGGTATGAAAATTAAGACCTAATCATACTGAATGTATAAGCGATTTGGATTCATGTAAATTGATTATTTTAGTACCATACCCCCATGATTTTTATCTCAAGCAAAAAGTGAAGATGTTTCTAAAATAAAACACATTTCTTTTTGGACTTCTTTATAATGACGCTTAAAATATAGTTGTGTACTCAAAAATGTTTTCCCTGTAGAATAAAACTAATTTTCCAGGAAATCAAGATGCAAGAATTTTGACTGACACAACTGAATTTATATTACTTTATTGTGCATTTTTGTGGTTTTTATCCTAGGCTGGAGTAGATATGCAAATGTTTTATAATCCCATGTTTGTCATGTCGGCTGTTATGCAACACGTACCCGACAAAATGTGGATTGTGAAACAATGCCTATGAGTGAGATGGGGTGTATCAAACCCAACACATTTTCCTTACAACTGAATTTATCAAGGGTCAGTAATAGCCTAGCCTGTGTTCAAGATGAAAACGTTTGCGAAACACCCCCCCCCCCCCCCCCTTTAAATTTCGACATGACAACCCGATTTCACATTTTCAATTGCCTCTATGGTCAAAAGTAGATGGTCATGGGCTTAAAATAAGTTGCAAATCCTCATTAGGTAACTTAGGCATCGTAACTACATATATAACATCGTTTAAGACGCTCATCCATGAAAATATTCGAAAAGTTGCGAGAAAATGACGGAGGTCAACTGTAATCCCTGTAATAATGAACGCTTTGATTGGTAACTCGATCTTTTAAATCGACCCATTGATAGTAGACAAAGGTAGACCACTGTGTTTTGCCAGTATTCGATTGAATTGTCTCCCTTATACTCAAATTGTTCAGT
Organism: Fragum whitleyi; assembly: GCA_948146395.1. Lineage (NCBI taxonomy): Eukaryota > Metazoa > Mollusca > Bivalvia > Cardiida > Cardiidae > Fragum > Fragum whitleyi. The sequence continues at coordinate 68,510,357 of OX411548.1, forward strand.
CACAAGAAAAAAGCTGAAACGAAATAACAATTACCCTTCTCCCACTATTCGAGGCATTTTTCTTTCATTACAAATATTTTGCAGAGACTCAAAAATAGCATTAGATCAGCCTGCACAGACGTGCAGTCTGATTCCAGTCCACACTGCTTACTTTGAACCTAATTATTGCGCGGGAAAAAACTCGAGACAGAGTGATTGAGATGTCCCAAAAATTAGCTATTTGTGACCAGTCACTCGAAAGGGGTCCATCCGGGAAAGTGCAAAAAGTGTCGACCCTTGTCAGACTGTGCGGATTTTGCAGACTGACTTGGGTCGAAGATTTTCGTACTTCACTTATTTTCAGAATCTAGATCAAAGCCCCCGTCTGTGTTCGTTAACATTTCCGAAACGCGCGCGATTGATCTTAAACGACTAAGTACACAAAAAATAGACTTTATTCTCAAAGATAAGCTTGATTTTATCATTCCAATATTCGGTAATGCAAACTATTATGACGCGATGATGTAAATAAAGGCCTAACTCGATGAATATTAATGACCCGCAACGTTTCGGACATCAATTTGAACAGAGCGCACTACCGCTCCTTCGCATGGGCATATTTCACATGACCAATCTCATTTACATATACGGCAGAATTTGCGTTTCACGAAAAAAACACCATTTGCCGATATATTTGTATTTTTATATAACTCACCCTTCATAAGACTGAATCAAGACAAATTGTTCAGAGAATGTTAACGAAAAAGCCTTTTTTTTTCACTCTAAACGCATACTGGGGCTTTAATCAATCAATCTACCTTATTGTGAAAGAATTTTCGAAATGCGACCTCTGGTCGGCCTTTTCTGGAACCAATGTCATTTTCAAATATGCATTCTACGAAGTTCCCAGATGGTCCCTTTTCGCGTGACGGGTCACAATTTTATTAATCGATATTTAAATCAGGTTAGTTAAATTTTTCTTTTTTGTAGAATCTAAAAAAACCAACGCACTTTAAAAGTACAGTACGAGGGGTCAGCGCAACACTATTGTAAGTGCCTATTAATATATAGGCACTTACAATAGTGTTGCACTGACCCGTCTAATACCTGCAACAGAAATAAACAGAAAATGTGTATTTTTGTAATGTACATGCGCATTTAGCCAGTGTCTCACATTGCGTGTGACTTAAATATAGACAAATTGAAAAAAAATACGTGGGCTTTTCCAACGAAGTTTTGATCATATAGATTGTAAAAACCTAAAGATATTGCTACTTTAATCTCGCCAACCAGAAAGCTAATTAAACTTTTATTGACGTGCTCTTAGAACCTGAAAAAAGGAAAGAGACCGTTGGCGCAAATGGAGAATTTGCTGGTGCATATACAAAAACATTTCCTCTTTTTGAAAATATTCCTTACCACACATGGACACTTATCTTAAATGATAAAACATGAAGACGTTGATCATCAAATGATAATGATGATGAAATTGATGGTGATGATAATGATATTGTTGTTGTCGACGATGCTGTTACTACAATTATAATTATCCTTATTATCATTTTATCATGATAATTCTTATTATCTTTATTATCATTGTTGCTACTATCGTTCTAAATATTTTTTTCCTTCTTCTTCTTCTTCTTATTATTATTATTATCATTATCATTATTATTATTATTTTCATTATTATTATGTTGTTGTTGTTGTTGTTGTTGATGATGATGATGATGATAATGATGATGATGATGATGATGATGATGATGATGATGATGATGATGATGATGATGATGATGATGATGATGATGATGATGATGATGATGATGATGATGATGATGATGATGATGATGTTGTTGTCGTCGTTGTTCTTGTTGTTGTTGTTATCGATGATGAGCAAATGCAGCTCTTGCTTATGGCTTAATAAATCGATCAGTCTGAAAAAAGAAAACTTGTTCGCACCATATATGAGATCCATCATTCAATAAGGGACCATCAAGAAACTCTGTTTGGCGAATTTATGCGAATAGGGTACTGCTCAATTAGTGGTCAACTGTAGGTCGCATTTCTGAAATTATTAAACAGAGAGATAGAATGATAATTCTTGATTCGGATAAACAGCAACGTGCAAAAGGTTTCGATCCTAGTCAAACTGCACAATGGGTGCAGTTTGAATAGGATCGACACTTTTTAGGCACTACCGAGATTGTCCCTTCTTGCCTGACAGGTCACATATCATTTAAGACCCTTTTTGGGTGACGAGAATAGTTTTTACTTCTTTATTTCTTCGAATTTATTACATACGATCGTTGTTGTACCCCTTTTACGCTTGATTTTTCCGCATGAAATATCCGTTTGAATTTCCCGGTTAAGGCCAAGCGAGGTATATTATTAGTTCCTCGTGTATGTACAGCCGTATTGTTTTTGGAGAAACCTGTAGTTTAACCATTTTTTTTCTTACATTATATGTAGATACTCCTTGGCCTAGTGGTTGGCGCGCTCGACTCGTAACCTGGTGATTGCGGATTCGAGCGCCATCGGAGGTTCGTAGTGAATTTTGTAGGACACTTTACTGACAGGGCCCCTGTCCACCGAGCTGTAAAAGTGGCTAGCAGTGGTTAGAACCATTACCTCTCTCTCTATGTGCAGGATGAGATGTGGAATGAGTAAGAACCACGATGGAAATAAGAGTCATTCGACCCTTTATCGTGTAATCCTCGGGTAAGTTACATATCATGCGTTCAAGATACTTAAAAGGTCTGCAAATATTTAGAAAATGTACCCCGCTTTGCTCGTGATTACACACGTGTGCAAAGCTGGATACAATATCTCAAACGTTTCGCAAAAAATTCAGCGACGCCTTGAACAAAGGGCTAGTTTAATTCTTCTTTATTCCATGAATAGATGAGTAGATTGAATTACTAGCTCTTCAAACTTACTTCAGTAACTCTCGATTCTTCTTTCTATAAACTAGCCAATTATCGCGCGCCAAAATTGTGGACTATGGCAATGACCTATGACCAATGACAGTGGTTCCAGGATAATGAACTCAAGCCATAGATCAAGGAATCAGTGCTTTAACTCATTGTCACTGACACAACAAATTGTTATGGTATATACTGTTTGTACACTTTTTTCGTGTCCAAGATCGAGGAATACGTTACTCCGAGTTTTCTTTCTCTGAAGCCGGGATTGTGTCAGTAATCGCATTGCTATAACGACACCCACCCTCAAAAAAAGAGTAAAGCTGATGCAATAATAAGCATTAATCCATCGCAATAGCTTCAGTTACATTATTACAGGATCTGTGATAAAAAAAATATAATGAGCCTTGGCGTCCTTAATACATTTTTTTATTCTAGGCTGGATGAAGATCGGCTCGTCTCAAGTAAAATAGAGTAGGATTTTCAGTTTCCCTTATGAGCATTAACATAACTTTGTGCTTTTTAACGCATTTTGACTCGCGTAACTAACTAAATATCACGTTTACGTTCGTTCAGATAACATAACGTCATGATGACGTCATTTAAACCTTGATCTTACACACATGTAAATCAAGGATATACATGGAACTAGTGGAAAAACTATGTGATAACTTGACTCAAATAAAATTATTTTATTCGGTTTTAAGACGGTTTTTCAAGGTATTCTTCCTTTAAATCGTTGATTGTAGAAACGATGATTGGGTTAATATTGTAGAGTTTTCTTTTGACTCCCTTCGAAATGTTTATCAATGCACCAATTAATCCCGTGTAAAGGAACAAACTGATAACAAATATGATATCGGAACCGAAAGAAGAAATTATGCTTGGCCTCAAATTTCCCCACATAAATTACAACTGCGCTGCGCCGCTACAGGCCTACATGCGAATTTATCGTTTTTTAAGTTAAATATACATTTTTGAAACAAATTTTCTTTAGTATCATTGTTACAGAGCAAGAAATGGATAACGAAAAAATAATATTTATTATTAATAAACTGGCTTGCATCTTATGCATTTTAATTAGCACAGCAGTACATGTAGAAGCCAACAGTTTTCCATGCGGGCTGATAAGCTGTGATCGTTCCGGGTATGACTATTGTGTAACTACACCGCATGTGTCTCACAAGGAAGAATCGTTCTGTTTGAGCTGTGAGACCTTGGAGGGTCGATGTGAAACCGACGATCAGCAATCTGGGTGCGAGCCTTTTCAATGCAAAGGTAATAAATTTCACACTTTTGCAAAATGAAATAATTTCAAATTTGGCCTGCTTAAATTCTTTATTTTTTTTATAAGATTTAACGCAAATCGAAACATTATTGCATGTTCATCGCGAGGGCTTGCACACCTACCCATGTTTCTTTTTGTTTCTTACACCAGTACAACCACACATTTACGGGGCTACAGATAGAGGGGGTATTTTTGTTTTCAAATAAAGATATTTCATTATTCCTAACTTAAACCCTATGTTGTAGGCACTCGTTTGAAACGTCTCGTCGAGACGATTCAAATGAGTACCCATAACATAGGGTTACATATGGAAATAAATCTTTTAGACTGGCTTTACCCCCTTATATCTGGACACCTGCATTTTCATCCGAGCCCAAAGCTGATCATCCCATCCGGGTGCACTACCTATCATTCGCCCCATCGATTGGAGACAAATGACTCGCGCCACAATTGCCTTATTTTTGAAATATCGGCTGGTAGTTGGCTAAGCTTGTAGTCGAACTCAAGACCCAAGAATTGGCATCCCAACACATTGCCGCCTGATCTCAAAAGACTCTGCTTTGCTTGAATTTAATTACAATCGACTTTTAAATTAAGTGTTATTTGATTACACAATGTAATTGTAATCGAAAGTGAGTAAAAAGCATTTTCCTTCATTTTAACAATTATAATAACAATAGTGATAATAATAATGATGATAATAACAATTATTTCTATCATTATAATCATTTAATCGAAAGGGTTGATGCGGGACATTGTGAATTTAAAAAGAACTTAATCAAATTGGAGAAATTCGATTACGGAATAAAGACTTTTTAAATGAGAACCTACAAAATAGAAATTCAACCAAAATATACGTTTAAGGACAGCGCATGAATAAAGGTACGAATTTCCTCAGGGTTTCCCCGGATGACGCCTACAGATAATAACATTATAGTGTTCCTCATTCTTGACCTGTTAGGGCGAGGCTTATCCGTGACGTAATTTTAGCGAGCTGCTGTATTGGAAAATACATGTACATGTAATTTTAATGGTAGTTGTTTTGATCAAGATTCGTGCATTCTGATTGGCTAAAACATGGTTTCATTACTCAATAAAAGCAAACTTGATTACGCAGCTATTTTGTTCGCTTCCGCGGAAAGTAGTCCCATAAACAATCCATGTATTTGAAGGTAAATCTTTTCATTTTTGCCCCAAGAAATTAAATTATAAGATATGAAGAGGCTTTTTGTTGATTTCATGGGGAAATGAAACTAAAAACCTTATCACAATCTTCGCGTATTCATACAGTGTGATTAGGTTTATAGTTTCATACCTCATTGAAATCATCAAAAACTCTTTTTTAATCTTAAATGATTATTAACCTGCTTCTCAAGCTGTTCGCGGCCAATTTCTTTCTGTTCACAAAACCGAAGTAGACAGTATAGACAAAGATCAGCCTGCATAGATATGCAACTTGATCCTAGCCTACACTTTCTGCATTCTACTTACTAGGATATGGGAAAATTTGAGCCAGACTTATTTGAAAGTCCGAAAGTCTGACAATTTATTTGACACGAACATTAAATTCAGCGGAATAAGGCTATCATACCACTATGACTATATTTTCAGTTCTTTTTGATATTCAACTTTAGGGAGACTACTTGTTTTATTTGTTTGTTTTTTCTCTTCATTCGTGTGCTTTTTTGAGTGTATATTTGTTTGTTTCAATTAACTTCCGATCAATTTTCTTTCCTTCCAGAATATCTGATGTCAAAGTACGGTTGCACAAACGACAGTTTTGTAACAGCAAAAGGTACTAGTATATCGAGCTTACAGCGCAAGGCTGTTCTAAGTGTATATACAATGTATATATACTTAGAACAGTCTTGCGCTGAACCATCGAATTATTATGTATGTGCTTACGAGTTTATATGCGTGACCCGTCACGCAAAAAGTGATCATCTGGAAATTTTGAAATAAAATATTGTTCACAAATGTCACCCAGGAAAGGAACATTTTGGAACTTCGTAGGATACATATTTTGCAAAGAGAGGTACATGTTTGTCTTTTTATATGAACTACCATTTCAAAAATCGTCATAGCAGTCAAAATAGTCATATTCGACCTTTCGCATCCGTGTTATAGATAAATATCTTAGGCGGTTGGAAAAATGATTAAAAGTGAAAGTAGATAAAGAAGAGAATATTTCAGGATAAGAAATACGAATAAAAATCTGTTTCTTTGCTCTTATCATGCTTAACTAGAAGCATTCCTTTTTACAGAACGCATTGATAAGAGTCCGAATGCTTATACTTATGAGGTTACAGTTAATTACACCGTGAAATTGACATTCATCTGAATTTAAACCATTCTAAATCACTCACTCAGCGCTCCATTCACTCATTCCAAACATTCACTCAGATCGATCAAAAACGCTCAAAATGACTAAAAAAAGAAACGATCAACAGCTACCTCCAAAATGAATAAAGCAAGATCTAAATCGCTATTTCACTGACATAATTGTATTTTTAGGCGTCTGATTTAATCTTGAAGAAAAAGGAAGCTATTTGTAGTACGTGTGTGCATATCATATTAAAGGGAGGTAATAAATAACGCTAATTTTGTTAATCCTAAGCAAAATTTGCGATATAGGGTTACCTTCCGTTAAATTCACCCAAAACTCGCTCCACACGCAAATTCAATTTCATTCCTAAATCATTCCAAAATCATTCACAAATTCAATTTCACGATGTTGTTAACTTTAGAACAAAAGCTGAATGTGTTCATTAAAAAAGGGGCACAATCAGTATCTTCATCCTTTTGACTAGAGCTACCCTTAAATTGAATTTTTAGTTGGCATGATTACGTTTATCTTCGCAAGCGAATGGTTCTAGCTCGATTATGTTCGTAAGGAACATAGTAGTGCTCGAAACCTTGGCTTGCGAAGATGGATTGCGCTTAAAAGATTCAATCTTGGATTCAATGCTTACATGACAGTTAGTCTGATATTGCAAACAGTATTATTTGGTAAATCATTTGATCATTGATATAGAAAAAAGAAAATCGCCGATTTGGCATCAGCTCGATTAAAGTAGTGGACCCGTAATAGTTGCGCAACGTTTCAAAAGTCACAAACTTTAACAGTGTTAACCGAGATTTCCCAATGATGTCATTAGGAAACCTCGGTTAAAATAGCGAAAGATCGTGAGCTACTTGTTTTTCGGACAATCAATACAGGTCCACTACCTTAGATTTCAATTACGTTTCTTGATACATTTGTTGGACATCTCTTGATTTCAGTCTACCAACCAAAGAATACCAACAAAATATGCCTTGACCTATGGATAGTTATTCTTTTCTCCGTACTATTTGGTTTAGTATCATTACTAGCTTGTGTTTTATTGTGGCAAAGAGGCGGGGTTCATACAATCTGCGTATTCAACAGGGCTACCAAGCAAAGACAATTTCAAACAGATGGGTAAGTTGGTCGTTTAAATCTTGTCATAGAAGACAAATGAATCTGTAAAGTATTCCAAATGTGCAGTTCTCAAACCAAACCAGCCCTGCGTTGAGGATCACCGAACGGTGCCATAGTTTTCCAAATTATATCCCGCTTTGCAAGCAAGCGCACGTGCAAAGCGGGGTATAATTGGAAAACTGTTTTCACCGTTTGGTGATCCTGGACGCAGGGCAGATCGAACCCCACAATTTTTTACAGAGAATCTTGTTTCAACTCTCTCACACAAAACCAAAACACCATCTCTGTTTTGCGCATGCAAGACGCGTATAATTCTGGCAACAAGGTTTCAAGGAGCAAAGAGTGCTACATACATACGACTTAACAAATATGGAAATGAATGGACAACAATTATTGTAAAACCTCTGTCCAGCCGAACTGTTTAGGTTGGCTGTATGCATTGATATTCATAACAGGAACACTGGCCGTCCACGAAAAACTCCGCTTTGGAGGAAACGTGTGTCCGCAACATGCACGATCCAAGACCGGTGATCGGTATGGGTATCATGTTCCTAGAATATCGGGCTTGCGGATCTTAAGCCCAATGCAAAAAAATGAATGCAGACTTCGTACAGCTAACTACACTTTGCAAACTCTAAACACAAAAGAATCTTCACAATCCACAACAGCAGAAATTGAATTTTAACTTGCCAGTTGAAAGGTCTCGCTAGAAGTGACCACGTATGCAATACCTATCTATAATTAGCCTCATTGACCAAACACGCTTAACCGGTTTTGGTCACTGGGTTGAGACAGTAATTCTCCGCTATACGGTGTAACGCGGAGAATTATATGTCTCAACTCTCTCTCACACAAAACCAAAACACCATCTCTGTTTTGCGCATGCAAGACGCGTATAGAAAATTACAAAGCATAGGAGTGAACCTCGAAATTCAATTTCTGCTTTAAATCTATCATGTTTAAAAATCCTTCCAATAAAATCAAATTTTGGAAATAAACAAATTCAAATCTACATGTTACAGATTAAGTGACCTTGATACCATCAAACGTTTTTCCAGGGAATCTACTATATAGCCATCTTTCGCAGTGTCGGTCTTCCACCTACCGTGCTTTTTTAAGCATCTGTCTGATATACCCGCCGCATTAGCTGCGGAAGTAGCGCCACTAGCTCTCAACGAGTGCGTACCTAGCTTGAGCCCTGGCGCTACTAACTTCAACTTACTAACAATACATTCTTTTGTCCTAGTATAACTAAGAGGTTTATTTTCTGAAATCAAACTAACCTTTCCTTTACTTTTCAACATAGGCCTAAAAAGCAAGCAATCCATTGTAACCGATAAGCATGCAGATGACATATATCTCTTCAACATATTGTAAGGACATGCTAATGTTTTCCCCTTAACAATAAGTACTTCTCTCCCTTGTCTAAAAATATCTGTTTTACTTTGGCGAATTTTAAGCTTTACATGATCATCCGTAAAACAAACATCTGAACATAATAAAGAAATCATTTCATTGAAACGAAGAAAACCGGCGTAACAAACCAATATCATAGATAAATCCCTTAAAGTTTGTAAAGTGCTATCATTCTGCAATAGCGTACAAAGTGCAACTAACTCATTAGAATCGATCACGTCTTTTTTGATGACTGGTTTAGATCGTAGTCTTTTTGCGGCCAATAGTAAATGCTGTATGATTGAATTATTTGTTGGGTCCGTTAAACCAAAAATAGAATGCATCCATTTAATAGAATAAACAATCGCCGATATGACACTGTAGGATTTACCCTCGTCCAATAACTGAGTCAAAAACGTGGCAACTGTCATAGAATCCGCTGGTTTATCAGCCAAGGAATGACGTACACAAAATTGACTGAAACACTTAAAATAACCACTGTACTTCTTCACTGTACTATCAGCGTGCGATTGTAACACATAGTCTGCCATATGACTTGAAATAAGGCCCCGAGAATATATGCCAGCCGCCACAATCTGGTTCCCTAAATGTCTGCTTAGGTCAACACCTGTTGAAATAAATAAGTTTATTACATTCGTGGCAAAAGCAAAAGAATATTTTTTTATTATTATTATTATTATACGGAAAAATCTATTCTCAATGCTAATAGATCAAACCGTAAAGGATCGGCTTGAAATATTCCATTGTTTCCCTTTCCTTTAGTAATTATGCCTTTTCTAGGTAACAATCTATAATCTATGATAAAATCTCTAAAATTTCCCTGTTACTTGCACAATAAGGGCCAAAATGAGGCAGATGACCATTTTGGTACTATAATTGTACCAATACTCTTCTCGTTTTCGAGCTTTGTCAAGCATTTTGCAATGAGTTTAGGCGGTGGTACTATCCAATTGTTTTCATTTTTCCAACATTGATCAAAAGCGTTAACGCCTTCTGTTCCAGGAACCCACCATCTTGAATTGAAACGCGCACAATTGTGATTGTAATGCGAGGAGAATCTATCTACCGTATGTGTACCCCACAGTGTATCTAGCCAAGCGAATAATTTACTTGAAATCGACCAATCATCGCAATCAAAGCACCGACTCAAGTGATCGGCTTCCTGATTTTTATCCCTTGGAATCCATTCCGGATTAAATCTGATTTTATTACACTCACAAAACTCGTTTAAAGAGGAAGCGATTTCGTGTAAATCTCTTTTTCTACTACCATTTAACAAAACAGAACATACATTTTTGTTATCAGTGTAAATTTTTACAGAGCTATTACCAAGAATCCTACAATGACTTTTCAGTATTCTAAATACTGCCTCAGTTTCTCTCCATGTCGAGCTTTTCAGCTTTTCTTGTTCATCCCAATGACCTATTACATGTAAACTATGACCTGAATTTAGAGTACAATTTGACTGCGAAAATTCAATATCACCCTCTTCCGCGGGCGAACCCTTACAACCAGTACCCTTACCGGCCTCGTCAAACGAGGTGCTCACTTCCGGGAGCCAATATGACGGCAACATGCCTGCCGTTTCACCCTCTTCCGGGGGTCTAAACGTACTTACAACGTTCTCACCAAACATCTCGTTTTTTATCACATAACCTCCGTAACCGGCGTTGCTAGCGTCACTATAAATCAAATAGTCGTATAGTACTAAATCCTGCAGAGGCTTACCAATAACGTTTAACGCTTTTACAGAATTTTTCCAATATCTTAACTCGTCTAAAGCTTTATTTGAGACGATTACCGGCGAATTCCAGCTCGCCCTTGAAAGAACACAATTATACGATTCTCTTGTCTTATATCTTACTCGGTTTCCAAATACCGTATACAACGAATTAATCTGTCCAATTACGGATGCAAGCATTCTAACTGGCAGCAGTTTAAATCTATCTAGAAATATCGTTTCTAGAATTGACTCGATTGACTTTAACAATCTACAAACACGTTCTTCCGTTATAAACAGACGGTTTGACATGAAATCGAAAACGTGTCCCAACCACGTGACTTTTTGAGAAGGTTGCCATGAACATTTTTCATCGGCTATAAGAAAACCGAACTCCAATAATGTGGACTTAGTGAATTTACTGGCAAAAAGAGCCTTGTCAAAATTTTCGTTTCCACCTATGCCATCGTCTAAGAACATTGCAATTTTGATTCCTTGTGACCGTATATATGCCACGACAACGCGTGTAACCTTCGTGAAAATGTGGCCTGCAGATGAAATCCCAAAAGGGAGAGAATTATAAACATAGTAAGACGTTTTGCCGTTTACGTTCCAAGAAAATCCCAAATACGTCCTATGATCTGGAAATATGTCAATGTGATGATACGCACTTTTCAAGTCAAATGTAAATACGTATGAACCTATGCCAAATATAGATTCTGCCACTTTGATATCTTCGAACTTGACCTTGAATAAATGAATATGACTATTTAAATGTCTACAATCTAAAACAAGCCTAGGTTTTCCTTTCCTACTATATGCTACGGTTAAAGGATTAACAACATAGGGCTTTGTCTCAACCTCGCTGATAACCCCTTTCCTTAACAAACTCTCTATTTCTTTAGAAACAAAATGCGGGTTATCCTTTGCAGATCTATTGTTTTTCAGAGAAACGGAACTCGGCGAAGTTTTGAATGGTATTTTGTACCCACAACGCACTACATCGTAAATGTAGGATGAAGCATTTGCGGAACGCCATCTGCTTGCCATAGCTTTCAGTCTACCAACTGGTGATTGTTCGGCATTTTCAATAGTTATTTCGGGACTTTTTATCAACTCTTGATTTTCCAAAACGCAAGAAAATAAACCAATACTCATCTTATTATTAGAAGATTCGGGACATTCCCTTTTCCAGTGCCCAACTTTTCCACATTGAAAACACTGACCCGGTTTTGTTGAAGCTGATGTCGAAGTAGCAGTAGCAGTAGCTGATGGCTGGCTCTCGGTCCTGCGATAAGGCGTGGTTCTATGTTGCTTCGTCTTCCGTGCTCGCTCAGCCTTAAGCTTTTTTGACGCTCTAGCCTCTGCTTTATACATCCTACGTTCGTCGTCGGAGTCGTCAGCCAGCGGATTTGACTCATATTCTTGTACCATACGCCACCCCAGCTCATTCGAATCGGCCATCTTAATCAGTTTCTGCCTATGTGATATCATGTCCTTTGCTGAAAACACAAATGAGTGATACTCAGAGAAATTAAATAAATTTGGTGTATGAATTATCAAATATCAATTCTATAACCTCTCTCACTAAGGTACGAGTCCTTAACGACGTGACTTGCAAAACGTTCTCGACTTTGAAGAATACATGAATATCATATGTATGTGAATACCAATATGCGTAAAATGCATCGGTGCTACAACTAGAATATAAATATATATTTATATACACATAAATTTATTGCGATTATGTATCAATGCCCTTACGAAAAGTTCTTACTTCTTATTCTACCGAGAAAATTACTAATTTCTAATAAAGAAATAATTGAACACAAATTTCTTCTCTTTCTAGAGATCTCATATTAGTTATAATTTCAATTGCTTATTACTAATGTTCCTGCATATTTGATGTGAAATGAAATGCGACATATAGTTATTCAAACTATTTAAAAGTTACCAACTACCTTCTGTTAGTTTATCCATGGCCTGGGTAGGGTTCAAATTCATCGACTGTTCGACATCAGACAGCTTTAGAGACACTTTGGCATTAAAGCGAAATTGTTCCTCATTACTTTTTCTCTTAAATTTGGGTGTGTCAGACGCCAACATGCAATTAATTTTATCTAACTGGGATGAGTTACTTGATTGACTTATCTTTTCGAATAAATTCCCCATTTCTCTCAATAATTCTTCTTTCTGTTTAGCAAAAGCAGTTTGCATCTTTCGTTCCACTAGTTCATGAACGTTCTGTCTGGCTGCCCCACCCTCATTTTCCATTTCTGTGTCCGACATTTTGATGTTGCCAGTTGAAAGGTCTCGCTAGAAGTGACCACGTATGCAATACCTATCTATAATTAGCCTCATTGACCAAACACGCTTAACCGGTTTTGGTCACTGGGTTGAGACAGTAATTCTCCGCTTTACGGTGTAACGCGGAGAATTATATTTCTTGCTTCCGTTGAAAATAAATACCTTATGATTTTGGTCGTAAATAACAGTCAAGGAAGCAGGTCCGTAAGTGAATGATTTGATATTCTTAAGATCCATGGCATATTTCAAAAATGAAGACATGGGATAAACTTTATTTCTAAGAATTTAATAAAAACCAATATGATATACCCGTTGAACAGGTATTTAACTATTTAAAGAACTCTTATGTACGCAAGCTAATTTTTTGTTTATTGTCTAATAATTTAATTGTATATGAGCATTCTGATTGGTTAAAAAGGGAGTTTTTTGTTGTTGTTTTTGTTGTTGTTGTTGTTTTGTTTCTCAATTAATACAGTTTTGAGAAAGTGGAACTCTATAGGTAGATTTTACGCGGTGAGTCGTGAAATTAACTTTTTACTGTTAAACTCTCGTGCCATTTGTTCTAAATAGATAAAACCGGTTAAAAATCGCATTTAGAAAAGTTAAAATTTGCCTTGTAAACCAACGGTATTGCTTGTCTTATCCTTATTTAACGTAAGGTTCACTCAAACACGTACTTTCATAATGGCAGTGAATGGATGAGGTTAAATTCCTTTCATTTGATTTTTAATAATACACGTTTTATAGTCCGTTTGACTTCTATATGGACCAACATTTCGCATTTACCAAAAAATTATTAATGTTCTCTGTTGGAAATTGTAACAAAACATGCATTGTCTTAACAGCACTGATGTAATTTTTAATAGATTGTACTGCTTTAAATGTTCTGCTTAAGAACTGAGCATATAAACATAATGTCTCAGAACTTGAAGGTAAATGTCTTAACTTGAAATGAAAGCAAAACAGCAAATAAGATTCCCATTGTACTTTTAAATTTTTTACTGTGCCTTCTGCATATGCTGCTCTTCTAGAGTCATGTAAATCTCTTTTTAAAAGACCTAATTGGTTACCTGCAAAACAAAATTAAAATTCTTATTACCAATTATTTGATAATACAAAACTGTCTCAGAATTGAATTAATGAAACGTATTTCTTTCTTGTCATATCATATTTTCTATCAAATACCATGACGAATCTTGTTTTTTCAGAATTTTTGAATGTAAAATAATGATTTTGTCCGTCCGTCTTCATGTTAACTTCCAGCCTTTCATACCTTCTTGTGTCTGTATTAAACGGAACAGCGACTTGCCCAACCAAAACTAGTTCTGATTTGCACAGAGGCCGAGTTAAAAGTGTATGATTTTAAGTGAGTTGTTTTGGTATAAAATCGAGTATTTTTATAAAATTGATTTTGTTGAAGATTTTTAATTCCTTGGGATATCAAATCTGAGTGTATTTACTCTTTGTTTAAAAATCGTTTGGCAAGATAAATTATAATTGTTGTTATTTATTTTGAGACGAACCCCATATTCACATATTTAGACCAATCAAAAAGCATTATCTAACGAAGTCGTTGTGAAATTCACGAGGAAAACTAGATAAGCAGGCGAGTAATAACGGTACAAATCACGAGATATTTAAGTTTAACACGACATGCCCATCGCTATGCTAATTAGCACGTCCAAATACGGAAGAATAGACATTTTTTCTGTCAAATGTTTAGTATAAAACCACGTGTTTTTACTATTGTTTACACCTTCTTACAACTAAACAGCCTCCATCATCTCTCGTGTTTAAGAGCGGAAAATGTGAAAATATTGACATTAACTAGATAGACAAAATCATTATTTTGAAATCATTTTATTTTCAAAAAATATTTTTTAGAATGGTTTTAAGCTGAAAATAAGATTTTACCACATACAAATTGCTAATTCAAACTCGATTTTATGCAATTGATGAAAAGTTCGGTCCATATAGAAGTCAAACGGACTATACCTATGGTAATGGACCCAGCGCCTACGTCAGAGCTCAGTTTTGAAAATACACCTTTAAAACTGCCACAAAAAGCAGTCCAGTAAGAAACCTGCCCTGCGCTCAGGATGAAAACGCTAGCAAAGCGTTATCGAAATGATGCCTTGCTTTGCACGTATGTGCACGTGCAAAGCGGCTATCATCTCAAAGCGCTTGCGAAGCGTTTTACATCCTGAAACCAGGGCAGTTTCAATATTGACAAATCTCGCATAACGAGCACGTGTTTATTTACAGACTTATACCAGACGCGCCACCCGAAACGTTATCTCTTACCAGTCCCTACCTTGATAACGTGAATATTCAAGATGAAACATCTCTGAAGACAACAGTTGACGGCAGTTCTGCAAGTGACAATGACACTACAAGTAACAGGACAAACGTTAGTGAAGAGTTTAAACGTCCTAGCAATATACCACCCACAAACCATGGAGAGAATGGGACCAAAAAATTTGCATTCGGGTGATATTCCTCTTTTTGCAAGACAAAAATAACTACGGTCTTTCAAAAATTATCGTCTTCAAGTTTCCTATTGTATATATTCTTGTATATTTTCTTGGAAAGATTTAAATATGCATAATACCTGTATAGACAAAATTGTCCTTTGATTACTCACTCAAACGCGTGCATCTGTAGATGTAGTCGCGATGTTTTTAATTGTTTTTGGAATAAATAAACTGAAATTTACGTCCGAAATACAATGTTCAGCATCTGCGTTCAGGGTAATAAAAGATTGTCACAATTTGAAAATGGTACTCCGCTTTGCGCTCGACGTGCAAAGCAGGGTATCATTTCCTAAAACGTTGAAACCTAAACGTTGTTACGCAGGGCTTGATACCCCTCATTAATACCACTTTTTTCTTAAGACATAAACTATACATGTACATGGTCGTTCTGGGCCCAAAGTTTCGCAACTTTAGTTTGTTTAAGATATAGATGCAATATGTAGAAAATTTCGACGTTATTTCAAATAATATGTGTCGTGAATCATATTTCTTCTTTCAGTCCATGAGTAGTATTGGGTATTTAAAACGCGTAACTCAATTGAAATGTGAAAACTATGTAGGGGAAGCAAGTCAATTGTAAATGGTATACGCATTTTATTTGTTATTTCCCTTAGATTAAACCAGCCCTGCGTTTAGGATGACAAAACGGTGCAATCAGTTTGCCAAGTATAGCCCGCTTCCGGTTGATAGAGTCCGAAGGGCGTTGTCCATTGCTACCTTAAGCATATCTCTTTGTATCTCATTCGGTCTTTTTTCCGGATAAAACAGGTCACAAATGTTTAACTGAAAGGTTACAGTTAACAACATTGTTTAAGTAACATTGTGAATGATTTGAGAATTACATCGGAAAGAAACTGAATGAGTGTGGTGAGAGAGTTTTTAATGAAATTATAGTTTGTAAAAACATTATCGTTAATTTATTCCGATTAGACGATATAAACGATACTTCTTTAATGCTTTTCAGTGGTTTATCGAGAAATAACGGTATATTATCACTTGATAATCTCAACGCAAAAGCAGTGAAATTATCAAAAACTTATACCCTGCTTTGGTGCATTTCATCCTATCTGACGTCATCTATGCGGGACGAAATAAGTGATGTCACAATGAGCGTTGCATAGCAATCATGCGCAAAATGACGCGCTTTACGAAAATATGTCATTGAAATGTCACATTTTGTCTCATTTTTGCATTAAAGAAATAGAATAATCGTTTGTTTTTCGTGTAAGATCGATAAATATTTCATTTCGTGAACAAAAAAGCTATATTTTCACTCATGGCTCTGCCACACGTGAAAATATAGCTTTTGTTGTTCACTCAATGAAATATAAATCGATCTTACACTGAAACAAACGATTATCCTCTATTTCATTACCATCGTTCGATAAAATGTACGTACTTTTCTGATTCGGTTCCTCCAAGGACAAATTAGACGCTGTTAAATCCACGGCAATAAATGAAATCGTTGAATGATTCGATCGATTTAAATGAATTCGTCGAGCAGTTTATACGATTTCGGGTCATTTTGAACTATTTTGGTGCGTTTTTGAACGGAGTGAGTGTTTTGAGTGCAATGAATTAAACGCCGAGTGAGCGACAAAAAAAGTTACTTTAATCGACGTCAATTATAATTTTAAGACGTCACTAATTGCAACTGTAACCCTTCTGTTACGAAGGTAAACGTTATGTGAAGTGAGAAATACCGAATTGCGCAACCTGACTAAGATCGATATTCTGTTTGAACTGCGCAAGCTGATTCAGGTTGATACTTTGCGCGCTAAAGGTAGAGGACCCGTAATAGTTCCGCAACATTTTTTACCACATTTTCTTTCAAAATGTAAATCGAGGTTTCCTAATGAAAATGAAAAAGTTCATGACTTTCAAAATGCTCTGGAACTATTACAGGTCCACTACATTAAATGACTTTCTGAATCTAGAATGACCATTCTACCTTCCTGTTTTTTCTAAATAGAGGCTGGTTGCTGAGCTCTACTGCATCCTACCTCTTTTTCAAATATATCTAAGAACAAAGTGAAATTGAAACGAAAGTTGATTTGGGAATGATTTTGAAAGAAATTGAATGAGTGTATGGAGCGGGTTTTCAGTGAAATTAAAGGGAGGTAATTCAATATTGCTAATGTTGTTCAACATGAACAAAATTAGCGATATCTATTACCTCCCTGTCATAAAATATACGTAAATTTTTGTTTGGGCGTCTTCGTGGACCAATCAAACACTTAAATTCCACACCAGCCAATAAAATCGTAAAATGATTTGATCGCTTTGAATTAAATGTTGAACGTCTTTAACGATTTCGAAATGTTTTCTAATGATTTCAGACCGGTTTTTTTTTTTGTCGATTTGAGTGAGTGTTTGGAATGAATGAATGGAGCGCCGAGCGAATTACTCAGAATGCTTTTGGTCAGAATGAGTGTCAATTTAACGATGTTTTAACTGTATCAAATTAAAGTTAAGACACCATTTGGCACTTGAATATAGGTCGCCATAAATCGGCACGACTTTTGCACGGGATCCAATTTGTGTCCCGTCGGACGTCGTCTATAAGGCGATTCCCAGGAGGTCCTTTTACGCGTGACGGGTGACATTTGAAAAAAAAACAAATAATAAAAAAAACCTGAAAGAAAATGTGTTGAAGATGCCTTGAGAATCAATTCTGGAAGTTTACGCTCATATAGTCGTTTAAATATCGCATGTGACCAACGTCTTAATAACAGTTCTGAATTGTGTCAGTTTTTTTGCTGAAATCCCCCACATCCTTTAAAATCCTAGAATAAACACTGCTAATCGCTTTGCAATAACCGTTCCGATCAATTTGTTTGTTTGGTTTATATGGGTTAAATCTCGATTCAACAGGTTTGTAGTGATAATGCAATGGCTGGTGCTCCTATCCATAGATTCATGTCGTTTCTAACCGCACAACCAGAACATTTCACCCGAGCCACAAGCTGCCTTCCTACTTAGGCGTATTAATTGCACATTTGAGAAATAGTTGCCTGCTTTGCACGTTTGCTTGCTTGACCCGAACGTGACCTATAAGGAAAAATGCTTAAATATAAATAACGGGCATACCTGGTCAATTTACTAAAACGTTCAAAGCGGGTAACCACTTTTAAACGTTCGCCAAACATTTTGTTATTCCGAGCTCATGGCTGTTGTAAAAATAAAAAAAAGAAAAAAAATATTTGCCGATCCTCTTCGAATTGATTCCGAAACTGGACAATATGACTTGTATTGGGGTGGGATTGGGAGGGGTCCGACAACAAAATGCTCGTAACAATTTCGTGTTTAAAGGAAAAAATGCATTCTGGTCTATGATTAGAAAGTTCGTTACATATCCGAATTAAAACATTTCAGTGAGGCAGCAGAGCTATATGTAATTCACTTGCTTTCGCGCGTAATAGTTCAATGCAAAATGCACCTCAAAATTAATTAAACAGTTGATCGTTTCTCTCGATGTCATAAGATTATAAAAAAGAAGATAAGACGGTACTGTTTTGCAATTCATGGAGTTATGAAACAAATATCTAAACTGTTATTCTGCCATTCTTCAAAATATATGTTGAAAACATCAGGAAAATTTGACTGGCACGAAAACCTGTCACATTTGTCACAACATTTCGCGAATAATCAATGTTAAAGTACAAAAATATTCATGATAAATAGAATACATTTCTAGAGGTAAGCGCAAAACTTTTGTAAGTGCCTTTATATTCATTAAAAGTTTTTGGCTGAGCTGTCCACAATCTATCAATAACCACCCCCACTATCTGTCCAAAAATGGTTTCGGATTAAAAAGATTACAAAGAAAACATTTTGGGATATGTCCAATTATTGTTTTTCTTACTTCTTTTTGTAATCGTCCTAAAATAGCAAAAAATTGTATTAGTCATGTTTATGTAGGAAGGTATTTGCTGACACTTTTAAAAATATTTTATTGTCCAAAAAACAGATGGTAAAGACGAAAATGATTATCCATGAAGAATATTATTATTGAAGTATACTGCTACTACTGCTACAACAACAACTACTTACACTACTACTAATGATAATTTAATGAATATAGAATATTAAAGCAATATTACACCCATTCATCATAAACATAAAGTTTAACTTAATTATAGTTGTCTACATCATTAACATTAAATATTATTATTACTATTCACGAAATTGCGTTTTTTCAATTCTAACATTTTTTTAAGTGAAATATAGCCTAATAAAAGTTTTATTTGCTCACTAAATCACGCACCGACACATGGGGCCTTGCTTTAACGTCACATCCGACAGAAAATTAGTTCGTTTGAGCGTCACTTATGGAATAATTTCGCACACAAAGAGTGTCGACATCTGCTCCTAAAATACCAAGGTAGAACGGTCGCGGCCCTCGCAATGGTACGGCAAGATGGACCGGAAATCGAACCTGTTCTATCCAACTGCCCGATTTAAAGGCGGATGCTCTACCGGCTTAGCTAAAAGGGCTGACCTGTCCTATGTTTAGGATGACAAAACGTGACAAACAAGTTTGCAAATTTTACCCCTTTTTGCACGCTAGTGCGCGTGCAAAGCGGGGTATAATATTGAAACTTTGTGCTGTTTTGTCATGCTGAACGCAGGACCGGTTCATGTCATGCATGATAGAACATGTCTAGAGATTCTCTTGGTTTCAGATAATACTTCAATGTGAACAATAACTTCTTTCACTTTATGTGACATAAATACACGGACAAACATGTATATCAAAAAATTATTTTGTTGTTCTCGACATTATATTTTTTGGCTATCTATTTTGAAACTTAGTCATTTTGAGACTGAAAATACCCTAGATTCAACAGGCGATTGTTTCATAAATTAGATTTTCGTCAAATCGGTAAATTATGTAGGTTTGTGTTTAGATTTTCTAGCCATTAAACCTTAGGATTGTACTTTGAATGAATGGTACAAAAGATATGACATACATATACTCTCTCTAAAAGACAAACAAAACAAAAATTATACAGTATCGTCGTTTTGAGGCCAGAATACCGCAACTACAGCCTGAATGAAGCCGTTACTACATTATTTTAGTCAACCGGCGCCGATAACCAATGGAGGTAATCAACAGTGGAGATTCCCCTTAAGATTTTGTTTGATAAAGTTCAAACGAATCGAATTTATGAACGCAACAATCCGAGCGTTCACTTGAAAAGAAATCATTTAGAATCTGAAATTATTATTCAACTCTCAATCGGAAAATGACAAAAGTTAAAAATGAAATGAACTTCATTTTTTTTTTTTTTTTTTCAATTTTTAAGAAGATTTTTTTCTGCAATTCTGAAAGGTCACCATCCCGGTCCGAAATTATCATTTTAATAGATATACAAAATAAAACGAGTAAATGAAAAGGAAAATATGAAAAGATAAATCACCCATAATTTTATATCAGAGCAGGTACATATATATTTTAGGGTCTGTGTTCAGAGAGAAAATTTGTCCAAGAAGTAAAATCTTCATTTTCTCGGATTTAATGCGGTCGTTGACCATGTGCTTGAATATTAAAAATAGCATTTTTGATTATCTAATTTTTTCCACATTCTAACTTTAAATTAATCATACTTGAGTGGGTAGAGAAACAATCATAATCAGTTCAATAATCCCATGAGTCATTTAACTTGGGGGCGTGACTACCCACTTGCCAAACGGTAAATATGTAATTAGGTCACGTTTAATTCTTTTCTTAAACAACAAGATTATCAAAAAATTGGGATTTGAAATTTACCATTTCTTTTTAATCAGAATGATAATACGAATAAAGAAGTCGAGAAAAAATTTCCCTATCAGGAATTTCAACTGCTTAACCTTTTGTTATCATCATCTGTTATTAAATGATCCGTAACCCGAATAACTGTTTATCCATAAAAAGCGATAAAGACCGAGGGTACTAGTCTGCCAAATGAAGCATATCCGGATAGTTTCATTTCCACCGAGAATAACAAAAACTTGTCAGACGAGTTTTACCGTGGGCAGACGACATGTATCGGTTTTAAAACGGGCAATACACACCCACGATCTATATTGTGTAGTATTATAATGTCAAGTATTCGTGGCTGCTCAAACGTGACTGTTCACGTAAAGAAATGGAGTTTTTGAATTAATCAAAGGAATTTAGTTTATTTGAAGAACGGATATATTTAAATAATACATACGTAATAACAAGTGAAAAGTGAAAATGGCGACGAATAAGACTACGCTTCCCCAGCCGATTTGGTCTGCGGATACTGTGAATCTAAAGGATTTTCTGATGAAAAATGAAGTACCGACGATCGCGCGAGTTGTTAAAGGTCAGTTTATGAACATTGGAATTTCGAAGTTCAATCCCCTGAAAAAACTTCATCAGGATGTGTTGGTTCATTCCATCAAAACTGGGCTGAAAATTCTAGGACATAGTGTTATGCGTGTGGAGGGTCGAGATGGCAGGAAATCTCGACTTGTGGCTTTAGAACAGAGATTATCCATACCAGTCACGTATAAAGGTTGGTTCGAACTTTTGTCCGAGGATGGCAGATCGGTACGCCCAATCGAGTCTGTTCAGCAATTAGCCAAATCTTACCCAGCCGTAAATCATGTTCTTGTTCGACAAAATGTGAAAGCTTATCTTGTGAATGAAACTGACGGTCAAATGACCTTCGACAAAACACGCGTAGTGTTGTCTGGTGAACAATTAAAACTAACAGGGGATTTTTCGTTACATTTACCGCCAACTGCAGAAGGTAAGATTCGTCTTGCTAAATGTACTGACTCTAAAGGAGAGATTTTGTACTTAAGTTTTAACCAGAAAGGTTTGTTCACACCTATTGCCAGTGAGACGGACGTAATGGGCGTGTTTTCAATCAAGGACGTAATCCGACGATTTAGGCTTCCGTTGACTATAAAACTAGTTCAGGGAGTGTGGCCAAAAGTAGACTCCAATAAATTCACAGGGATTATACGTCTAGATTGGGCATACACCGATGAAACCGCGTTCGTCAGCCCGATAGATCGGACTACGCCAAGGATTTATCCCATCCCTACAGATGTCAATTTACGCCTAGCGGCAGCCACAAATAACGCTGATCTTAAAGATAGTGAAACGTTCACAAACATACTGGTGAAATGTAATAGACTGGTAGCGAACTATCACAACACAATACACCTCATTATTGCGGTGCCCGAGGGCGCTGTCAAGGCGAAGAGTCATGAGTTCGCCAATCTATATTCAAAGGCAACGTCTTCCAGTTTGCCTAAAGAACAACCACAGCCAGCAGGGAAACTGAAAAGGGCCAAAAGTAAGGAGGATATCTTAATGGACCAACTTGATGATTTATATGGTTATTTGAGAGAGGGAAAGCATCCACCCGTTGGCAAATATGCGCGAGATTCTGACGAGGAAACATATTATGAGGAGCCGGAATTTGAGCCCATGACCAAGTTTAAATCTAGATTAGAAATGTTAGAGAAAGGTGATGTTATTGGAAGTCAAAAGAACACTGGTTATAATTTCGTAGATCCAAGAGCGAAATTCGACGCCAACCATAATCGAATTTCAACTGCGGAAATGAACGGACACCTGACTTCCGGTGCAAGGAAACTTCCGCCGGAACTACCTCCAAGGAATTACAAACGATCTGATTCGATGCCAATAATTCATGCCCATCTTGTGAACTCCAGTGGGAACGGAAGTGGGGGTTCAGGATCGGGGCAGGAAAGGGTCACGCCCGTTCATATGACAAAAATAGAACATAAGGCGACGAAAAAGTCGCGAGAACTTCAAAGACAACAATCGAAAGACAGTCGATCGAGTGGTAGTGCTGAGAAAAAAGACTCGGATGGTCGAGAAAACAAAAGTTCAAGGTCTGGGTCATCAAAACAACTCAGATCCAGAAAATCTATGCCGTTATTGTATTTGTAATTTCTTTAAGATCTGGGCTAGTGCAAACTTCAGAAAATAACTTAGAGGAGTCATTGCGCCCTCAAAAGTTTCATCAGTATAATTCATTGCCAATGTTGACTGATCTTTTAACTGTCTTCCTTATGACTTTGTTAGAGATTCGTATTCGATATATGAATTTTAAAAGATTAATTATGATTTCAATTTAAGGTGGATTTTTGAAAATATAACGGGTAAAGAATTCCATATCAATTAATCAACATAAAAGAAGCTTCTTTTGAAACTTTATTGTTTATGTTGATTCGATTTTATAGAATTCTTATTAAAAAACCATACAGGAAACAATTGATCATCTTTATAAATTCCAATAGTTAATTAAAGCATCGCATAACAATCGGGGAAATTTTCCCAGTGGTCTTAACTGAATGCTTTCAGCCCCTCCCCCCGGTCAGGGTGTAAAACCGTTAGGAATTGTTTAAAAATGTATCATCATCTGCCCTTAGATACACGTGCAAGTTTGGATACAATTTCTTCAACGTTTTGTGAATATTTCTCATCTTGGATCAGGACAGCCCTGCGTTCAAAAGGACAAAACGGCGCAAATAGTTTTCCAATTATACCCCGCTTTGCACGCAAGTGTACGTGCAAAGCGGAGAATTATTGGAAAACTGTTTGCATCGTTTTGTCATCCTGAACACAGGGCTGATTTGATGAATACCAAACTCTTGATGAAGGGTCTTTTACGAGCTGTACGCTACGATATTGGTAGACTGGAGAACCTGTCCCATCTACGCTTCCCTCCGATACTATCGATAGATTGAGGCAGGATCGCCAGTCTAACGTTATTGACGGTTAAATTATAAAACCTCGTAGTTGCAGGTTAGATTGAGATGTAGTTATTAGGTTTAAGAAGTAAGTCGACGATACTAAGTTCGCCAATCTGTTACATGCGCTGAATTACACTATTCTTAATTAAATCGTTATGTGGGATATTGATTGGTTTTATTGAAATACAATTCGATTGTTGTATGTTATTTATTCTTGAATAGTTTTGTCAATAAAACTATTGTATGAGAAGCTATGGATGCCTGTAATTATTTCTTGCTCGACCGTTTTCATAAAAAATGCCTTAACATGTTTTATCTCAGGGCTTATAACTTTTCCAAGCTATAACTTGGAATTTCTCAGTGTCAACACTACAGTTGCTGAGGTCAAAATAATAAAATGAAAATGCAATAGGTAAAGTTTGATAGTACTTCAGATAGTACTTCAGACGGAAGTGTAATAATTTTGGGTCATATTTTAGGTAATTCGGCTTCGGGGGTGGGGGGGGGGGGTTACTTCGGTTATCTAATACGCTTGACGAAAATCACATCTTGTTAATTCTTTCCGGTCGTTTGCAAAGATATTTTATACATTTTATAAACTGATGACAAAACGCAGTAAAACACTTCGTTTTGCTTTCAAATTATAATATGCCCAATTTATCCATTCCTTTTTTCGATTATGTTTTTCGCAACGTCATCCTTAATTATGTTTGTGACGACACATAAACCCACGTGCGATATGACGTGCTTTCATGTCTGCGCCCTCATTATTCCCGAGGTCTATTCCGTAGAATCGCCGACGGTTCCCGAGTGGCTAAAATGTACAACGTTGAAAGTCCGTAGAAATTAGTGGACCAGAGGACCTAGTCGCCGCATTTCAAAAGTATACAGTATATGGGAGGGAGGAACGCTCATACAAGATTCTGAAAGTTAACCATGTGCGAAAAGTTTCTAAACTACCCCGTAACCCGATTTCACATTTTAATTACTGTCCGTCAATGTAACGTCACAGAAGATTGCCTCGTTCAAAGGACTAGAGTTCTAGCTTGAATACACTGGAGAACCTGTCCCATCTACGCTAACCCCCGATACTGCAATAAGGATCGATTGAGACAGGCTCGCCAGTCGATAGCTAGAAATTGTTTTTACGAATGGATTTGAGCAATCGAGACTCGAGGGGGTTAATCTGAATTGTGAGAAATTGTTTCGCAATCGGTGTTCAATATAAAGGTTTGAACCAAGTTGAGTTAGAACCCTTGTCTAGCGAGGGTTAAGTTACCTCTAGTCCTACGATGACATAAAGTAGGCTTGTTAGTAATTTCGCGAATTTCCCAGGATTTGAACCCATTTCACAAAACCGTCTCGAGCTACAGCTGTTCTTAATTCGAAGACGCTCCATAACTTTGGATTTGATAGGCGGAAGGAATCGGATTAATATTTCCTCGGTTGACGACCAAAACAACGTAACTACAGCTTTTAGCTCGACTATTCGAAGAATAGGGGGGCTATTCCAGTCACCCGGGCGTCGGCGTCAGTGTCGGCGTCGGCGTAATGCTTTGGTTAAGTTTTTACGTGCAAGTGTTTAAAATCTCTGTTTCTATTAAAGCTATTGCTTTGAAACTTTGCACATGCTTCTGTGACCATAACATCAGCATCTAGACAAAGATTCATTACTCTGATATTGAATTTTAATCCTTTTCGGACTTAGAAATCTTGGTTAAGTTTTTACGTGCAAATGTTATTTATCTGTAATATATCTGTTTCTATAAAAGCAATTGCTTTGAAACTTTACACATGCTTCTGTGGCCATAATGTCAGCATCTAGACAAGAATTCATTACTTTGATATTGAATTTAGTCGAATTTAAACCCTTTTCGGACTTAAGAATTCTTGGTAAAGTTTTACGTGCAAATGTTGTATTTCTGTAATATATCTATTTCTACTAAAGCTATTGCTTTGAAACTTTGTACATGCTTCTGTGACCATAATATCAGCCTGTTGACAAAGATTAATTACTCTGATATTGAATTTAGTGGAATCTTAACCTTTTTCAGACTCAGAAATTCTTGGTTATGTTTTTACGTGCAAATGTTGTACATCAGTTAAATCTCTAATTCTATTAAAGCTATTGCTTTAAACTTTGCACATGCTTCAATATTCATAATAACAGCCTCTTGATAAAGATTCAATTCTCGATTGTAGGAAAAAACCCCACAACCAAAATTTTATATAGTGGACAAAACCCCACACCATCCATTTTTGACAGTGGACAAAACCCCACACCATCCATTTTCGACAGTGGACAAAACCCCACACCATCCATTTTGACAGTGGACAAAACCCCACACCATCCATTTTTGACAGTGGACAAAACCCCACACCTCCATTTTTATTAGAGTAGATAAAACCCCATAAATGTGGTTCATAATCGTCTTTCATATTAGGCATTGACATAAAATAGCCCAACAACTAGTCTACTTAAAATGTCTCTTCAAAATACAGAATATTCAATTCTTCAAAAATATTGTGTACATACATTTGCAGGTGATTTCTACCTTATTTACCTAACATTAAACACATAAAGGTATAAAATGTTTCAAATGCCATTTATCATCATGACTAAGATATTCATGTGATTGTATGGCCTGGTCATTTGCTCTACTACCATGTTGAAGACTACACTCCTAGGTTGAAAAACTTTGCAACTTTTAGAGATGTGCGCTGCAAGGAAGATAGGCCAACAATTCAATTCAACCTGTGCATTTTCACATCTGGTCTCATTCTGATTAATAGTTTTGACATTAATTTAAAATAATTGTGCATATTAAACCAATTAATGATGTGAAATAGAAAAGATGTTAATTATACCTAAAAAGGTTACTGTTATTATTCATAAGTATGATATTTGTCACATTGAAAACAGATTATGGGTAATTAAAGCAAACATGACCATTTTCTTTGAATAACTTGGCTAACTCACTTATCAACCAGCCCGATTAGCTCAGTTGGTAGAGCACCGGACTTCAAAACCATTGAAGTTCGACCGCGTGGGTTTGATTCCCGGGCTGGTACACTAACAGAAACTAATTGTCTTTCGGATGAGACGTTAAACCGAGGCCCCGTGAGACGGTGCTTTACACCGAGCACGTTAAAGAACCATGGCGGATCTCAGCAGTAGTTTCGTCATGTATCCTTGCACTATCCCCCGTAACAACTAACAGTCTTCTGGGGGCGTCGCTCATATGGGCATGTGCTACGGTAGCGACGATAAATAAACGGAAATACACACAAACTCATTTATACTGATAATTTCATTTATTTTCCCCATCTATTCATGTCAATAATAACTACAAAGCACTGTAGAATTATAAAGTTTTAAATGCACATGCAATAAAACATAGCATAACATAACATATACTTTATCTCACTAAAGTACAAACAAATTGTGCAATATTGGTTTGAAATGAAGTTTAGATGGTTGCATAGTTATATTCAAAGATGAAGTTTTCCAATTATTCTTTCTCATGCTGTTCATTGTAGTTCAGCAGTATAATCTTTAAGATGCAGACTACATCATGTGCTTTTTGTTTGAAACAGAGTTTAGATTTAGCAAGGAAAGAGTTGGATGATCAGCATTTATTACAAAATTACTTTGAAAATATCAAAATGATGAATACAAAATATTTACATAGAGTATTTTTCTTGGACTAAGAATGTATCATGATAGAATACTTCAGTAATTAAATGATATAGAATATAATAAAAGACATCAGGCTAAAATATTTGCAATGTTTATGATTATGTTACATGCATGTAAGAACATTTTAGGCAGGAATGAGGTCTTGTTCACTGTTTACCCAAAAATGAAGTGTGGGGTTTTGTCCACTGTGAAAAATGGATGGTGTGGGGTTTTGTCCACTGTCAAAAATGGATGGTGTGGGGTTTTGTCCACTGTCGAAAATGAATGGTGTGGGGTTTTGTCCACTGTACAAAAATTTGGTTGTGGGGTTTTGTCCCTGTGGGGTTTTGTCCGTATACCTCAATTCTCTGGTATAGAATTTAGTGGATTTTTAGCCCTTTTTGGACTTAGAAATTCCTGTTTGGGTTTTTACGTGCAAATGTTGTATTTCTGTAATATCTCTATTTCTACCTAGGCTTTTGCTTGGAAACTTTACACATGCTTCGTTGGCCATAACATTAGCCCATAGAAAAAGATTCATTACTCTGATATTTAATTTAGTGGAATTTTAACCCTTTTCAGCCTTTAAAATCTTGGTTATGTTTTTATGTGCAACTGTTTTATGTTAGTTGTATCTCTGTTCCTAGTAAAGCTATTGCTTTGAAACTATGCACATGCTTCTGTGACCATAATATCAACCTCTTGACACAAATTCTTTTCTCTTGACTTTCATTTTATTGAATTTCCAATGTCGATATTGATTTGCTGTTACTATCCAGCACTAGGAATAGTCGAGCTTCGCTGTCCTCCGACAGCTCTTGTTACAAGCTGTAGCTACGATGTTTTGTTGGTCCAACGACGGTTTTACGACCATAAAGTATCGGGAAAAGGGTTTAATAACTCCCAATCGGTCCAATCTTTACGACCTGATTTGAATAATTTTCCTTATGTATACAACGTTAATGAAGCGGAACGGTGTAAAGCTTAACCATCATCGATTATTTACCCTTGGGCAATACTATGCAATGTAAACAAAGATGATTGGGGTTGGCGACACTTTTATGGTGGGACTATTTCACCCCTCAGAAAGTAAATCATCGGAGCCTGTGCGATACATTTTCAACAATTTCAAATGTGCGCCAAGCAAAGACTCTGGCCAGCCCGTGCACCCGCACAGTCTGACCAGAGTCTTTACTGTTCGCCCTGTAGAAAGAGAATGTCTCCGGTCATCTAAAGACAGCCAGGCGACCTAAAAAATGCATTGTGTTGCCGTCTGAGGTGCTCAATGTTTACATTTAACGCACATGTAAAATTGTTGGAAATGTCACGCATAGGTTCAAATTTAAAATATTATATCCATGGATGTGTT
The DNA here is from genome assembly GCA_948146395.1 of Fragum whitleyi. Classification (NCBI taxonomy): domain Eukaryota; kingdom Metazoa; phylum Mollusca; class Bivalvia; order Cardiida; family Cardiidae; genus Fragum; species Fragum whitleyi. The sequence goes on from OX411548.1 coordinate 68,539,778, forward strand.
TGCATGTAGTTGACATCACTGAGTTTCCACTTTCATCAATATTTAGGAATTGCTACGGTGGTTGCTTTAACCTAAAGCCGGTCATTGAATTGTTTCTTGTATTTGAAAATTGAAGATGAATTTGAAGCTAAGAAAGTTTAATTGACTTATGATCTTACTTGATCGCGCTCAGACGTATACTTACGTCGACGTCTTAGACTCTAAGATTTAATGCTAACGTCGCACAAAGAAAATGTTGTCTTCCTAAAACCGAGAAGACGTTACCGACTAGTCGGCGTGATCTAACTTGAGTTTAAAACTCATCGACACGTCGCTGATCTCAGAAAATTACTGCCAGTTAATGGGTATACTGCGCGGGCTACGTCAGCCAACTTTAAACATTGTTTGATCCGAGCCATCAAGTTTTTATGTAGATTCGATCTTGTGGGACATAAAATAATCTTATTGATGCATTGCTAGTTAAATATTCTTTCAATTTTTACATTTCCCTTGTGAGACATTTCCGTTTTTAAGATTTTAATGTTTTCTATACATTAATAGTACTTCGCCAGATTTGGAAGTCAATTTACGTTTTTGAAACATAATTTCTCATTTCCGCCCATTTAAAAACTGCATTTCATCTATACAAATAAACATTATACTGCTTCGCAATCAGACTTGGTTTTACTAAGCGGTCCCTAGTTCAGAATGCAAAAAAAAAAATACGTTTGCAAACGAGTAAAAGCGGCACACCGTTTGTCAAACGTTTCGCGAATGCTTACATCTTGAACGAAGTGTAATATTAGCTCAAGGGCGTTCAAGATTAATTCGTCAGCGAAACGTTAGAGAACGCTTTGCATCCTGAACGCAGGGCTGATCACATTCCAATTTCGCAGTTAACCAGTAGACGTTTATTGGCCTTACTGTGCGATTAAATCCTCACGACTTTAGCTAGAATAGGCTTAAGTGACGGTGTTTGAGTTGCACCGTGACTAAATGAAGATGATGAAATAGTATCTAAATGGGATATTGATAGAAAAACTAGTATCGGGCGTCAATTAAAGAAAGAAAAAAGGTCGACTATCCTTCGATAGCTTTGCTGCCATGTCAACTTATTGACAATGATATTGAATCAATTTATTGATTACTATTCAATATCATTCAAACAGATTCAATCACGTTGCCAATCTTATCGAATGCCAATATTATTGAGAGTATTCTGCGTTAAATTTCATCTGGTAGGGCGTGTCTGAGTTGTGACATAATTTGGCTTCTTTCAAAACTTAGCTCGCAATTATCGTTAACGCGTGCAAAACACTATACACGTATATCCCAAAACAAAAAAGGATTTACATGCTAACAGAAGCGAATGCACTTCATCGTTGGGTTACCAAAGCATCGTATTTTCAGCTTGGACAAGTAGAAGTTATGAGGGCTTCGATACCAACCTATGCCTTAAGGTCTCAAATTAATTTTGTCGAATATCTTTCGAAGTAAGTTATTATGAATAAAAGCTGTTTTTCCTTAACCCGAATTGCAAGTACCCATTACTTAGACTGAGCCCTGCCAGTGGAAAAATCATGGATTATATATGGGCGATTACAAATTCTGATCAATGAATTGATTTAATAAAGATGATAGTGAACGGCCCTTTTTAGGCCGGCTCGGTCAGTTACACGAGGTGTTAAATTTACCAATAACGAAAACGGAAATCCTATTGAAAATTGAAAACATATTTTTGTGAGGGATTACAGAAAAATTACATTGGATGTTTACGTAACCTATATTATAGCTATTTATCAACACTAATCTTATTTTCTTAGAAACTTCTTTTTCTTCCAAAACGGGGTACAATTTTTTAAAAGTATAATTTTGAGCATAGGACAGTTCCATGTAGTATGTCAAAATATATCAATAATGTCTAGTCTTTCCATGATGAAAATATAGTATAGTAGAATGAATTACTGTAGGTTCAAAATAAAGTCTACCTTGGGAATTGGGTATCGACAACGATTTTCAAGATTGGTTTGTCATCTTATTTTTAATCTTCTTCTTCTTCTTTTTATTTTTTTCTTCTCCTTCTATTTCTTCTTCTATTTCTTCTTCTTCTTCTTCTTCTTCTTCTTCTTCTTCTTCTTCTTCTTCTTAATCATAGCACAATTCCACACAGAGATTCCAAAACATTAATTGAGTCAAGTGTTTCCATTATGAAAATATAGTGTGCCAGTGCGTGACATTTCCAACAATGTTTCAAGTCGCATAGCAAAGTCTCTGATCAGACTGTGCATCCACACAGGCTCACCATAGTCTTCACTATGCGCTTTGAAGATAGATAAGGTATTAAACCCCTTCTTAGACGGTCAGAGTGTATATTAAATGAATTGTGTGACTGTTTAGGTTGCTCAATGTATCTCAATTACGCACGCACGAAATTGTTGAAAATGTCACATACTGGCTCACAGTAAAGTTGACTGAATTACTCTAGGTTCCAAATCGAGTCTACCTTGGGAATAGGGTATCGACAAAGATTTTCGAGATTGGTTTAAAAAACTTTTTATGCACCGCATCGATAAGATCGAGGGCATATTGTTTTACCGGTGTCCGTCCGTCTGTCTATCTGCATGACCGTCTATTTGTCGATCTAACTGTCGGCCTGCCTAAAAGAATAAGCTGCAACTAAACATTTTCCTATAACTTCAACACTATTCAAGTGATAAAAAAATCTAATGCTAATATTTGACATGAGGGTTTCTCTCAACTAAACTCACAATCCAATGTCAAGATAAAGGTCATCGGTCAAGGTCAATGGGCATGCTCAAACCTTCCATTTCGGGGGCAATATTGTTTTATACTTTGGTTTATTTGACCCCTGTTGCAAAACATTTTTAAATAACAATTATCGACATATTTCATCAATCAAAATATAAATTGTATTCAATGTTGTTTGTTATTCATTCCTATGAAAGCACGTGCAAATCCCAGTAGGAATAATCCGATTTTTATTCATCTGAATGGCAGGGGTCAGATTCGGGGCAATAAAACCGCGCTATACGAACACACCATGTTTATGATAACTAAACGGCCCCTTTTTGATTATCGGGTAACAAACTAATATATCCTAACTGCATTTAAGCTTAGTTCTATAATTTTATGTTTTTAAAAGCCAAGCATTGCATTCAAAATGAAAGCGTTTGCAAACCTTAAAAAGTATCTTGTATAGCAAGTGTTCTTACGGGCAAAGCGGGGTACATTTTTAAAACCGATTGTGAACGCTTTTGCATCCCGAACGCAGGACTGCTTGGGATTCGACAGCAACACGAAAATCAATTATTCGATTCGATGATTTGGTTTATCATTCTAATATTTTTTGCTGTTATTATCATAAACAAACTTTAAATTGCAGTCGATTTTAGATCTTATCAAATATTGCTTTTCAACATTTTGTATTGAAAACTCCAATCTCATTAAAAACGAGCGTGAACACACTACGAGGTTTATTGAAATAAATTTAACCTTCCTTCTGCTGTTTGAGACTTTTTCCTGCTGCATACAGGGCTTCGATAGACAGTATAGACTAGGATCATCCTGCATGAACATGCAGTCTGATCCTAGCCTATAATGTTTACTTTACATTTGATTATTGCTGGGAAAACTTGGCCAAGAAGTTTCGAAATGTCCCAAACACTAAATTTCAAGTTCAGCAGGATAGGAGTTAAGTTAAAACTCGATTAAGGGCTATTAATGCTGTATCGCGTTAAAAGTACTACTACTACTACTACTACTACTACTACTACTACTACTACTACTACTACTACTACTACTACTACTACTACTACCACTACTACTACTAGTACTACTACTAATAACAATGATAATTATAATAATAAGGATAAAAATAATAATGATAATAGAGATAATTATAATGGTAATTTTATTTTAAGAAGGTAAATCATAAAGACATCAAATTCAACCAACAATGAGATAGAAAAGAGTCATTTTTCAATGTTGCCTTCTCTCAATCCCAGACTCACACCCCTACCCCTAACTCACACACACCCGTCCACTCTCACTCACACACTCTTCATACAATTGAAAAAGTCTGAGCCTTAAACTAATATTTCCAGCATTTGTGACCTTTTAAGCGTAAACGGACCTGAACTCCACAGTTAAACTTTTGGGAAAAAAGAGATCGAAAGAGGCAGAGGTCCAGCGAAGATCGTTATTCAAAAAAAAGTTATGCAGTCAGGTAGAATGATCATTCTAAGATCAGAAAATTTTCGAAAAGTGGAAAGAACGTGAAGTGAAGAGTCTAATAAGACCGTGTGATCCCCAAACGCTTATCAAAGTCTTTGATTCGTCCACAAGACTGTAAAGCACATGCAGTATATAACATATGAGCCTGTGCGTGACATTTCCAACAATTTTAAATGTGCGCCTAGCAAAGACTCTGGCCAGCCTGTGCTTTTGCACAGTCTGACCACAGTCTTTACTTTGCACTTTGTAGATAGATGATATCTCAAATTGTCTGTAGACAGTGGGACAATCTTCTATAAATTTGCATTGTGTGGCTGTCTCGGCTGCTTATCGTTGACCCTTCATAAACATGTCAAATTGTTGGAAATGTCACGCATACGCTCATATATCAACTTTAACATTAAATATGTACAAATCCTGATATAAGCAGTCCTCGGTCAACGTCAAATTCCGCGATCGCTGTGCCGCCGTAATAGCACAATCAATAGTGTATCATACTACCGATTTTCAAACCTCGAGGTTATGGGTTAGAATCTCGCCGGCGGCACATTATACTTTTTGACATTTGTTAGCTTTTAGTGGACGGCCTATCGTAAAAGTCGGGTAGCATCTTAGGTTTGGACGTGGTTGAATTGGAACGAGAAATACCAGGAATCCACTGAGGTATTCCAACCGCTCGACACGACAAAGGAATGAACGGTTAATCGTAATCGTTGGGTAGCAGCTTAGAGTTAGGACGTTATTTAACTGGAACGAGAAATACCAGGAATCCACTGACGTGCTCTAACCGATCGATGCGACAAAGAAATGTTGAAAGCGGCGTAAAGCTCCATTCCATGTGACAAACAAATCTGCGAGCAACATTTAAAAGTTGCCTTGAAAGGAATTTTGCCACAGAAATGAAAATAAGTTAATGTAACTAGGTTCAAATTTCAGACGAAATCACACTCAGTTATTCACCCATAAAAAGAGACTTCTCACCCAGTTGTGAAAGGATGGGTACAATTTGGATAAATATCATTTTTGATTATTTAGACATCAATTCTCACCCCATTCACCTTTCACCCTGACGTCTCGTTCATCAGCTGGACCATTCGGAACATCACTCGGCCTCTTCCGTAAACTGCAACAGACCTCGAATGTATATATAAGGTGGAAGGGTATGTAACAAAATTGTGCATTCTGTTAGGCGGAAACAGTGTAAGAAAATATAGCGCGGAAAACATGCGCTATCTTTAGATGTATTTTTTACAGTAAACAACAGCTGAAAAATCTTAAATTTAGAGAATGATTCGTCTTGTCGAATCAATCTTAAAAATAAGATTTATCAGCCGTTATTTAAAGAATCTTAAGATATCTATATAAGGTTACGATCATTTTCCGTCAGTGACTTGAATATAGCGTTGGCGACGTTGAATGTTTCATTCAAAATCATCAAGTTTTTCCAAGGTTTTCCCGTATTTTTTTTTAAAAGTCCGTCTATGTACATCCAAAGTAAATCGTGAGATTGGCCGAGTGGTGTTTCGAATGCATTTCGACATTTGATATCACCAAACGATGGACAATGTTATACCTGACATAACAGCTGGTGACTAGGAAAGGATGTAATGGTAGTACTGGTGTGAGAAATACCAGGAACCCATTGTTAGGTGCTCCGGCTGCAGAGATATGACTGACAGCTTGTACAAGGCGGCTTTATACCATATTCAAACAAACTAATAAAAGAGGTCGAAAGCCCGCATGCTTCCCAATCATGGATCCTTGGTTCGATCCCCTAGGGCGGCGTATGCATCCACTGAGATATTTGTCCCAACCAATGGGTGAAGAATCGCTAGACTCGTGTTGCGTGAGCAGATAGAGGCGCGGAAAGGATATTATGGTAGTATGTGTGTGAGAAACAACTAGAATCAATGGTTAGGTGATCCAGCAGCCACGATGTGACAGAAAAATGACATGGACGTTGTCAATTTTCATTCCAACAAACAGATTGCTCGAGGTCCAGACATAGGTTCAGTAACAACAGTTAACAACATCGTGAAATTGACAAGGTGAGTGATTTAGGTATGATTTAGGAATGAAATTGAATGAATGGGAGGAGCGAGTTTTGAATGAAATTAAGGAACGTAATATATATCGCTAACTTTATTCAAGATGAACAAGATAAGCGATAATTATTACATCCCTTTAATAAAATATACAACAAGTTCTTTAGATAGCGTTCTATGTCTTCACGAACCAATCAGACGCTTGCAATTTCAATAAAGTCAGTGAAATCGTTTTTTTTTTTCTAGCAATTTTTATTTTTAATGAAGATGTTGATCTTGTTTTTTGATTGAGAGTCATATCTGAAATTTGTTGAGTGTAGTAAGCTTATGCGTAGTATATGTGAAGTTCATTCGTGCAGCCAAATTTGAGGCTGCAGTTAAGGTATTAACTATTGATTTATCTATTTAAGATTTATTTAAGTATATTTATATACCCGGTAACAATACGATTCTCGATAAATGGTTCGTCAAAGTCAGAAGGATAATGCGTTTTTTTAAATGTCAATCATGCAATTAGTCACGCTGTTTTCTCTTTTTACGGATACACGAACTACTTTTAATCTTTCTTTAATCACGAAATTGGGTTTTAGTCACAAATTCGTGATTTTATTTTGTGCGTGACAAATTGCTAATTTACCATTATTTATCAAATTACAGAAATAGTTGTTTTTAAAAGTGTCATGATACAAGACATTCATACAAAATGTGCAAAAATATTGGTCAAGCCATTCTTTTTTATTATAATAATAATCTTTTTAGGTATGCCGTTTTAGAAGAACTATGTCGAACTCCTTCTAACACCCTGAAGACGCTTGTGTCGGCGTTTATGTTGATAGTGTGAACTTGATAAAATACTTTTGTTATTTTGAAGATATTCACTTGGAACTAGGTACAGTTAGTAATATTGTAAAATTCACCTTGAACAAAACCATTCCAAATCGATCTCTCAAAGCTCCAATCTAAACAATCACTCAAAAAAAATGCTCATAAATCGCTTAAAACAATTTTGAAATCGGTAAAATCGACCAACATTTCGTTTAAATTGTTCAAATTATTGCACGATTTTTTTGCTATGTTTGATTTTAATTGTCTGAATGGTCCGTAAATACACATATTTGAAAGAACGTTTCTTTTTTTTAAGGGAAGATAATAAATATCGCTACTTCCGTCCAAATAAGACGAAATAAGCGATATTGTATTATTTCCCTTAAATTTCATTCAAAAGAGGCTCAACACACTCGTTCAATATCATTTAAAAATTAATCCAATTTTTTTTTCAACTTGTAAATTATACGATTTTGATAACTGTACCTTTTCGCAAGGATTGAGCTCTTCTCTGAATAAGATTTTTCATGAATAATGCCTTTTGGTACTAAGATTTTCATTCTTCATTTAGTTTTCTTTTTTTATCCACTCAGCAAGCCTTACATTTTATTCTTAACCTTTGTTGTACTCTCAGAGCTATATTTAATTTTGAAATTGGCACTTACCATAATCAAAACCATTCTAAATCGCGAGCTTAACGCTCAATTCGAAACATTCTTACAACTCGCTCAAATCGTTCAAAAAACGCTATAAACTCGTTCAAAACACTCCACAACTTTATTAAAATCGATTTTGTTGTTCTGTTAATGTTTTGTTTGCGTTGATTGGAAAGCAATTGGTCCATGAAGACACACAAAGCTTATGATAGAATATTATATAAAACCTATTCACAGTCCTCAGGTCCTGTATCTATCTGCTTCGTGTATTCATAGTGTGAGTAGCTTTCGAGTTTCATACCTCCATGAATGACATAATTTTCCATTCATCTTTTAAAAATATTTTATTATTATCATTTTTTTTCGAATTTTATGTGCGCTAGGAACGTTGTGAAATGAACATGCATTGATAAGGTAACACACATTACGCAACTTAATACTTCCGTTTCACAAGCAAACTTCTATTTACCCAATAATGAAAGGATATTGAATGTCAACAACCCATAAAGTCATGAATGCATTCTTTGTATTGCAGTCCTCGACGCAGAATAATAATTGCGATTTTTCCTATTCATATACAAATTAACTCCCTTTATACTGCAACTTACTTAAAACCTTATCCCACAGACCTCGATTTCCACACTCTATTGTTAATGTTGTTTCAGTTAAATAGATTAATTGAACGACTGATAGGTTTTCCTATTTTGCTCTTTTTTTTTTTTGACCCCTGCAAAACCAGTTTTGACCCAAACAATTTTATGGTCAAGGGGTCAAGGGGTCAATGACTTCCAAATGTAAAAAGCTAGCACAAACCTGGAATATTGAAAACACCATATAGAGGTTTATCTCATGTTTTGATACTTGTGGGATGCCCTTGTTTTGCATCCAGGAAACAAAGGCATTGTATGTTGTTTCTAACCAATTCATGTTGTATAGGGGATAGATGGTCATTTTGTTTAAACGGCCAGGCTGTCACACGAACAATCGATGCCCGTTATATTGATCATTTGACCTTATAAGGACATGTATAAGGGTATCAGAATACATGTACATGCATTTAATGGGAAAACGTATACATCAATATGCGTGACGTGAAAAAGTTGACTGTGATACTTGTTTGTCTATCATTTTATTTATTCATTTTTTCGATATTCAGTGCAAAGAAAAAGAATCAAAGACTTGTCTACCGGTGTTAAATTTAAGTTTATTCGACCTCAGATTGACCTTTGTAAGATAATTGATTTAATGTTAGTAAATTATTTAGGATGTCGTTGTTCAAAATACTTCATTGCATCCATTGTATTTCGTATGTTATTCCGACGGTTGTAACATAAGGTGGGAAATATCAAATTTGTATTCATCTTTATCATATGCTTGAGATTAGGGTGAGCCCTGCGTTCAGGGTGATGAAACGGTGCACACTATTTGCAAATAAAACCCCGCTTTGTATAATTCGCAAACCTTTTGCACCGTTCTTTCATTCTGAACGAAGGGCTCGTAACTAATGGTTACCTTTACCAACATTATTTCGAATTTCATTACTATACATTGTATCAAATATATGTGGCATGTCACTGGAAAACAAACCATTAGGAAACGCTGAAAACGAGAGAGAAAAAGAGAGATCAGACTTAACACACTAGGTATACAACAGATGGATTTTCGAAAATAAAGATATGGCGAGGTATAATGTCTATTATTACATAAAATGTGCGTTTTCGGGTCGTTACAGGTATACGTTAACGGACAAAACCCGGACGTTAACGATAGAAAACGTGGATTAATCAGTAAATTCACGTGCCGTTAACGCCTGGCTTTTTGATTTAAATATTCTAGGTATGGGCCTATACGTTTTATCAATTTCCTTGTCCAACGTTATTATAGAGCATACCTAAAGACGTTGCTGTAATCCCGCGTTAAATTGTATGATGTCATAAATTTCCAAAGCAACGTCGGTAAAAACAAGATGGACGGTGTAATGCATGACGGCATATAAGTAGATTTGTAACTGGTTTTATATCGTTTCTATGAAATTATTTTTACTCTTATCTATCTTTTTATGCAATAATAGCGTTAATTCACGTTTTTTCGGGCGTTAACATTTGCAGAGACCCTCAAAAGCTTTAACGCCCGAGTGCGAAACTATATTTCGGGTCTCTGCAAATGTTAACGCCCTCATTAACTCTATTTTCTAGATTAAGATAATCAGGTCTAAGAAATGCGAAAAGTTTCGACCCGGCACCACTTTCAAGAACTTGAGTTTCTACATCAATATATACTGCAGAACTAAAGTTAAGGGCCAGTTAAATAATCACTTGTTATTCCTTGAAAATTCACTGCAACAATTTTATTTTTTGCAACAACTGAATTCAATATTTTGACATTCGAGAACTACAAACAAAATTGCAGACAATCATTTTTTAAATTGTAGACGAATCGCAGAAAGTATCCAACCCTTCTTTAGTAAAGTTGGGAAAAAAAACTGTCGATTTGGTATTTTCTGGTTGTGCCATCTTTAAATGGGCCATAGGATCACTGATGCTGGTCTCTAGTGTTTGCAAACTAATCTCAGTCTATTGCATCAGATGTAAAAACAACAGAAAAACACAATTTTCCTTATTTCTTAGCTTTCTTGGGTTGGCATAAAACTTCCGACTAAAGATATGAAAATTAAAGGCCGGCCCTTGATTTCAATTCGGAAGTATAGTTTTATTTTCAATTGAATTTCATTCTGTTTGCATTATTAGGTTTCCTTCATTTCGAACCTCTTTAAAATCTCAAGCAATAGGATTAACACTCATTCTGTCGAGTTTAGATTTATATAAAGTAAATCACAAGTTTTAATTTATTTTTGCCGTTTTTACATTTTCTATACTAGTCATGCCATATTTGTTCTTAAGTATTTGAAATTAGGAGGGAGGCAGTGAAGGCTAAGATCAGACTGCAAGTTAGTGTAGTCTAATCTTAGCGTACACTATCTTCCAAAAGCTGTATACAGGAGGAATATGGTGTGAACAGGGCGGAAAGGCATTCGGAACATCGCTCGGCCATTTCCGTAAACTGCAACAGACGTCGGATGTATGTAAGGCGGTTGGGTATGTAATAAAATTGTGCATTTTGTTAGGCGGAAACAGTGTAAGAAAAACTAGCGCGGAAACAACCGGCGCTATCTTTAGATTTATATTTTTTACAGTAAATAACGGCTGAAAAATCTTAACTTTTGAGAATGACGAACCATTCTCAAAAATTAAGATTTTTCAGCAGTTATTTAAGAACGTAAAGAAAATTATATAAGGATACGATGGTTTAACGTCTATGACTTAAACGAGTAGTTGGCGACGTCGAATGTTTTCACTCAAAGTTTCGAGCGCTAACCCCTTTTTAACTGACGTCATCGAGTTTTTACAAGGGTTTCATGTAATTCTTACAAATAGTCCGTCGATGTACATCCGAGGTTGATCGTGAGATTGGCCGAGTGGTGTTCCGAATGCGCGGAGAGGGTCTAAAGCTAAAGAATTAAAGACTTGGAGAAATTCGTCCATTCTATCGTCCCAGTTTTTACGCACGAAAGAACAGAAAAATGAGAAATAAATTGCGGTCAATACTACACCTGGGTATAAATCATTAAATGATACGGAAACTGCCTGTGGTTACAAACTTACAGAAATGTATTGATCATTTTACCAGTTTCTTTTCACTTTTCTTAGTGTCATTTTCTCCTTAACCATTCAATACTACTTGGATATAAATCATAAAAAGGAATCTGAAACTGCTTCTGATTATAAACTTACAAGAATGTATTGATCATTTTACCAGTTTCTTTTTACATTTTTCTTTGTGTCATTTTTCCCTTTAACATTCAATACTACTTGGACAAAAATTATTAGACGAATCTGAAACTGCCTTAGATTACAATATTACAAGACTGAATTGATCATTTTACCATTATCTTTTTCCTTTTGCACCGTTACTTTATTTTATTTCATTTTTTTTGGTTCATCATAAATTAATTCTGAAACTGCCCCTGCTTTCAAACTTACAAGACAGTATTGATCATTTTACCATTTTTTCCCCTTTATTGTGTCATTTTTCCATTTACCATTCAATTCTACTTGGATATAAATCATAAAATGATACTACAGCTGTCACTAGTTTCAAACTTACAAGACTGTATTGATCATTTTGCCAATTTCCTTTTCCTTATTACCTTTACCTTTATGTTATTTCCGTTATTTTTAGCTCACCTGATCACACCGTGCTCAAGGTGAGCTTTTGTGAAAATTGATATATACGTCTTGCGTCGTGCGACGTGCGTTGTTCGTCGTCAACAATTTAAGTGTTTAAACCCTAGAGGCCACAAGTATGATCCAATCTTTATTAAACTTGGTCAGTTTGATGGTCAGGTCACAAGGATAAGCCCTATTGAAAATGGTAAGGATCCGTGCCTTGTCACAGGAAAATGGGACTTAATGGCAATTTTCTTGTTTACGCTCTAAGAGCCACAGATATTGTCCAATCTTCATGAAACTTGGTCAAATTGATGGCCAGGTCACTAGGATGATCCCTACGGAAAATGGGAAGGATTCATGTTATATCACAGGAAAGGGGGTCTTAATGACAATTATTTTGTTAAAACCCTAGAGGCCAAAAATATGATCCGATCTTCATGAAACTTGGTCAGAATGTTTGCTAGGTCACAAGCATGAAACCTATTGAAAATGGGAAGGATCCATGTTATATTACAGGAAAACGGGCCCTATGATAACTGTCTTGTTTACGCTCTAGAGGCCGCGAATATGATCCAATCTTCATGAAACTTAGTCAGAATGTTATCCAGGTCACAGAGATGAAGCCCATTGAAAATGGGATTGATCCATACCATATCACGGGTAAAGGGGATCTTATTGATAGTTTTCTTGTTAAAACTCTAGAGGCAAGGCATTCTTTTTGCCCGAACTTAACGACACTTGGTTTTATGTAGAAATTATCTTCTTTATGACGTCTACCTAGTTTATCGATGTGATGTCCCAGGGGTCAAAGAGACTCAGGTGAGCGATATAGGACCATCATGGTCCTCTTGTTATTTTTAAATGACAATGAGGCTGCCTCTGGTTACAAATTTACAAGGCTGTAATGGTTATTTTACCGGGTTCTTTTTTCTTTTCCTGTGATGTCACAGGGGTCAAAGAGACTCAGGTGAGCGATATAGAACCATCATGGTCCTCTTGTTATTTCAAAATGACACTGAAGCTGCCTCTGGTTAAAATTTGTTACAAGGCTGTAATTGTCATTTTACCAGTTTCTTTTTTTCTTTTCGAAGTCTACATTTACTTTTATCTGTTCGGGTACTTTTTTGCAATTTCCTGATTTGACATTTTGACGTGATTTTCATCGGTCAAGACAGGATTTTAAAGCTTGTTTTGATGGCAAAAGATACAAATCTTCATGAAACTTGGTCAGAATGTTGGCCAGGTCAGAAGGATGAACCCTATTGAAAAATTAATTATCAGTAAGCTGTTGTTTCGACATTTTTCATTTTTATTTTTATTATTATTATTTTTATTTTTTTTTTATGTATTCATTAAATTTTATGCTGATGGGGCATCCTCATCTCCTATGCGGCAGGGGGTGTCTCCCACTCATGCCGGCCTTGACAAAACCACCTGTCAATAGCGTATAACATGCATATACTTTTTTTGAAAAAAAAAACCAACAAAAAACACTAGATGGTTATAAGGATCAACAAGTTTAAGTAAATGATCAATGGTCAATTTTGTCTTTACCTGTATAGACAAAATTTACCTTTGATCACTCACTCTAAATTGCGGAACTATACTCGTATTCATTGAATCACTCTACCAATCAAAGGAACCCCGCCCTTGTATCTATAGATTTCAATTGTCTTCTGACAATAAACGAGTAAACCCATCAAACACTCACATTCAGCGACTCACCATTCAATATTCGATATGACTAAAGATTGAGTTACAAACAAAGATGGTATCTTTCTATGTTTGTATTATTAAAACAATGGTTGATTGGTTAAATGGTAGCATGGAAAACAATGGTTGGGTGATTTAATGGATGCACACGAATGCTAATCGATAAAATCAGGAAGTTAACAAAAGCAACCCTGTATCAAGGACGAGGAAAAGCTCCCGGGCTTGTCGTAGAACACCTAGGGAGGCGCATCTGGTGAGTATTTCGGAAAGGGGCGCTTGCGAGCGCTTTCTTGTCTTAAACGCAGAACAAATTTCTTGGTGGAAATGGTCAAAACAAATTCTTAATTATTCGTAATAACATTACGGTTTATCGCCAGAGGATATATATGTCAAGACTTCATGGGAATCTGGAAGAGATTTCTGGATGATGTTTTTTTACTTTGGCCAAAGTCTCCAAATTCACTTAGAAAATTGACAAGTTTCTTAAACAATCTACACAGCGATATCAAATTCACGGAAGAATCAAATGATACTGAATTACCGTTCCTGGATGTTTTGGTTCGAAACAATGCAGGGAAAATAGAAACAGACATATATTCGAAACCAACGGACAGCAAACAGTACTTGTTGTTTTCATCATGCCATCCAAAACATACACGTATAAATATCCCATTTTCATTAGCAAGACGAATATGTTGTATTGTCTCGAATGACGCACTAAAACAGAAAAGATTAATGGAGTTGAAACAATGTCTTAAAGATCTGAAATATCCCATAACGATCATAAATGAAGGAATTAAAAGAGCTAAATCTATACCAATCCAAGAGCTGCGGAGACCAAAGCAACAAACAAACGAAAACGTTTTAGTATTTGTTTCAACATTCAATCCTAACCAACCAGAATTCTTCAACGTCATATTCCAAAACCTTCCAATCCTAAATACAGACCCGGAACTACAACATGTTTTCTCAAAATTCAAAGTAATCAAATGTAAACGGCAACCAGCAAGTCTAAAGAAAATCCTGACTAGAGCCAAATACGAGTCAACAGAAAAAGTACCAAGCATAAAAAATGTGGAAGATCCAATTGTGGACTATGTAAACACCTCATCGAGGGATCTTCATACACATTTAATTCAGAGAAAGAGTTTTTCATAAAAGAGAATGGATCTTGTGATATTAAGAACGTAATATATGTAATGAAATGTAACGGCTGTGGTGATGAATATATAGGAGAGACCGGCATTGCCCTTAGAAACAGAGTAACCGTACACAACCAACAGATTAGAGACCCAAATCTACGATTCCTCAAAGTAAGCCAACATCTTTTTTCCTGTACCAGTAGCGAACCCAGATTTAAAATATTTCCATTTTATAAAATGATGATGGACGACACATTCATGCGGAAAGCTAAAGAAGAACATTTTATTGAAGTATTTCGACCAAATTTGAACTCTAATGGATAATGTAACAACAATTTTGACATTTTTCCTATTTTCAAATACAATTTGTTATGTTAACGATGTAAGCGACGTAACGTCATGTCAACGACGTTACAACGTTGTAACTAACGTCATTCCTGATGATCCATTTAATGGTGAAACCGGTAGAATTATATTATATTTATTCTCTATAAAACTTTGTAAACTAAACAAATACAACCATATAGAAGGCAAATTACGATATCTTCTCTGTTTTTTCTCCCCGTATTTATACGTATTTGTGATTTTATTCGCTTTTACGATATATATATATATATATATATATATATATATATATAAATATTTCAACGTTGCGTCAAATGTTCACAACAGCTGTCTTTTTAAATGGATAAAACTTAAGTGATTTTTTGTATTTCTTAAAATCACATTCAGATTTAATACTTCTGAATCCTATATTTTACGAAAAAGCTTAATTTCAAATATTTTAGAATACGTTATTGCACGGAGATTGGCACATAATAAGCATAGTGCCGATGGTTTTGGTGCGACGTCGAATTCGACGAAAACTGTTCCAACAACTTCACAAAATCGAATTGAATAAAAAATCTAACCCGAAGACATATCATTTTTATTTGATCAATACAAAGCATATTCTTTTCGCTACAAAATAACAAAAAATCAGCATAGGTCACCGGACGAAATTTTGAGAAATCTTTACTTATTTACAAAAAATGAAATGAAAAAAAAGGAACGTCAATTCTTAAAATTCCGGAAATAGTTAGCGTTTCGGGCTTATTTTTCTATTTGAATGTGCACAGAAATTAAACGAATAGCTCGGGCGTTCTTGGACTTTCAAAATGAAACTTTTTTCGTGAAAATCCGCCGATTTATTCAGAAAATTTTTGCAAATAATGATTTTGGCGGGTCGAAAAGGGGTTGGCCCCTTAATGACGTCACGACGTCAAATGAACAGGCTTCAGACCCTTTTCACTGCGTGTTCACTAATTCCCGCATTTCAAATATAAATTTCAGAAATTATTGTGAGATTTTAAGAAAGTCGAAAATTCGACCATGTTATCTGTCCGCAGTTACCTTAAGTCACTGACGTGAAACCATCGCATCCTTATATCAATATCTTTAGAATCTTAAATAACGGCTAAAAAATCTTAATTTATGAGAATAATTCATTATTCTCAAAAATTAAGATTTTTTCAGTCGTTATTTACTGTTAAAGATATAAATCTAAAGATAGCGCCGGTTGTTTCCACGCTAGTTTTTCTTACACTGTTTCCACCTAACAAAATGCACAATTTTGTTACATACCCATCCGCCTTATATTCATCCGAGGTCTGTTGCAGTTTACGGGAATGGCCAAGTGTTGATCCGAATGACATCCGAGGTCTCTTACAGTTTACGGAAATGGCCGAGTGATGTTCCGAATGGATATTCATACCTCACGTCGAATGTAATTTCTTTCTAGTTAATGTCGATTCCATAACAAGAACAAAAGTCATCCGTTTTAAATGCAATAACGTTTGCGAACATTCATTAAATTCATCAGGCGGGGTACCATTTCTAAACTGCTTTGCGAACGATTTCATATCGAACGCAAGACATGATTTTGACAATATTTTACTTCAAATTGAATCAAGTTATCTCTTCTATCATATTTTACGACGTTTTTTTTCGAGTAAAACGTCCTCATTTTCATCCCTTTTCATGCTTAACCTGACATATATCTGCTGTACATATTTACGGTTAAAAACATCACAGTCGTATACCTGGTACAGTGCAGTAAAAAAGTGCCCAGTGTAGAAGCACGCAAGATGGCGGACGTAAACAACGATAAAAAGTAGGTACATTTTTCAATCGCAAAAATACAGGTTAATTTAACTGATGGTATTTAATGATAGGCATTGTGACCAACATGAAATGTCCGATTTTCTTATTTTCCCATTGATTTCTCGTGATGCCTACTACACAACTTGGATTCAATCGATAAAAGTGGGTAAATAGCAAAAACCGAAACTGAAGCGGTGATTGCAAGATTCATTTCAGAATATTTGATTCATTGCTAATAAAATCACCTATATCCAAAGACCTATCGTAAGCCCAAACCCCCACAAACCATCCCGATTTTTGACAGCCCTGTAAAAGCATTGTGGAAAGTGATATTTTTAGTTTTTGTAAATGGACAACGGTCCAGTGCAGAAACAGGCCGTTTTTTCCATTGGTACAGTGGAGAAACAAGATTTTGAGGCGATTTTGAACCAGTGGAGAAACATTTTTGGAAACTGTGTAGACACATGGTTTGGAACGGTGTAGAACAAGCACGACGTTGGTAACTAATGACTTTGCCGTCATGAATTGAAAGTAGCCGAATTATTATTTCGAATAGTGACATAAGGGAAATATTTAATACCTTTATCCATTCTTTAAATTTAGAACTTTTTAACTTTGCTTATATTTTTTGAAAGATGATCGTAATTGATTCTGGAATTGTGTCGGCTTGTAAATTTGTCGGTGACCTTTGACCTTCTTTCTTAAATTTGGAATTTTATGTCTACGAAAATATGTATGCATACAATGCTTGGAGTTGTATCCGTGATACACACTTGTGCAATGCTGTTTTTTGATTGGCCAATATAACGCAAGCGTAATCTAATATGGGTCATTCTCTGACATATAAGTACGTTAGCATATTTTTTTTTGTTTTCGATGATATGATTTAAAAAGAAATATAACAAATATTTTCACCTTTCTACCGAAATCATGCTGTCCATTTTAATCTCTGGATTTCAATAAATTTTGTAAACTCATTTTCTTCATAGACTTTAGTCTTAGTCTTTTGCGGAGGAAGTCTTGCGATAAGGGGTGTGTCAAAGGTAGAAAATGATGCGAGAATTAAAGACAAACTTCTACCAATCCTTTTTTTCTTTTTTTAAATTCCGTGTTTCTAGAACTGACAATTCAGCATTTAAGAAATATAGGACAAGGTAAATCAGAGAAAATGGTCCAGAATGATGTCAGTGTCATCGACAATTTTTTTATGACTCATCTGATATTATCGAAAACCAAATGATTCCACATTGAAGAAAAAAGGTCAAGTCAGGGTCTGTCTCAAAGGCTCAACATAATGCCAGAATCAAAGACGAGCCTTTGTAAACCTTTACCAGTATTATTAATTTGTTCTAGACCTAATCTGTCATTACTTTGAAGGTCTGACAAATGTCAGTGCCCAGTCTCTAGAATTGAGCTTGACACGTAAACAATTATATATCAATCTTAACTTATTCAAAAATTGGGGACAAAAGTCAATGTCAGTGCCAATGTTCAAATATAGTGCAAGATTCAATGATGATATTTCACCAAACTCTACTTTCCACTTCATATTATCGAAGACATAAAATTCCAAATTTAAGAAAGAAGGTCAAAGGTCACCGACAAATTTACAAGCTCACACAATTCCAGAATCAAGTACGATCAACTTTCAAACGTTATAAGCAAAATTAGATAGTTCTAAATTTAAAGAATGGATAAAGGTATTAAATATTTCCCTTATGTCACTATTCGAAATAATAATTCGGCTACTTTCAATTCATGACGGCAAAGTCATTATTTACCAACGTCGTGCTTGTTCTACACCGTTCCAAACCATGTGTCTACACAGTTTCCAAAAATGTTTCTCCACTGGTTCAAAATCGCCTCAAAATCTTGTTTCTCCACTGTACCAATGGAAAAAACGGCCTGTTTCTGCACTGGACCGTTGTCCATTTACAAAAACTAAAAATATCACTTTCCACAATGCCTTTACAGGGCTGTCAAAAATCGGGATGGTTTGTGGGGGTTTGGGCTTACGATAGGTCTTTGGATATAGGTGATTTTATTAGCAATGAATCAAATATTCTGAAATGAATCTTGCAATCACCGCTTCAGTTTCGGTTTTTGCTATTTACCCAACTTTATCGATTGAATCCAAGTTGTGTAGTAGGCATCACGAGAAATCAATGGGAAAAAAAGAAAATCGGACATTTCATGTTGGTCACAATGCCTATCATTAAACACCATCAGTTAAATTAACCTGTATTTTTGCGATTGAAAAATGTACCTACTTTTTATCGTTGTTTACGTCCGCCATCTTGCATGCTTCTACACTGGGCACTTTTTTACTGCACTGTACCAGGTATAGGACTGTGAACATCGCGAAATTGACACTCATTCCGACCAAAATCATTGTAAAACATTTACTCAGCGCTCCATTCACTCATTTCAAACACTCACTCAAATCGACCAAAAATGCTCCGAAATCATCAGAGAACATTTCGAAATCGGCGAGGACGATTAACATTTAATTCAAATCGATCAAATCATTATACGATTTTATTGTCTAGTGTGGATTTTAAAATGTTTGATTGGACCACGTAGACACACAAACAGAAAAGTACGTATATTTCATTTAAGAGATTTAATAAATGTCGCTTATTTTGTTCATCTTGAACAAAATAAGCGATATTGGATTACCTCTCTTTAGTTTCGAAAAAAAACCTCACTCCACACGCTCAATCAATTTCATTTCATTTCAAAATCATTCCTTATCAATGATCTTGTCATTTTCACGGTGTTATTAACTGTAGCTTTAGCTGACAATATAGACTAAGGATCAGACTGCATAGACGTGAAGTCTGATCTTAGTCTTAAACTGTCTGCTTTCTTCTATTTTTGAGAATGCCTTGAACTGAACTGGTTGAAAATTCCAAAATCAATAATCTTATCATTTTCACGGTGTTATTAACTGTAGCTTTAGCCGACAGTATGTAGACTAAGGATCAGCCTGCACAGACGTGAAGTCTAATCTTAGTCTATACACTGCCTTCTTTCTTCTCACTATTTTTCGGGAAAAAACCTTGAGCCGAACTGGTTGAAATGGGAAACAAAAGGCAGTTTGTTTGAAACATAATTCAAATCCAGAAGGCTACAGGGTTAAGGAGTGTGAGTCAAAAGGATTTTTGCTGAGTAGAAAGTTAATAGTCTTACTCAGTTTTAATTCGCAGTTTGTTTTACTAATGATTTAAATGAATGAATGATTTAAGCGTTTAATTCCGTATTTGGGGTTTTTTTGCATTGAAAATAAAATCAACACATAGTCAATCTACTGAACATATGTTGTCGACAAAGGATTAGATACCATGTACTTGTTGAATGTCCTGTGATGATTTTTTTCTTATTTTCTTCAGTAGTAATTCGCCATCCTGCGCAGTTGGGAGCGCGTCGGACCGTCTATTCTTAGATCCCGACTTTGATATCCGACGGAGGCACTCATCCTTTCGGACTATTTGTCTCCCACTTATTGGTTGATAATTGTATACTTATATGGGATAGAAACTGGAGACTAGGAAAGGACGTTATGGTAGAAATATCAGGAATCAAATGTTAGTTGATCCAGCCGCCGAGATATGACTGAAAAAGGGATTGAAATCCTATCATATTAAGAAGAAATTCCTATGCTTTCAGCAAGGGTGAAGAAAAACTGCCAAAAGGTTGTAATTGTGTCAAAAGACAACTAAACGTCGTGCACACGTGAAAATAACCCTGCCTGGTACATATATGTACACCTGTAAAACGTAAGCGATACAGTTAATAACATCGTGAAATTAACATTTAACTCAATCAAAACCATTCTAAATCGCTCACTCAGCGCTCTATTCATTCATTCCAAACACTCACTCAAACCATTCAAAAACACTCCAAACTCACCGAAAAACATGTAACAACAACGGCGTTCAAAATAAAAATAGCCGGGAAAAAATCAGAATTTAACTTATTAAATTGAAATTGTAAGCGTCTGATAGGTTCTTGAAGAAATAGGGAGCTATCTATAGAATATGCATGCATATATAATGATAGGGAGGTATCAATTTTGCTAATTTTGTTCATCCTGAACAAAATTTGCGATATGGGATTACCTCCCATTAGATTCACTCAAAAGTTGCTTCACAAATTAATTCAATTGCATTTCTTAATCATTCCATAATCATTCACCTTGTCAATTTCGGGATGTTGTAAACTGTAGTACTGAAAATGAGGTTGTTGACGCGCAATTATTAATGGGCCTGTGCGTGAAACATCCAGCAATTCCACATGTTCACAATACTAAGACTCGGGCCAGCCTCTGAAGCCTTAGATTCAAGAGATTCAAGAGAAATCCAAGATGTATTCAAATATGATATTAGGCCTACGGCCCACAATATGAACATTATAACAATATGATAATGAGTTACGTACATATAAAATACGGAATTGAGATTTTCATTAAATATTTTTCTTAATGTAAGACATTCCTCAATTCTTTTCTGAAGTTGATTTCCAGATGGTCCCGCGGACTTTCATCTCTTAGTTTGAGAGTCCTAGGGCCCGTTTTTCTAAACATCTTACGATCATTTTTTGCGTATGTCAAAAATTAAGATTGATTCTACAGTAGCTACTAAATAAGAAGATTTGCCACGCATCATCATATTGTAATCGTCTTCTAACGACGATTCCAATGAGATATTGCAAGGCAAAATCTAAGAATGAATGAAAACACCAGGTACTTTTTGTGATTTTGACTTACGATTATTTTTTTCGTAAGAAGTTTAGTAAAACGGGCCCAGGCTACTTATTTGAGAGTTACATACTCGCAACACATGCGTCCCTAAAAGCAATGTAAGGTTTATACGTTCGAACCCTATTTACGGAAGTCTGAAACCATAATTGAATTAACTTGATAATATATAGATATATCGATTGCTCAGCGCGAAACAGTTGTAACTGCCTATAAGTTTGTAGGCAGTTACAACTGTTTCACGCTGAGCCATCGATATGTGGACAGTAATCATCGGGTACTCGAGTACGATAGGGTAACGAGATCTCGCGAGTACCCACAACTCGTCCCAGTTATAGGCACAATGCTCAGTTTATTCTAGAATTTCAAAAATATGGGGATTTCAGCGCGAAAATCAAAACAACGGAGAAATGTGGTAATTCATGCTCTTTGGATGATAGTAAAAATCCCCCACAAATCTTAAAACTATGGGGGGTCTTTGAAAAAAGTGGGAGAACCCCACCCCCTGCCTTAATTAAACACTGAATGCTGTAAAAAATAGAAATATATCCGATTTATACGAGAAAATACCTGTCTTTTGAGTATATGGTAATTAAGAATTAATTGATTGAATGGAGTTTTACGCCTATTTCAACATTTTTCAGTTATATCGCAGCGGCTGGTGCACCTAACAATGGATTCCTGGTACTTCTCTCACCAGTACAACCATCACATCCTTTTCCATCACCCAGCTGCTATCTCACATAGGGTTACGATTATCAACCCATTGGTGAGAGGCAAATAATCGGAAAGAATGATTGCCGCCGTCGGGGATCGAACCCGGGACCTCTACATCGATAGAACGACGCGCTACCGACTGCGCTATGACGGCGGCCTATGGTAATTTAGCTACATTCTGCTTCTTATCAACCAGTTTATCAAAAATCACTAAGAGCCTGTTTCTTATTTGCAGATGACGGATGAATTAGCGAGGTCAAATATCGTAAAACAGTTGTTTATGTTAACCCCAGTTACATAAACATACACTGGCTATTTTAACTAAAAAAATAACAATATCATTTTTCAGTCTGGCAACATTTTTGATCAGCATTTTTGGGAAAACAAGCTTATTTGATAAAGGATGAAAAAATATAAACAGACAATTTGCTCACAAAATATAGTGGAAGGAAGATGATTATAAGAAATAGTTTTCTGTCGAAGATAATCAAAATAAAACACAATTCAGATTGATCACTGTATGTCATGAGAGAAAAGGGAATTCCACAACTTATACACAGCAATGAACTTTCATGGGGAACTTCAAAGAGTGCAAACTCTATGATAGGGTCATATTTTGTCAACACCTTGGTATATGGAATAAGAATCGTTATAAAATCAAATGTATCTAAGTAGGTAAGAGGCTGACGCCCCTTACCTATACTAAGAAACCACCATTCTCAGTCAGTAACAGTATAAAATGTCAAAATGATTCGATCTATGACATCTGATGATGGTCTCATTACGCAGATATTTTGTGAAGGGAGATAATTTGTTTTGTGGTCATATCAATGCGTTATTAGTTATTCCGCTTGAGTAAGCGGAACCGTTTTCTTTTCTTTTTTTTAATGTCCGACAATACCTTTTCCTGAAAATGTGATGAATTTTTTGTTGCAAAACTGAAAAACTTGATTCTTTCGAAACATGACGAAATGCATAATAATGTTATGGTCTGTCAATCTAACAGCGCGTAATAAATAGTGGATGTTAAATGAGAGGTCATTGAATATTGAATTTATTAAACGAGTCATCTATAAACAGATAAAAAAGAGGCTGCGCCGAGTTTTTATCTTTTTTAATTGACGAATATAATAAATTCTGTATTTCATGAGCACAAAATTTATATCCTAATTATAATTTGACACGATTTTTTTACGAAAAATCGTCAAAATTCTTGAAATGCAACATTTCAATTTTCCTCAAAACTTAAAACGCCGTTTAAAACTGACGTCACAATATATAGATTATGACGTCATTTTGTGGTCACAAACTATGATAGTATTGCTATTCGCTCGGAGCTGATTTGCATATTTTTTCCACAAGTGTTATAACACCCGTGTAATATCAAAAATATTGAACGGGTTTATTTCACTCCCGCGACGTAGGTCGTATCATAAGCTATCATTTTAAAATGCAGACAATTACTTTGAAAAGATTTGCCATTATTTTCACAGGTGGCTGTATCAATGAAATTATTAAAAATAATGATAATAATAATGTAATGACAGGACGTCTTTCAAACATTCCACTTCAACTTTCAAATCAATTTTACCAGGATTTTTTTTTTTTTTTTTTTGCTCAAATACAAAAAAATCAAAATGTATCCTTGAAGCCCATGTTAATTTTTATATGTATGCAAAATTTTGTTGAAATTGGCCTTATACTTACAGAATAAATAGGAAAAGTACACCCTCAATTTGTCTTCGTTTAGAAGCATCTCAAATGATATTTT
This sequence comes from Fragum whitleyi, assembly GCA_948146395.1. NCBI lineage: Eukaryota > Metazoa > Mollusca > Bivalvia > Cardiida > Cardiidae > Fragum > Fragum whitleyi. The sequence continues at coordinate 68,564,010 of OX411548.1, forward strand.
CAGTTTCACACTTTTTTATTGGCTATAGGAAAAAACCCCTATGACATCATATTATTTACAGGGCCCATCAAAACAATCAAATCAGCCAAAACTATTTGGAAAGACCCAGTTTAACAACAAAACAATATAGGGGATGAAAGTGAAAGTTGACAACCGTGCTTCTTATTAAAAAGGCTAGAAACATTTAAAAACTCCCTTTGATCAACAAAAATGACCTGATATGCCAGAAAATTGATTAAGATAACATGTCCTTGTCTGATTCAACACTTCCTGCATTTCTTTTACTTTATTTTCATCATTTTCTCTGATATTTAAGGAATCTAATGGTCACCTCAGTGATGTCCTCTAGTATTTTCAAAGAAAGAAACCTTGTCTATATCTAGCATACATGTAAATTTTTGTCAGAAGTCTTCAAACGGATACCAAATGCATGTACCCTCAATTTTGCATATCACAAATTCGGTAATTTTTAAAGTAAATTGAAATTTTCGACCAATCCAAAAACGCAGAACTAAAGAATATAAAACGGTATCGGTATCAGAAGCATGCGTGTAACATTATAAGTGCTCTTCCAAAAAAGGATTTGACACAATTATCGCCATTTTCCGTATTCTAACAAGACCTATCAGTGTTACTTTTTTAGAGGTCTTCCTATTATCGTTTTATTTTAAGACAATTATTGTTAAAGGCTAATTTAATGTTAACTTAATAAATGATTAGGTTACAGAAACTAAGTAAAAAAAAAGACTGAAATTATCCTATTAACAAACAAGGTGGCAAATTGTCACTAGATATAGAAGATAATCGTTTGTTTCAGTGTAAGATCGATTTATATGTCATTTAGCGAGCAACAAAAGCTATATTTTCACAAGTGGCAGAGCCACGAGTGAAAATATAGCTTTTGCTGTTCACGAAATGAAATATTAATCGATCTTACTCGAAAAACAAACGATTATTCTATTTCTTTAATGCAAAAAGGAGTTAAAATGTGAAATTTCTAGGACATATTTTCGTAAAACGCGTAATTTTGCGAGCGATTGCTATGCAACGTTCATTGTGACGTCACTTATTTCGCCCTGTATAGATGACGTCAGATAGGGTGAAATGCACAAAAGCAGGGTTTAAAGGTTTGATAATGTCACTGCTTTTGCGGTGAATTATCAAGTGATAATCTACTGTTATTTCTCGATCTACCACCGAAAAGCATTAAAGAAAATTCCGTTACAGTGCTGGATGTCCAAGTACGAAAAGCAACAAATGCAAATAACTTACAAGGTAGAGAAATGCAAGGGCGTAACACCCATTACGCAATTTACGCAAGTGCGTAAAGATAATACTCATCTGTTGGAATATATCGTCGATAAATGATCATAACATCGAAACTACAGCTTATTCAAGCTGTAGTGACGATATTTTGATTATTTACAAACGCTCAAATCATAAAAAGGGAGCGGACGGAGGGCATGCATCTTTTGTGACAGTCCACATATCGCCCTCATTCTATATATTCTTTGGCTGTCGCCTTCTAAGTGCGTATAAAATTCGAAGTCCTAGATACGCCTATGAAATGGTTCTCGCGCACTGCACTCCGTAATCACGAAAGGAACATAAAGTTCTGCAAAATTTCAAGTCAATCGGAAATAGGGCGACAAAGTCGGATGCTCGGGGTGATCTCATAAAACGTCCCGTTCAGGAGTTCTGGGGCCCGTTTTACTAAACGTCTTACAAAAATTTGAACTTAAGTCAAAATCTCTAATCGCACCTGGTGTTTTCATTCATTGTTGGATTCTACTGTGCAATATCTCATTGGAATCGTCTTTAGAAGACGATTCCAAATAGATGATGCATGACAGAATTCCTTATTCACTTACCACTGAAGACGAATCTTTAATGTTTGATGTTTGATTTACGCACAAAATGATCGTAAGATGTTTAGTAAAACGGGCCCCTGACAATTAAGAGCACTTCTTTTTATTTTTCATGATACGATTTCATTTAACGTTGCGAAATGCGGAACTCAAAGAACATTATGTCGCTATTTCGACGAGAAGAGTATGAACGTAAGAACAATTCCTTAATTTAAGAAATATGTGTAAAGTACCTTCAAAAATGGGGCGAGAAAGGGGAAACTAGTTATGCGTTCAGATGAAAACGTCGTGAAAACGTTTGAAAAATTGCGCAGGAATTGTTTGAGGATAAGTGGTATAGAGGAGAACGAAGACGAAAATACCGATAAAATAGTTCTCGATCTGTGTGAAAAAATTGGTGAGGATGTGAACGAGTCAGATATCGATAGGTCGCATCGTGTTGGTAAGCCTGAAAGTCAGAAACCCCGTCCAATCATTGTGAAATTCACATCGTACAGAGTCCGTCGTCAGGTATATAAGGCAAGATTATCCCTAAAAGATGTTGATAATAAAGTCTTCATAAATGAGGATCTAACCAAAGAGCGCAATAAACTGTTTTACGAGGCAAGGAAATTGGTAAAAAATAAGAGAGCCAGTGGTGCGTGGACGTCTGACGGAGTAATTTTGATTAAAGACAAGAAAGACAATATTCACAGGGTTGAAAGTGAGGATGATCTCTACGTCATTTAACGTTCTTGCAGGCCATTATTTTACATGGGCATCTTCCGAAGACAGTAATGTAGTTAACAATCTTGATTGGTTTGTCATACAAACGTCATTAGGGTGAAAGATTGAGATATATTTGTAGTGCGTAATTTCAAAGTTATTCTAAACTATACCACGTGATCACAAAACTTAAATCTAACTGATCGGTATATATTAAATGGATCGATTTAAATTAATCGATTGATTATATATATATATATATATATATATATATATATATATATATATATATATATATATATATTTTTTTTATAAATATACTACAACTCATTACCAAGGTCAATTTCACTCCTTGTTTAACTGGGAAAATTGCACGTAAAAAATTTACGTATGTATATTGATGTTCTAAAATAATGATTTTACGGTGAAATTTTCAATCTGGTAAGGGTTAAACAAGTAAAGACAACATTTCCAACCATATTCGAGTCGTAAAATAAATAAACTACAGGCGTAAAGCGTTGTAAGAATGATACAATTGGTTAAGAATTTCTCATCTGTCTCATTATTACAATGTTATTTGGCATTTATTTTCGTCATCAAGAAATGTTGTATTAGGTTATTCCAAAATTTACGTTACAGATCTGTAATAAATTCTCTTCATTACTGATAAGGATCGCAATTGATTCAATATAAGAACTCGTACTGCACATACTGTGTATTTTTGCGAATTATCTAAACTCTTGTTTAAACATTCCCTGTTTTCCGAACCTTGTTTTACTTTCTTTCGATCAAGGCGGAAAATGGGACATAGTTACACAATGAAGAGTCGTTGTTAATATCAAATTAGTAAATTGTTTTGTAATGGTCTGTTGGTTGTGTCTTTAGTACTAAAAGACACATGCACATTTAATCAATAATACTTTATGTAACTTAATGATATTACTGGAATAAGAAACTTGTGTTGATGATAAATTACTTGTATAACATTTATCACTTTAGTTTATTGGGGGTAATAATACAGTTGATGACATCGTGGTAATGTCACTCATCTCGATTAGGACTATCCAAAACTACGTGCCCATTGCTCCAAAAGTTCATTCAAAACCCTCACTCATTTCATTTAAAATGCTCCAAAACGCTTCGAAATTGATCGATGTGATCAACTTTCAAACAAATTGATCAAAGAATTGCACGGTTTTGTTGGCTGATGTTGATTTTAACGAAAATAGTAAAACCAGAAATATACGTAGACTTTCTCAAGGACGTAAAATTAAACGTTAATTATATCCAACTGGACGAAATTATCGGTTTAGTCTTGCCTACCTTGTAAACTGTTCAAAATGCTCCTCTCACTCATTCAATTTCACTACAAATTTACTCAACTTGTCATTTTTTGCAATCGTCTTAATTGTATGCGATCAGGAAAGACAACTAATGTAGAATTACTTGTAACAAGTCGAATTGTCTCCCTTGAAAAGAAGTACTATGTAAATCTATTATGTTATAAATAAGTGGTTCGTGTCCGTGAGATCGATGATGGGCGATCAGTGCGTCGTAACTACAGCTTTATTTCTGTTGTATATATGTCGGCCTGTGATCCCATCGGCGATGTTCATACAGGAACATATTATACGAAGACACGTAAAATGTGAGTGTTAAACGTATATTATAACAGCATATATTTTGCTTTTGACTTTCTCTAAGTGTGTTGTTAAATGATATTGTACAATTCCCTAATTGTTGCTCTGGTTTACAACTCGAAATCATTGAATCCAAAGTTTGAAAATTGTTGAATTTGTTGTTGTTATACTGAATAACATTCTGAAAGAATGCAATTTTGATACTTATATAAAAAAGGGGCACAATAAAAACAGTTTTATATTTTGTCGTTTTCCCAGATGTTTTTTTCATTTGATTTAATCTATATCAATTTATTCAATATTAAATACTTAATTTATCTAATACTTTTGATGTATTGGTGAGAAACGATCGATTTGTCGAAACCTTTTATGAACTAAACTCTAAGCTTATTGAATCTAAAAATCATGTTGATACCTTGCTACTGTATGGTCAACTTTGTTTTTTATGTCATTGAAATTTAGATTAAGCGCGCTTACGCACGTGAACGCTACATATACATCAAATGTCTTCATGTACATATATGCATCTAATTGTGTTTATTATTATGTTTTCCTTTCCTTTTTGTGCTCAAATTGTCTTTTTTCATGTGGATGATGTGTTATTATTTGATATCCAAACAAGAACGAATTCTATTATTATCACTTGCCAAGTAAAGGTTATCTGGTGTGTACTTGTGTTGTGCTGCTACCTGTTGTTTCTGTGCTTATTAGGCGCGATAACATAATGTGTAGGTTTTATAAATTTGTAGGTAGCCAGCCAACATACTGTGCACAATTTCATTTTCACCTGACTATTACCATGATATTGATTTTGTTTATTCTAAACTCTTACCACCAATCTTACTCGGTTTTAAACAACATTAAACAGTCGAAAACATTGGCTAAAAACATTATTGGTACACATAATTTTAAAACAGTACTTTACAACAGAAAATTCGCAGAAAACTATATGTTTTGTATGCTTCTTGTACAATTTATGCTCTACCGATTTCCCTTTGTTTTAGCAACAATTGTTCTCCTATTAATACTTTCTGGTGATATACATCCAAATCCGGGCCCACAACCCAGAAATGTATTAGCCAATGATAGCATGACCAATGTAAATGAAATCTATAGTTTCTTAAAACGTCCAAATCACTTGTCAACTGTCCATTATAACGTCCAAAGTATAGCGAATAAACTCGATTCTTTAATAGCAGAAATTTCCTTCTTTGACATAGTATCATTTTCAGAAACATGGTTACACAGTGATATATCTAATGATGAACTAATCTTTCCTTCTTTTCACTCGCCCGAACGTAAAGATAGAACTAACAATAGATACGGAGGGGTTATTTTATACGTCAAAGAAAATCTGTCTTATATTCGAAGGCATGATCTCGAATTGAACAGACTTGAATGTATCTGGATACAGATCAAGTCTAGTAAAAATAGAAATATATTGTATGGTGTCTTTTACAGACCACCAAATAGTGACAATGCTTATTTTGACCTTATTGAAGATTCTCTTAGACTTGCTGTTGATTCAAACATTTCTGATATTATAATTACAGGGGATTTTAACATCAATTTGATGAACAACATTTCATATCGAAAAATAGAAAATCTTTGTAATGAATTTAATTTAAATCAACTCATAGACGAGCCAACACATTTCACTGAACATTCACATTCTATTATCGATTTATTGTTTGTTACAAACAGCGATTCAGTACTAACTTCTGGTGTAGGAGAACCTTGCTTAGACCAAACATTATGCTATCACCTTCCTATTTTTGGTGTCTTTAATTTTCAAAAACCAAAGCTCATTAGTCATGAACGCATAGTCTGGAAATATGATCAAGGTGACTATACTCAGATAAGATATTGTTTGAGTCACATTAATTGGAACGATATCAAAGATTGTAACATTGACGTATATGCTGATAAATTTTCAGAAATTTTAACTAATGTAGCGAGTAGATACATTCCAAATAAAATGGTAAAGCTAAATTCACACGAACCTCCTTGGCTTACTCATATGATAAAAAAACAAATTCGCATCCGAAAGAGAGCTTATCGAAAAGCCAAGCAAACAAATAGTGCAAATCACTGGTCAAAGTTTCGATCTATTAGCAACAAAACAATTTCAATGATTCGAAAAAGTAGGGAGCAGTATTTTGAGGGATTAGCCACAAAACTTAAATCAGAGACACTGTCCTCTCGCGACTGGTGGAAATTATTGAAATCGTTTATATCGCAAAGTTCATCGAAATCCATCCCTCCTCTGTATGATAATTCAAATGATTCAATGGTTGTAGAGGAAATTGGAAAAGCTAATTTACTTAATACCTATTTCGCAATGCAGTCTTATATAGATGATTCCTCAAGTTCATTACCGGAAGAAACTTACGAAAATCAGACTACAACTTTGTATCTAGAATCTTTAGAAGTTCTCGATGTTCTTAAAACCCTATCTCTGGGCAAGGCCTCAGGTCCTGACGGAATTAACAACCGTATTCTAATTGAATCAGCTAGTCAAATAGCTCCACATTTGTGTGATCTCTTCAACTATTCTTTGAATTGTTGCACTGTGCCTTGCTCATGGAAGCTGTCTAACGTATGTCCAATATTTAAATCTGGTGATCCATCTTCTCCATCGAATTATAGACCCGTGTCGTTATTGAATTACATAGAAAAGGTATTAGAGCGAATCATATTCAAACATGTCTATAATTACCTAAAGGATACTAATTTCTTTACACCATTCCAATCGGGCTTTATGCCGGGTGACTCCACGATTAATCAAGTTACAAGTCTTTATAATAAAATATGCAAAGCCTTAGACGATGGCTTAGAATTTAGAGTTGTTTTTTTCGATATCAGCAAGGCGTTCGATAAGGTTTGGCATAAAGGATTAATCTTTAAAATGAAAAAGGCAGGAATCAGGGGTAAACTATTAAGTAAAAAAAAAAGACTGAAATTATCCTATTAACAAACAAGGTGGCAAATTGTCACTAGATATAGAAGATAATCGTTTGTTTCAGTGTAAGATCGATTTATATGTCATTTAGCGAGCAACAAAAGCTATATTTTCACAAGTGGCAGAGCCACGAGTGAAAATATAGCTTTTGCTGTTCACGAAATGAAATATTAATCGATCTTACTCGAAAAACAAACGATTATTCTATTTCTTTAATGCAAAAAGGAGTTAAAATGTGAAATTTCTAGGACATATTTTCGTAAAACGCGTAATTTTGCGAGCGATTGCTATGCAACGTTCATTGTGACGTCACTTATTTCGCCCTGTATAGATGACGTCAGATAGGGTGAAATGCACAAAAGCAGGGTTTAAAGGTTTGATAATGTCACTGCTTTTGCGGTGAAATTATCAAGTGATAATCTACTGTTATTTCTCTATCTACCACCGAAAAGCATTAAAGAAAATTCCGTTACAGTGCTGGATGTCCAAGTACGAAAAGCAACAAATGCAAATAACTTACAAGGTAGAGAAATGCAAGGGCGTAACACCCATTACGCAATTTACGCAAGTGCGTAAAGATAATACTCATCTGTTGGAATATATCGTCGATAAATGATCATAACATCGAAACTACAGCTTATTCAAGCTGTAGTGACGATATTTTGATTATTTACAAACGCTCAAATCATAAAAAGGGAGCGGACGGAGGGCATGCATCTTTTGTGACAGTCCACATATCGCCCTCATTCTATATTCTTTGGCTGTCGCCTTCTAAGTGCGTATAAAATTCGAAGTCCTAGATACGCCTATGAAATGGTTCTCGCGCACTGCACTCCGTAATCACGAAAGGAACATAAAGTTCTGCAAAATTTCAAGTCAATCGGAAATAGGGCGACAAAGTCGGATGCTCGGGGTGATCTCATAAAACGTCCCGTTCAGGAGTTCTGGGGCCCGTTTTACTAAACGTCTTACAAAAATTTGAACTTAAGTCAAAATCTCTAATCGCACCTGGTGTTTTCATTCATTGTTGGATTCTACTGTGCAATATCTCATTGGAATCGTCTTTAGAAGACGATTCCAAATAGATGATGCATGACAGAATTCCTTATTCACTTACCACTGAAGACGAATCTTTAATGTTTGATGTTTGATTTACGCACAAAATGATCGTAAGATGTTTAGTAAAACGGGCCCCTGACAATTAAGAGCATTTCTTTTTATTTTTCATGATACGATTTCATTTAACGTTGCGAAATGCGGAACTCAAAGAACATTGTGTCGCTATTTCGACGAGAAGAGTATGAACGTAACAACAATTCCTTAATTTAAGAAATATGTGTAAAGTACCTTCAAAAATGGGGCGAGAAAGGGGAAACTAGTTATGCGTTCAGATGAAAACGTCGTGAAAACGTTTGAAAAATTGCGCAGGAATTGTTTGAGGATAAGTGGTATAGAGGAGAACGAAGACGAAAATACCGATAAAATAGTTCTCGATCTGTGTGAACAAATTGGTGAGGATGTGAACGAGTCAGATATCGATAGGTCGCATCATGTTGGTAAGCCTGAAAGTCAGAAACCCCGTCCAATCATTGTGAAATTCACATCGTACAGAGTCCGTCGTCAGGTATATAAGGCAAGATTATCCCTAAAAGATGTTGATAAAAAAGTCTTCATAAATGAGGATCTAACCAAAGAGCGCAATAAACTGTTTTACGAGGCAAGGAAATTGGTAAAAAATAAGAGAGCCAGTGGTGCGTGGACGTCTGACGGAGTAATTTTGATTAAAGACAAGAAAGACAATATTCACAGGGTTGAAAGTGAGGATGATATCTACGTCATTTAACGTTCTTGCAGGCCATTATTTTACATGGGCATCTTCCGAAGACAGTAATGTAGTTAACAATCTTGATTGGTTTGTCATACAAACGTCATTAGGGTGAAAGATTGAGATATATTTGTAGTGCGTAATTTCAAAGTTATTCTAAACTATACCACGTGATCACAAAACTTAAATCTTACTGATCGGTATATATTAAGTGGATCGATTTAAATTAATCGATTGATTATATATATATATATATATATATATATATATATCCGTTAAGTATTGTAGAAAAAACAATACGGATATCAATATCGGGAATAAAGAAAACTACGAAGGAATCTGCCAAATTACATCATTTAATCGTAACAAAACTCAACCGGTTTCACATATAATATGATCTTCAGGAGTTACACTGTATCAATGACGACGTTACATAGTAACGACGTTAACGTAACGTCGTTTAAAAGGGACGTTACTCTATAACATTTTTACTTAACGTTACATTATTAATTATTGTTCCTGAGGTAAGGAATATTATTATTTCTTCATTTTCTGTTTAACTTGGGTTGAAAAAGTTTTATAAAATAGTTTTCTTTGACCTTTCTCATTATACTATTGGCAGTTTTCATTTTGTACATCGGGAAAATTTTAAAATTAGGTGAAACAGTCCCCGCGCATTTTGAGATATGTTCACTCATTTGGAGGATTCTGAGTCTTGGTTCTCTTATCTGTTGTTTGTGAACAGTGACCCTTTTTCGTAAATAGTCCCCAGTTTCGCCTATGTATTCTTCGTCACATCCAGAGCATCTTATAACATAAATTACGTTTTGTACATCGCAGGATACGCTAGATCTTATGTAAAATTCTTTTCCGCATTTGAAGACGAATTTCTGTCCCGTTAGGAGATGAATACATAGGCCACAATTTGGTCTGGCACATTTTTCTACGATTGGCTCTTCGGGATTTTCTTCAAACCGCGCCCTAGTTAATAATTTCTTCAAATTCGGCGGTTGCCTTTTGCTCTTGCAAGAGACCAAATTGTGGCCTATGTATTCATCTCCTAACGGGACAGAAATTCGTCTTCAAATGCGGAAAAGAATTTTACATAAGATCTAGCGTATCCTGCGATGTACAAAACGTAATTTATGTTATAAGATGCTCTGGATGTGACGAAGAATACATAGGCGAAACTGGGGACTATTTACGAAAAAGGGTCACTGTTCACAAACAACAGATAAGAGAACCAAGACTCAGAATCCTCCAAATGAGTGAACATATCTCAAAATGCGCGGGGACTGTTTCACCTAATTTTAAAATTTTCCCGATGTACAAAATGAAAACTGACAATAGTATAATGAGAAAGGTCAAAGAAAACTATTTTATAAAACTTTTTCAACCCAAGTTAAACAGAAAATGAAGAAATAATAATATTCCTTACCTCAGGAACGATAATTAATAATGTAACGTTAAGTAAAAATGTTATAGAGTAACGTCCCTTTTAAACGACGTTACGTTAACGTCGTTACTATGTAACGTCGTCATTGATACAGTGTAACTCCTGAAGATCATATTATATGTGAAACCGGTTGAGTTTTGTTACGATTAAATGATGTAATTTGGCAGATTCCTTCGTAGTTTTCTTTTTTCCCGATATATATATATATATATATTTTTATAAATATACTACAACTCATTACCAAGGTCAATTTCACTCCTTGTTTAACTGGGAAAATTGCACGTAAAAAATTTACGTATGTATATTGATGTTCTAAAATAATGATTTTACGGTGAAATTTTCAATCTGGTAAGGGTTAAACAAGTAAAGACAACATTTCCAACCATATTCGAGTCGTAAAATAAATAAACTACAGGCGTAAAGCGTTGTAAGAATGATACAATTGGTTAAGAATTTCTCATCTGTCTCATTATTACAATGTTATTTGGCATTTATTTTCGTCATCAAGAAATGTTGTATTAGGTTATTCCAAAATTTACGTTACAGATCTGTAATAAATTCTCTTCATTACTGATAAGGATCGCAATTGATTCAATATACGAACTCGTACTGCACATACTGTGTATTTTTGCGAATTATCTAAACTCTTGTTTAAACATTCCCTGTTTTCCGAACCTTGTTTTACTTTCTTTCGATCAAGGCGGAAAAATGGGACATAGTTACACAATGAAGAGTCGTTGTTAATATCAAATTAGTAAATTGTTTTGTAATGGTCTGTTGGTTGTGTCTTTAGTACTAAAAGACACATGCATATTTAATCAATAATACTTTATGTAACTTAATGATATTACTGGAATAAGAAACTTGTGTTGATGATAAATTACTTGTATAACATTTATCACTTTAGTTTATTGGGGGTAATAATACAGTTGATGACATCGTGGTAATGTCACTCATCTCGATTAGGACTATCCAAAACTACGTGCCCATTGCTCCAAAAGTTCATTCAAAACCCTCACTCATTTCATTTAAAATGCTCCAAAACGCTTCGAAATTGATCGATGTGATCAACTTTCAAACCAATTGATCAAAGAATTGCACGGTTTTGTTGGCTGATGTTGATTTTAACGAAAATAGTAAAACCAGAAATATACGTAGACTTTCTCAAGGACGTAAAATTAAACGTTAATTATATCCAACTGGACGAAATTATCGGTTTAGTCTTGCCTACCTTGTAAACTGTTCAAAATGCTCCTCTCACTCATTCAATTTCACTACAAATTTACTCAACTTGTCATTTTTTGCAATCGTCTTAATTGTATGCGATCAGGAAAGACAACTAATGTAGAATTACTTGTAACAAGTCGAATTGTCTCCCTTGAAAAGAAGTACTATGTAAATCTATTATGTTATAAATAAGTGGTTCGTGTCCGTGAGATCGATGATGGGCGATCAGTGCGTCGTAACTACAGCTTTATTTCTGTTGTATATATGTCGGCCTGTGATCCCATCGGCGATGTTCATACAGGAACATATTATACGAAGACACGTAAAATGTGAGTGTTAAACGTATATTATAACAGCATATATTTTGCCTTTGACTTTCTCTAAGTGTGTTGTTAAATGATATTGTACAATTCCCTAATTGTTGCTCTGGTTTACAACTCGAAATCATTGAATCCAAAGTTTGAAAATTGTTGAATTTGTTGTTGTTATACTGAATAACATTCTGAAAGAATGCAATTTTGATACTTATATAAAAAAGGGGCACAATAAAAACAGTTTTATATTTTGTCGTTTTCCCAGATGTTTTTTTCATTTGATTTAATCTATATCAATTTATTCAATATTAAATACTTAATTTATCTAATACTTTTGATGTATTGGTGAGAAACGATCGATTTGTCGAAACCTTTTATGAACTAAACTCTAAGCTTATTGAATCTAAAAATCATGTTGATACCTTGCTACTGTATGGTCAACTTTGTTTTTTATGTCATTGAAATTTAGATTAAGCGCGCTTACGCACGTGAACGCTACATATACATCAAATGTCTTCATGTACATATATGCATCTAATTGTGTTTATTATTATGTTTTCCTTTCCTTTTTGTGCTCAAATTGTCTTTTTTCATGTGGATGATGTGTTATTATTTGATATCCAAACAAGAACGAATTCTATTATTATCACTTGCCAAGTAAAGGTTATCTGGTGTGTACTTGTGTTGTGCTGCTACCTATTGTTTCTGTGCTTATTAGGCGCGATAACATAATGTGTAGGTTTTATAAATTTGTAGGTAGCCAGCCAACATACTGTGCACAATTTCATTTTCACCTGACTATTACCATGATATTGATTTTGTTTATTCTAAACTCTTACCACCAATCTTACTCGGTTTTAAACAACATTAAACAGTCGAAAACATTGGCTAAAAACATTATTGGTACACATAATTTTAAAACAGTACTTTACAACAGAAAATTCGCAGAAAACTATATGTTTTGTATGCTTCTTGTACAATTTATGCTCTACCGATTTCCCTTTGTTTTAGCAACAATTGTTCTCCTATTAATACTTTCTGGTGATATACATCCAAATCCGGGCCCACAACCCAGAAATGTATTAGCCAATGAAAGCATGACTAGTGTAAATGAAATCTATAGTTTCTTAAAACGTCCAAATCACTTGTCAACTGTCCATTATAACGTCCAAAGTATAGCGAATAAACTCGATTCTTTAATAGCAGAATTTTCCTTCTTTGACATAGTATCATTTTCAGAAACATGGTTACACAGTGATATATCTAATGATGAACTAATCTTTCCTTCTTTTCACTCGCCCGAACGTAAAGATAGAACTAACAATAGATACGGAGGGGTTATTTTATACGTCAAAGAAAATCTGTCTTATATTCGAAGGCATGATCTCGAATTGAACAGACTTGAATGTATCTGGATACAGATCAAGTCTAGTAAAAATAGAAATATATTGTATGGTGTCTTTTACAGACCACCAAATAGTGACAATGCTTATTTTGACCTTATTGAAGATTCTCTTAGACTTGCTGTTGATTCAAACATTTCTGATATTATAATTACAGGGGATTTTAACATCAATTTGATGAACAACATTTCATATCGAAAAATAGAAAATCTTTGTAATGAATTTAATTTAAATCAACTCATAGACGAGCCAACACATTTCACTGAACATTCACATTCTATTATCGATTTATTGTTTGTTACAAACAGCGATTCAGTACTAACTTCTGGTGTAGGAGAACCTTGCTTAGACCAAACATTATGCTATCACCTTCCTATTTTTGGTGTCTTTAATTTTCAAAAACCAAAGCTCATTAGTCATGAACGCATAGTCTGGAAATATGATCAAGGTGACTATTCTCAGATAAGATATTGTTTGAGTCACATTAATTGGAACAATATCAAAGATTGTAATATTGACGTATATGCTGATAAATTTTCAGAAATTTTAACTAATGTAGCGAGTAGATACATTCCAAATAAAAAGGTAAAGCTAAATTCACACGAACCTCCTTGGCTTACTCATATGATAAAAAAACAAATTCGCATCCGAAAGAGAGCTTATCGAAAAGCCAAGCAAACAAATAGTGCAAATCACTGGTCAAAGTTTCGATCTATTAGCAACAAAACAATTTCAATGATTCGAAAAAGTAGGGAGCAGTATTTTGAGGGATTAGCCACAAAACTTAAATCAGAGACACTGTCCTCTCGCGACTGGTGGAAATTATTGAAATCGTTTATATCGCAAAGTTCATCGAAATCCATCCCTCCTCTGTATGATAATTCAAATGATTCAATGGTTGTAGAGGAAATTGGAAAAGCTAATTTACTTAATACCTATTTCGCAATGCAGTCTTATATAGATGATTCCTCAAGTTCATTACCGGAAGAAACTAACGAAAATCAGACTACAACTTTGTATCTAGAATCTATAAATATTACATCTTTAGAAGTTCTCGATGTTCTTAAAACCCTATCTCTGAGCAAGGCCTCAGGTCCTGACGGAATTAACAACCGTATTCTAATTGAATCAGCTAGTCAAATAGCTCCACATTTGTGTGATCTCTTCAACTATTCTTTGAATTGTTGCACTGTGCCTTGCTCATGGAAGCTGTCTAACGTATGTCCAATATTTAAATCTGGTGATCCATCTTCTCCATCGAATTATAGACCCGTGTCGTTATTGAATTACATAGAAAAGGTATTAGAGCGAATCATATTCAAACATGTCTATAATTACCTAAAGGATACTAATTTCTTTACACCATTCCAATCGGGCTTTATGCCGGGTGACTCCACGATTAATCAAGTTACAAGTCTTTATAATAAAATATGCAAAGCCTTAGACGATGGCTTAGAATTTAGAGTTGTTTTTTTCGATATCAGCAAGGCGTTCGATAAGGTTTGGCATAAAGGATTAATCTTTAAAATGAAAAAGGCAGGAATCAGGGGTAAACTATTAAAATGGTTTGCAAACTACTTATCTAATCGTATGCAAAGAGTAATAATTCCAGGTGGGGTTTCTACTCCAAATCAAATACGTGCTGGTGTACCACAGGGATCTATTTTAGGTCCTCTGTTATTTTTAATCTATATTAATGATATAGTTGAAAATATTCAAGCAAATATTAATCTATTTGCAGACGATACTAGTATATCAATGGTAGTTGACGACCCTGTGGTTACAGGTACTATACTACAGTCCGATATAGACAAAATAAATCAATGGGCAAAAACATGGTTGGTTAAATTTAACCCTTCGAAATCTGAATCTCTTCTTGTTTCTCGTAAACGTTATAAGCCTGTTCACCCAATTCTCTTCATGTCAGAAACAGAAATACCAATCGTCACTGAGCATAAGCACTTAGGAATATATCTATCCAATGATGGATCTTGGGATGTCCATATTGCTCAGGTTGTTGAAAAAGCGTGGAAACGTATTGCAGTTATGCGAAAACTAAAATTACGCCTTGATCGCCTTTCACTTCAGATAATATATTTCTCGTTCGTTAGACCTATCTTAGAATATGGCGATGTTGTTTGGACCAATATTCCTCAAGTCTTAAAAGAACAATTGGACAAAATACAAAACGAGGCCGCTCGAATAGTTACGGGATGTAGTAAACTAGTTTCTATTGATAATTTATACAAAGAATGCGGATGGGAGAAATTAGAAGATAGGAGACAGAAGCATAAACTCGTTCTATTTTATAAAATGATTAATGGACTTGCTCCAAATTATCTTTGTGAACTTATACCGAATACTGTCGGAAATACATCCTCGTATAATTTACGAAATCAAAATAATCTCCAGAATATACATTGTAGAACTAATCTATATAGTAAATAATTTTTGCCATTAATTATTAACGATTGGAATTCTTTACCAATTGAAACAAGGAATGCCGAATCATTATCAAATTTTAAAAATCGAATAAATTTTGACAAGCCGATTCCAAATAGACTGTATTTTTATGGGGAGAGAAATATACAAATTATCCACGCAAGAATCAGAAATAATTGCAGTAGCCTTAACGAACACTTATTTAGAAAAAATATCGTGAATTCCCCATCTTGCAATTGTGGCCTTGTTGAATCTGAGCAACACTTTTTCCTAGAATGTTCGCAGTACAACCATTTAAGAAATGATTTATTCCAAAGTATAAATGACATAACTAGGGTTACGATTCAAGTTATCTTGTATGGTGATAGTTGTTGTAGTTTGTCCGAAAATGAGCGTATGTTTACTGCAGTGCACAAGTTTATTCGATTAAGCAAGAGATTTTCGTAGGTAAAGATTGCTGAAATTAGACTTTGTAGTTGAGTCGATCTTTTCTATACACATATTGACTCTGTATCGACTTTTTATCGCCAACATGATCTTGAGCATATGCATACTTAATGCTTTTTGATGCAATTACTCTCATTGTATAA
The DNA here is from genome assembly GCA_948146395.1 of Fragum whitleyi. Taxonomy (NCBI): domain Eukaryota; kingdom Metazoa; phylum Mollusca; class Bivalvia; order Cardiida; family Cardiidae; genus Fragum; species Fragum whitleyi. The sequence goes on from OX411548.1 coordinate 68,580,442, forward strand.
ATGATATCAGGTGTTTACTAATATAGCCTTTCAACACTGTTTTAATTAAAATATCAATAAAAACAATCATCCACACCACATCATTTCTTTTTGTTGTCTTATTTCAAAATATTACAACACAGTAAATAATTAGTTCTCTTTTAAACAAATGCATTGTATTAGTCAATATGAATTAGACAGTAAAATGTTGTCCGGAAGCTGGAGAAGAACTTTATAAGCGCGAGCTTGCGTTCTAATCCATTTGTTACATGTTATTTAATATTAATTGTTGTCATTGTATCATATGTTGTAAATGACTTGTACATGTTAAACAAATAAACTATGTTTAAACCAAAAATTGCGCCTCGCTTTGCACGTATAATCACGAGCAAAGCGAGGGACTATTTACAAATGTTTGCAACCGAATTTCGCATCACAAACACAGTGTAGATATTTTAGGGGTATGAATAATTATTTTGTTTGATCAGTCATAAAAAAAGAACCATAAACGCATTAAATTAAGAGCACTTCCTGATAAAGGGGGATAGTCATGATCTTTTACAACCCCGAACTTTACCATATTCAGTTCTTTGTTAAAAAAATTTAGAGCGTTCGGAAGCGCTGGAAAAAGAAATTCTGCATTTTACAGTAAGGCATATTTGAATTGCGATTCAAAATGGATGATCTGACGGTTATTTTCTTAAGACGTCTCCAACCAACGTATCAAGTGTGATAAAACTTAATTGGATGAGCAAGAAGAGGTTCGGCTTGATAATATGTAGTTGTGATACATTGTACTAGCGAGGTTACATTGGGAATACCGAAAATATATTGTTTGATGTTCCATTAACTTCAAAATGACATAACAAAAATTCAAACGACTTAAAGCAAATTTTGAATATTTTTCAAAGAGAAAAAAAAACAACATATACTTATACCTTGGTTTATTTGACCCAAATCCGACCTCTGTGGTTAATTTATCGTCGCTACCGTAGCACATGCCCATATAAGCGATGCCCCTAGAAGACAGTTTGTTGTTACGGGGGATAGTGCAAGGATACATGAAGAAACTACTGCTGAGTCCGCAATAATTCTTTAACATGCTCGGTGTAAAGCGCCGTCTCAGAAACACAAGTTTGTTACATTCGGAACATCACTCGGCCATTTCCGTAAACTGCAACAGACCTCGGATGTATTTAAGGCGGATGGGTATGTAACAAAATCGAGCATTTTGTAAGGCGGAAACAGTGTAAGAAAAACTAGCACTGTATATTTATATCCTTTACAGTAAATAACGACTGACACATCTTATTTTTTTAGAATGACGAATTATTCTCAAAAATTAAGATTTTTTTCAGTCGTTATTTAAGAATCTAAAGATATTCATATAAGGATACGTTGGTTTCACGTCAGTGACTTGAACGAGAAGCGTTGGCGATGTCGAATGTTTTCACTCAACGTTTCGAGGGCTAACGTAATTTTAATTGACGTCATCGAGTTTTTCCAAGGGTTTCCCGTAATTTTTAAAAATAGTCCGTCTATGTACACCCGGGGTTGATCGTGAGATTGGCCGAGTGGTTTTCCGAATTAAGTTTGTTAGTGTGCCAGCCCCGGAAGCGTTGAACTTCCATGGTTTTGAAGTCCGGCGCTCTACGGGTTGATTTATACCTGGAATTCACAAACTTTGATTGTTATAAGTAAATTGAACGTGGTAGTTGTAGTCGTAAAATTAGTAGTAGTAATAAACTTTTTTTATAATATGACTCGTCTTAAGAGTGAAATAACCCGTTGAATGTTTTTGATATTACATGGGTGTTATAACACTAGTGGAATAACTATGCAAATGAGCCCAGAGCGAGTAGCAACGCTATTTTGTAACCGCGAAAATGACGTCATGATGTACATATTGTGACGTCAGTTTTAAACGGCGTTATAAGTTTCTCGGAAAATTGAAATGTTGAATTTCAAGAATATTGTCGATTTATTTGCAAAAATTCGGGGCATATTATAGCAACCTAAAATAGCAGCCTCGTTTCTATCTGTTTATAGATGACTCGTTTAATAAATTCGGTATTCAATGACCACTCATTCAATATCCTCTATATATGACCTATTTCAAATTTTTAAGATAAACTAAGGTCTGCATTCAAAGTTATCTTTTTTAATGTTATTACTGTTCCATGACGAGAACAGGGCCAAACCAAGGAAGTTTAATTGGAATATTTGTTTTAAAGAGTTAGTTATACGGATAATAGGTGAATTTGTTAACTTGACATAAAGAGAAAATTTAATGGTAAGAAGATATTTTTAAAGTTATTTATTCACTTTTATACGCAAAAAATCGAAAGAAATGATATACTTCTGATACTAAAAAAATCACCACACTGTATGAATACTCTTTTCATATCTTATGATTTAATGTCATGAAGCAAAAATGGAAGGATTTCTCCATAATAAGACACATTTCTTGTAGGACTACTTTTCTTTTCGGGCCAGCTTAAAATAGCAGCGTATTCAAAATTGCTTTCAATTGAAGAGTAAAACCAATTTTTCAGCCAATTAGAATGTACAAAAAATGATGGAAACAATAATATTTAATTACTTAATTTTTTAGTCTATTTTTTTTTCAGTTATCATTGTTGAAATTATTCTTTCCTCGGGGGATAACACGATAAAAGACATACTTTTGTTGAAATTTTAACTTTATGTTTTTCAAGATCTTGTCGTATTGAAATCGAGAAAACTAGTTCGAGAAAGTGACAATTTATTGTTGCTACTACTACCGATCATTACAACTGAGTTGAAATTTCCAACAATTTCAAATGTGCGCAAAGTAAAGACTCAGGCCAGTCTGTGCACCCGCACAGCCTGACCAGGGTCTTAACTGTGCAATTTGAAGATATATTTGGTCTCAAAGTGGCTTTAGATAGTCAGGTAATCTTGTAAATGTACTGTCTCAAAGTGTCTTTAGATAGTCAGGTCATTTTGTAAATGTACTGTGTGGTTGTCCAGGTTGCTCAATGTTTCCTCTTCACGAACATGTGAAATTGTTGAATATGTCACGCACAGACTCAATTGTCTTTTTATAAGAGATTTGTTCGAGTAAAGGTCAATCAAATTTCGCGTTTCGACAAAAAAGATTGAGCCTGTGCGTGACATTTCCAACAATTTCATATGTGTGTGATATACAGATATTGGGCAGCATAGATAACAACAAAACGCAATAAGAACATATGCTGGCAACCAGAAGAGGCATTTAGACCATATCTATCTATAGTGCACAGAGTGAAGAATCTGGTCAGACTGTGCGTCTGCACAGTCTGATCTGAGTCTTAATGTTGTACACATGTGAAATTGTTGAAAATGTCACACACTGGCTCTATTTAGAAACTGAACCTTTCCTTTGAATGGCACTCGGCCTTTTGATTGGTCGATCTCAGATAGCTTTTAACTCCGTAGCCCATGTCGCACCGAATGATTTCTTTTTTGTTTTGTTGTTGTTGGAAGGTACAGAGAATTCGAAATCATTGGTTAATCAGACCCGATATCTAGGTCTTTGGAGACAGTTCAATTTGCAACTTTAGGCTTTTTCGGAAATCTCGCTTTATAATCCATTTTTTAGACCTATTATCAATCTGGATAAATTAGGGTATAAGTATATAAAATGGACATTTCTTCTCAACTGGCTAATTTCAAATCTGTAAATCCTATTGGTCTTTTAATACTTATCTACTTTTAATGATTTTTAGAAATCAAATGTCCATGACATGTACTTACTATTTAAACAAAATCAGAACTAACATTTACTCAGATCAAAGATCGATCTTTTCTCACAAATTCTACTTTGTAACGATGCCGTCCCTAACATTGTACACGTGTTTATAGCTAAGAGAAATAAAGTATACTGACGTCAAGAAAAACATCTAAGTAAAAATGAAAAAAAAAAAAAAACAACAACTAAGAGAAAATGTGAGCTTTCTTTTCTGTATAGCATTTAACAGTGTGAAAAACATAGGTTAGCTTTAGAAAATCCCTTTACACGTGTCAAAATGACAATATTTCGATTTCATTATTTATTTATTTTTTTATTTATTATTTTTTTTTGTTTGCCTAAACTTGATTAGAGATCATTATGTTTTCGAGCATTACGTGCGCCCTCTTAACATTGTTACTTCGATATAAAATGACGCATGTGTCTTAAGCATTTGATATGCCAGTGATTCACTGTTGGGATATTTCCACTTGTTTTTTTTTTTTTTGCAATCATGATAAAACGATTATTGACATCGTTGTATATACCTCTTGGATCCAGGAAAACGTGTAAACCTTAGCAGTTGATAATCTGGTGGCTTGGTCAAGGTAGGCCGCCTATGACATCTGTACTATAAGGCAACAGCATCGGAAAACGTCTTTGACGTAATCAGTATTTGCTAACCAAATCTTTGATAAAGACATAGATTAGGGCTTATGGACAATCAGTAAGCCAATATGCATAATTCAATGACTTGAAGTTTTGATCTCTAGTCAATATCGTCAACCCTGTAAATGTCTCAAAATATAGTGTGCCAATCTTTGAAGCTGTATAAATCATCAACAAATATTTGAAGTACGAACTTTTGACATGGGGTGTGTCTTTTGTAAATAATTGTTCTTTGTACATGAATGGTTTATTTTTATTCAACGTCAGTAAGGGTTAAGTTTCATTAAAAACAAACTTCATTTTCTTTGGGAATTTTCATTTCACACACCGTGTCTATGAAAAAAGCATATATTTCTTTGATGTTCAATTATAAGAAGCGTTGGTTCTCGTACTTTAAGGCAGAAAAAAGCGATCATCAAGTTTTCCTTTTACCGTTGTTCATAACTGTAACCGTCAGTTTTCTAATGTAAAAAGTCAGTGTAGTCAGTTTGCACATCCTATCCCTGATTCTTCTAAGTATAGGATAGAAAACGAGTGCCGTAGTATATGGGAAATAGACACGAGCGTCAGCTAGTGTCTATTTCCCATATACCGCAGCACGAGCTTCGAGATTCACGTGCATAGTTGTATCTGTGATATATATTTTTGAAATACTGTTCTCTGATTGGCAGATTCGTTTCAAGCGTGGTCTAATTAATGTATATTTTCACACAGGTTATAAAAGACGACACGCCTCAAATCACAGCTACACGAGTTTTATAAGCTCACAGACAGCAAAAGTAACAGATACAAGGAAGTCAATTATAGAAGATGCTACAATACTTGTTAATTGTTATTCTTGTACCAGTGATCCAATCAAGAGTAAGCGACACCATTCGTCAGTGTGAAAAAGAAGGCCATACTGTGAAATGTGTTGGAACCATTCCCGATGTGCTCCAAGCGAACAACACAGAAGTTTTTATAGATGACTTCACGGGCAATAACATCGATGGTGCTTTTCTGGATGAAAGCTGGACAAAGATACGTTTTCTACAAGTTTATGTATCCGTCAATAGTATATTCTTGCGTTTAAAAAATGCGACTTTTACTACATTAACTGGCCTTCTATCTCTAAAATTTCGTTGCAGCACTCTAAGAATTCTTGAAGAAAACTCATTTGTCGGTTTAACATCTCTAGAGTCACTAGATCTAACGGGATGTATATCTTTGAAAGGTATGGAAATCATACGTACTTTGAATTCGTCACATGCTTTACCAAACCTTAACGAACTTATCTTATCAAAGGCTGGAAGTGTTGATGCCAGGTATTTCCCTTTCGGACCTGACCTTGTGCATTTGCTATCGATTAAGAATATAACTAAATTGGATTTATCTTACACCAATCTTCATGTCTATGGATTTGGTTATAGTGACTCAAGTGCGTTATCTCTCACACATCTAAATTTGTCTCAATCAAACCTTTTCTTGGATCAAGATTTTTATATTGATTACCTTGATAGTCTTTTTGATAATTTGGCGGTAATTGATGCTAGCGGATTGGAATATAGAATGGCAGGTAGTCAAGATTTTTCAAATCAATCGTGTGATCGTTATTTATTTCCGTTTATCGTTGGTCTGAAAAGAATATTCGTTAACAATTTGATAATACCTTGGACTAACTGGAATGCAATACTGAACGCATCAACCTGTCTAGTTAATATACAGTTGATTCAAATGCGCTCATCTCGCATTGCTTTTTTCAACATTACGACTCACTGGCCATCTGAAGCACCGCAGATAGAAATTGATCTGATGGGAAATGTAATAAGTTATTTCAAAATTACAGGATATATTCCAGTACGCAAACTCAATCTTGCAAATAATATGCTTTACCTAATGAAATCTGATCCCGATTTCGAAGATTCTATCAAAGTATTATCACTTTTAGAAGAGATTGACTTCTCTAAAAACAAGTTGAGGACTTTGCCAAGGAATATTTTCTCAAACAACTCTCACCTGCGAAAAATTCAGCTCTATGGAAACTACTTGAGCACTTTATCATTTGATATATCGAATCTAAGGAATCTCTCGATCCTAAATCTAAGCAACAACCACTTTACATTTATTACTCACGATTCCTTTCTAAAGATAGAACATTTACAAAACTTACAACAATATGTTAGAAACACTTCATCAATGCTCTCAGTGGATTTTCGTGAAAATGATATTCAATGTGTATGTGAAAACTTTGACTTTTTACACTGGGTATTAGTAAGGTCCCTTAGAGCGCCCGAAATTAATTATGAAGCGTTTTGTTCTTACGCTTTCAACACTTCAAATTTAAGTGGGCATGATATCTTGGACTCTATAGGTTTCCTATGTAGCAGAACTTTAATAATCACAGGCGTGTCAATAAGCGTCGTTGTTTTTCTTGCATTAATTATACTTTTATACGTGATAAGTAAACGAGTAACTAGGGTCAAATCAAAAAGGCGATATATAAAAGACTTTATTAGACGTCAAACCAAAGAAAAGTATCTTGCGTTGATCTCACACAGTAAAACCGATGGCAATGTTGTTTATAATGGTATTAGAACTAAGCTAGATGCTGAGCTAAAGGCGGTGCTGAATGTTGATTTTGACCTATTATGTTTCGGTGATATTCACTTTAGGCCAGGTATGGCTATTGTCGATGAGGTCCATAAATGTGTATCTGAATCCTGTGTCGCTATTTTTGTCATCTCTAAGGCCTTTTGTGACAGTGAGTGGTGTCGATTCGAAATGAAGGAAGCATACGGACAGAACAAGCCTATTATGTTAATGTTTCTTGAAGAAGTAGAAGAAGACACAATGACACCGTTAATGCAATCGATATTTAATAAAACCACAAGAATAAAGATAGAAATTAACCAGGAAGACATTCATGCCATGCCCTCATGGGAAACAATAGCTCGTTCTATAATAGATTTAGCAGCCGAAGAATACATAAGAGGAAAGTTTTACTGTTTTTGCTGAACTAATTAAGTATTCGCTATTTGTTCACTTCCCATCGATGAAGCGTCAAGTAAAGAAGTACCACCAATTAGCTCCGTTGAACAAACCACTGAAAAAGATAAATGCGATAGAGTTCAAGGAGTTTCAAAACTAATTTCTTCTGGGGAATAATTATTCTAGATTCAGAAAGCCTATTGCGAATGAATAACGTACCTTTTTAGACTACACGAGTTGATTCGTAACTTTTTTTCGCTTCCAATGTGGAAACCTTAATGATAAAATTTACATATCAAATTGAGAAAAAAGCTACTGTCTTAACTCAAACGCCATGTGTTTTAAAATAATCATATCTTTTTGTAACTACACGTATATAGGATCTTGTTGCAAGACAATTGATATTGATTTCATTTTTTAAATAATGATTCTTTTTTTATACAATCTACCTTAAGTTGTTTTTGATTAAAGACAGAATTTTGCTGAGAAAGCATGTGTCTTTTGAATATTACATGTATAACCCGTTTAGTATCATTAAGACGTTTTGTGCACATTTCATAATGATATTTTCCGGTTCATATAAACACGAATAGGTTGTTAATCGGGGACAAATCATACTTGTTGCAATATTTTCCTTAAAAAATTGAATATATCTCTAAACATTTTGACTATAGTTTAGTCGCAAAAATAGTTAAAATGGCATTTGAAAGTTTGGCGGCCTCTATGAACAATTTGCCCTACTCACCGCATTTCACTTTCATTTGCTTCTCATCAGTTAATAAATTGCTAACTTATTATGTCTAATCTGGCAGCTCTGAGAGAATCTTACAGAAGTTCTGGGGAAAAATCCAGGAATTCATTATTAAGATTTCCATTTATTCCATAATCTTAAATATTCATGAAAGCGGCGATTGACATCAAACAAATTAATTAATATATATTCGAAAATTGTAGAAAATCCCCGTTATATGACTGGCTAAGCAAAGCAATTACTGGAGGAAAGGTAAATACTTTTGCCAATCGGGTTTTCGGTAAGATGTAAAACCCAAAATCATTGGGTTGATATTAATCAAACTTTGCATAAATGCTCCTTTGGTTACCCTCTTCTTAAATCTTTAAAGAATGTGCCATTGACCAACGATTAATGACGTGGCAGGGCGAGGCATATTTTCATTTAAACCAAATATATAATTATTTATACCATACCTTTTGGCATATTTAATACAAATTGGGAAAAATGATTTTTGGGTTGTCATTTTCTTTATATTGCTAAGAACAATTCAACCCGCGAATATGGGCATAGCAGTGGGTTTTTTCCTTTAAATATTCAAGCATCACTTCCCATCCATTGGTCCAATTTTAATGTAATTTAGATTGAAAGTTTCTTGGGTGATCATCTACTTTTTTCAAGTCATACTGATTGTTCATCAAATATTGGCGTTGCAGGGAGAGGCTTACTTCCAATTCATATTTTAAAATTTCTTCCTAAACCCTTTGATCATTTTCAGTGAAATAAGGCGATGTTTTTTGTTGACCCATTACTTTTCAAAAACTGTTCATGGAATTTCATTGGCCATAAATGAAGGTTTGGCAGGATGTGCTAATTTGAGTGCCGTATGAACAACATTTAAATATAATCTTTAAAAACACATTGTTGGATTTTAAGTTGCCATTCGTAAAAATGGTCTTCTTATTTTAAACAGGTAATGCGGTTAATAAGGTTTAACGCTTTGTGTGTTCATAAAGGTTTCATAGCGTATTTGGTGAAATGGGGCTAGATCAATAATTTCATCGCATAAAAGTTATAAAGAGGCTTTGAAGTCAAAGTGAGCATTGTATAGTTCAAGAATTACAATATCATTTTTAAGTTGGAATGCGGGGCAATTCCAACTTAGATTTAACAAAACCGCAAAATAAACACAAGATAATTTCATTTCGGTTTTTTTGATAACACATATCACGTGAACAGGATGTTAATACACTTCGGCCTATTTTGCATATGTCAACTTGACATAGACATACAGTTAATTATATCAATAAGAAATAATGTTGTACAATTACATAACTATCACTTCATGTATATTATTCAGACGCTAATTTAAACGATATATATTAAAAGTTGCGTACGAATTTACTTGTATCACAAGTTTGCATTACTATATTTGGAAATCATGTGATAAGTCAAGTCCAATAATGTCAGCTATTGACAATAGCACTAGCCAATCACGTGATCTGCTTATTTGGTAATGTCGCGATCTGTTGTCTCTGCATTGTGGCAATAGCACAAGCCAATCACGTGATCTGCTTATTTGGTAATTTCGCAACCTATTTTCGTAGAATTTTGTCATAGCTTCTTTGAGAGGTCTAGTTTCTCTTTCTGAACGACCTTATTACACACTCCAACAAAATGTTCAAATGTTTTGTTCCTTATTGTTCCGTAAACCATAATTAGAAACGCGCAACATCTACAGATTATTTATCTGTATTAAAAACCCGATCCAGTAAATATTCTCTTTTATTACTTCTCTATCCGTAAAATCTTTTTTCCCGTGTACTTTCCTATGACACGAGTTGAACTCACCCATGTGTAAACAAAAGCCGTTTTCTGATTGGCCATACCACACGACCTGATGACCTACTGCGATTTTATCTGACCTTTTATGAATGATATCTGTATTCACGAGTTACGAAAGGTCAAATTTACAAACGAATGGAATGTTCCTACATATATGAAGTAAAATTTACCCCAATACCAGACAACTTTTGTTCTCAACTGTTCCGGCAATTTACACCTTTCGTTTATATCTGAAACTTTGTTGTTGCATTCTTGTGTAATATAGATATTTTAAACAAGAGGGCCATTGGCCCTTAAGCGCTCACCTGAGGCATATAGTTTACAAAGGAACAAAGTGCCAACACTACTTATTTGAAATTCATTACTGGCTTAACAAAAGTCGAAGATATCAAGACGACATACATTTGAGTCAAAAATACTGCCCCTAGAGTGCACACGAGGTTTTTCTAGAATTTGACCCCTTGACCCCATTTTGACCCAACTTAACCCAATTTTGATCTAGACTAAGATTTGATGCAGACAAACATTCTGACCAAGTTTCAAGACATTTGGGCCAAAAATGTGGCCTCTAGATTGCACAAAAGGTTTTTCTAAAATTTGACCCCTTGACCCCATTTTTGACCCCACTTGACCCAATTTCGAACTTGACCAAGATTTAATAGAGACAAACATCCTGACCAAGTTTCAAGACATTTGGGCCAAAAATGTGGCCCCTAGAGTGCACACAAGGTTTTTTGAAAATTTGACCCCTTGACCCCATTTTTGACCCCACTTGACCCAATTTCGAACTTGACCAAGATTTGATGGAGACAAACATTCTGACCAAGTTTGAAGACATTTAGGCCCAAAATGTGGTTTCTAGAGAGCACACAAGGCTTTCTAAAATTTGACCCCTTGACCCCATTTTTGACCCCACTTGACCCAATTTCGAACTTGACCGAGATTTGATGAAGACAAACATTCTGACTAAGTTTCAAGACATTTGGGCCCAAAATGTAGCCTCTAGAGTGCACAAAAGGTTTTTCTAGAATTTGACCCCTTGACCCCATTTTTGACCCCACTTGACCCAATTTCGAACTTGACCAAGATTTAATAGAGACAAACATCCTGACTAAGTTTCAAGACATTTGGGCCAAAAATGGGGCCCCTAGAGTGCACACAAGGTTTTTTGAAAATTTGACCCCTTGACCCCATTTTTGACCCCACTTGACCCAATTTCGAACTTGACCAAGATTTAATAGAGACAAACATCCTGACTAAGTTTCAAGACATTTGGGCCAAAAATGTGGCCCCTAGAGTGCACACAAGGTTTTTTGAAAATTTGACCCCTTGACCCCATTTTTGACCCCACTTGACCCAATTTCGAACTTGACCGAGATTTGATGGAGACAAACATTCTGACCAAGTTTGAAGACATTTGGGCCAAAAATGTGGTCTCTATAGTACACACAAGGTTTTTCTAGAATTTGACCCCTTGACCCCATTTTCGACCCCACTTGACCCTATTTGGAACTTGACCAAGATTTAATAGAGACAAACATCCTGACCAAGTTTCAAGACATTTGGGCCAAAAATGTGGCCCCCTAGAGTGCACACAAGGTTTTTCGAAAATTTGACCCCTTGACCCCATTTTTGACCCCACTTGACCCAATTTCGAACTTGACCGAGATTTGATGAAGACAAACATTCTGACCAAGTTTGAAGACATTTGGGCCAAATATGTGTCCCCTAGAGTGCACACAAGGTTTTTTGAAAATTTGACCCCTTGACCCAATTTTTGACCCAACTTGACCCAATTTTGAACTTGACCGAGATTTAATGGTGACAAACATTCTGACCAAGTTTCAAGACATTTGGACCAAAAATGTGGCCCCGAGAGTGCACACAAGGTTTTTCCTAAAATTTGACCCCTTGACCCCATTTTTGACCCCACTTGACCCAATTTCGAACTTGACCAAGATTTAATGGTGACAAACATTCTGACCAAGTTTCAAGACATTTGGGCCAAAAATGTGGCCCCTAGAGTGCACACAAGGTAAAGTTTGACGACGGACGACGGACGACGGACGATGGACGACGGACGACGGACGACGGACGCCGGACAGCAGCCCATCACAATAGCTCACCTTGAGCACTTCGTGCTCAGGTGAGCTAAAAACAGGGGATATAGCCATCTCGGCACGATTTACTGTGAATATATATGCATGTCGTTGTTATTTTGTACTCAAACAAATGAAAAAATAATCATCCCAACACAAAAGATCTAATTTCAATTAATTACATCAAATGTAGACCGAAACGTCGTAGCTATAGCATATCTTACCTTTAGCTGCGATGTTTTAAGTCCCAACCGGCAATTTTTCTTCTCCACTAGTTTATCACTGATAACAAAATATAATTCTTTAAAAGGTCCGTGAAGTTGGCAGCCTAGCAGCCTAGCAGCCTAGCAGAGTGAAGTTGGCAGCCTAGCAGCCTAGCAGCCTAGCAGACTAAAAATTTTTTATCAAATTTATTGATATATAACCCTAGTATTAAACACTAGAAGTCACTTCAAACCGTAAACACTGAAATTCTAGCGAATGTAGAACTGTTCCGGATAAATCACGTTATTCAACTTTTCCGACCAAAATGTCCCGAAAATTGCCCGCAACATATCAATATCGCCCTAACAAATATAAGAACTTTAATCTTTTGATAAAAAAACGATAGTGGTCGTTTGAGGATGCTACGCTGCTAGACTGCTGGAAATGTGAAGTTGGCAGTCTGGCAGCCTAGCAGCCTAGCAGCCTAGCAGAGTGAAGTTGGCAGCCTAGCAGCCTAGCAGCCTAGCAGACTAAATTTTTTTTTATCAAATTCATTGATATATAACCCTAGTATTAAACACTAGAAGTCACTTCAAACCGTAAACACTGAAATTCTAGCGAATGTAGAACTGTTCCGGATAAATCACGTTATTTAACTTTTCCGACCAAAATGTCCCGAAAATTGCCCGCAACATATCAATATCGCCCTAACAAATATAAGAACTTTAATCTTTTGATAAAAAAAACGATAGTGGTCGTTTGAGGATGCTACGCTGCTAGACTGCTGGAAATGTGAAGTTGGCAGTCTGGCAGCCTAGCAGCCTAGCAGCCTAGCAGCCTAGCAGAGTGAAGTTGGCAGCCTAGCAGCCTAGCAGACTAAAATTTTTTTATCAAATTTATTGATATATAACCCTAGTATTAAAAACTAGAAGTCACTTCAAACCGTGAACACTGAAATTCTAGTGAATGTAGAACTGTTCCGGATAAATCACGTTATTCAACTTTTCCGACCAAAATGTCCCGAAAATTGCCCGCAACATATCAATCTCGCCCTAACAAATATAAGAACTTTAATCTTTTGATAAAAAAAAACGATAGTGGTCGTTTGAGGATGCTACGCCGCTAGACTGCTTGAAATGTAAAGTTGGTAGTCTGGCAGCCTACTCTTGAGACCACAAATATGGCCCAATCTTCATGAATCAAAATGTCGGCCAGGTTACAAGGATGAACCCTTTTGAAAATAGCAAGGATCCATGCCATATCACGGGAAAGGAACCTTATTGACAATTTTCTTGTCTACACACTTGAGGCCACAAATGTGGCCCAATTTTCCTAAAACTTAGTAAGAATAATGGCCAGGTCACAAGGATTGACCCTATTGAAAATGGGAAGGATACGTTCTATATCAATGGAAAAGGGGCCTTAATGGCAATATTCTTGTTTACACTCTAGAGGCCACATATATGGCCCAATCTTCATGAATCTTGGTCAGAATGTTGGTCAGGTCACAAGAATGAACCTCGTTGAAAATGGAAAGATCCATGCAATATCATAGGAAAAGAAATCATAATATTAATTTTCTTGTTAAAATTGTAGGGGCCACCATTTTGGCCCAATCTTCACGAAACGTTGTTTTGTGTAGAAATTATCTCCTTTATGATATCTTCCTATTGAATCGATGTGATGTCCCAGGGGTCACAGAGACTCAGGTGAGCGATCTAGGACCATCTTGTCCCTCTTGTTCTTTTTAAATTTATACACGTCTGAAAACCGACAATTGGCTTTGAAAAAAAATTGGACTAGCACGGTGATTTGGAGCAGCTTTCGAAACTACTTTAATTCAAAGCTTGTACAACAAATTCAACGCATACAAAATATTTAAGTCATTTTGACAAAGTGCTTCCATGTCACCCAATATTTAGGTTTGAAACAAACGGACGCGCTTCCAAAGAAACACACACATTGATTGGCACTTTTTCAATTTTTTTGGCCAGTCATTTGTTTCATTTATAGCTCAACTGGCCGAAGGCCAGCAAGCCATTATCATGGCGGAATGTCCGTCGTGCGTGCGTCCATCAGTGCGTTCGTGCGCCCGTCCGTGGGTTTTCTTTAAACAACTTCTCCTCTCCTTCATAACCAATGGGCGAATTTTACCGAAACTTGATAAAAATGAGCTTTCGGTGACACTCTTCTTAAACTGTTAATTAAAGAATTTTGATTGACTTCCAAATATGGGCGTTGTAGGGCGGGGCATGTTTTCATGATAAAATCTTTAAAATCTTCTACTCCCAAACCATTGGACCGATTTCAATGAAACTTGGCATGGATGTTCTTTGGGTGACCTTTACTTAAACTATCAAAGAATCTATGATAGATCCCCAAAATATGGGCGTGGCAGGGCGAAACACTGGGGTTATTAAAGACAATGGAGCGATACAGTCTCCCTGGGCCTCTTGTTTAAAAATAAATGCAGAGCCTCATGTAAGCATAAATGATAACAAATAAATGGTTTTCTTCGATAATGTTTAATTTTAAACAAGTTATAGGAAAACGCCGTCTTCGACGCAACATAAATACATTGAAATGAGGACATTAACCTTTCACACACAAAACCTAAGTTTCCAAACACTTCAGCATTAACAATATTGAATCTTATCTTTACTACCTAAAGAAAGATAAGCATCAGTTCATTTTTGCCTGTTACCGTTTTGAAACGCTCTTTTGGTTTAAAAATGCCATAAATGATATTAAATAAAAATCTAAGGAAAAGGGGAGTTGTTGATACCTTTAAAAGGTCCGTAAATACAAATTAGAAATCAAAGAATCCTAATTGGTGCCAATGTTGCGTTGGAAGTTTGGTTTCGTATATAATTTCAGTTTATATTATATTGTGTAAATATAAAAAATGATTTTAGCAACACTGGCCGAAAGGCCAGTGGGATATTGTCATGGCGGGGTGTCCGTCGTCCGTGCGTCCCTGCGTGAGTCTGTGCGTCTGTGCGGTCGTTCGTCCGTCCGCAAACTTTTACTTTAAAAATCTTTTCCTCATAAAGAATTGGATTGATTCTAATCAAATTTCACTGGAATGTTCCTTGAGTGAGCCCCTATCAGATTCCTTCAAAGATTTTTTATCGGTTGAAAATCGTGGCTGAAGTGGGCTATATGGTATTAGGTGACTTTTCTCAGCATTTAACTCATGGATACAAACCAAATTTCACTGGAATGATCCTTGAGTGACACCTTATCAATCTACAAAAAAAAAGAAGAAAAAAAAAACAACCTGTGATCTGTTGAAATACAATGTATTTTATGGAGGAGGTAATTTCTCTATATATTGTATAGTGAAACCTTTGCAATTCATTTTCTCTGAATCTTACCAATTGATATCAACCAAATTGAATGCTTCTTGAGTGACCCTCTATCAGTTTACAACAAATATTGTGATCAGGTGAAAAGTATGTATCTTATGGGCGGAGATCATTTTTAAATATGTAATATAGTAAAAAATTTGAAAATCATTTTCTCACAATCCAACAAATGGATTTTAACCAAATTTCACTGGAATGATTCGTAAGCGATCCCTTTTCAGTGTACAAATAATAATGTGATCAGATGAAAAATATTTATTTTTGGGCGGAGGCCATTTCTCTATTATGCTATATAGTGATTACTTTAAAAATCATTTTCTCTGAAACTAACAAATGGACATCAACCAAGTTTCAGTGAAATGATTCTTTAGTGATCCTTTATCGGTATACAAAAAACTATTGTGATCAAATGAAAAATATGTCTTTCATGGACATAGGTCATTTCTTTAAATGGTGGAATATCCAGTATAGAGAAAAACAAATTTTATCAAAGTTTAAACAGATGGATTCAACCAAATATCATAGGAATTTTATTTCTGCAAATTTGTACCACTGCTTAAAATATTTTGATAAGGTGAACATCATGTATTTTATTGGCAGAGAACATTCAACATAAAAAGTGAATATTTGGTCACCCTTCGGGTGTCACATAAGTGATGATTTTTTCAAGACTTAAAAAAATTAATAAGTGTAAAGATTGCAGATTAGAAGTAACAAAACCTTTGTTGAAATCGAAATGTAAGGAAACATTAGTTGAAATAGGTAGCCTGAGATTATCCCCTGAGAAGTGCTCAGTTTAGTTGAACGAAGGGTGACTGCACAAAGATGACAATTGGTGTAAAACATGATCTGTTCTACTGAGGTTCAAATAGGGGTAAATAGAGTTGAGTTGACTGCAATCTAAGGAATTGGGCAGAATAAAACAAATATATTGGATTGAATATATAATTTTTTATCATTAGTAAGAAATTTGTTTTGATGACAAAAAATTATTGTGAAGTAAAATTTTTCTAGTAGTGTTTAATGAAAGGCGGACATATGAGATCATTCAAAATTTTGCAAGCACCAGTATATTTTGCAGTAAAATTCTGTTATTGATAAAATTTTTATATTTGGATTTCAACCAGATTTCACTGGAATGATCCTTGCTTGACCCATTATCAGAGTTCACAAAATTATTGTGATTGGATGATAATTAGGGTTTAAACAGGCAGAGGTCAATTTTCAACATATCATTCATTGATCATGATTTTTCTAAAACAGCCTTATCATCCTTTAATAATCATTATCAAGATATTCAGGCCTATGGAGCGAATCAGGCGCTCAAGCGCCTCTAGTTGGTATTTTATTCATTAAACCGAAAGTTTATATGTCTGATCCAGCCGCCGTCATAGCGCAGTTGGGAGAGCGTCGGACTGTCAATCTAGAGGTCCCGGGTTCGATCCCCGACGGCGGCACTCATTCTTTCCGACTATTTGTCTCTCACCAATTGGTCGATAATCGTAGACCTATGTGAGATAGCAGCTGGAGGCTAGAAAAGGATGTGGTGGTTGTACTGGTGAGAGAAATACCAGGAAACCATTGTTAGGTGCTCCAGCCGCCGCGATATAACTGAAAAAATGTTGAAAGCGGCGTTAAACTCCATTCAATCAATCAATCAATCATTATATGTCTGATTCAAAAAACGTGTCATAAAATGTTTAAATGACAGTTGACCCATCACAGTAATAGGTACCATGTAAAATTTTCGCAACATATCACTGATCCTTATTCCATCTGTGCAGTTTCGTATTATTTTCTGACTCTACAATAATTCAACAAGATTAGCCTTAGTTTATTATCATTTTTTAAATGTAACATTTTTGTACCATCGTCGGTAATAGTCTGTTTCTCAAAATAGATTTTATGGAGTTATCGCATGGTACCTTTAAACATCACAGGTAACATGTAGGCTATGAATGGATCAAGGACCTGATTAATTTGTTTAAATTTATGTAAAGCATAATGTCAATTTCTTAGAAAAAAACTTTTTTGGTTTTCTTTATTCTTGTTATTTGTTAAGTGATAAATTGTTGATGAGAATGTTTAGTTGTTTGTACGGTTTTAAAAAATAAATAGCAAGAGGCTGCGATATTTATCAAACATATGACACAAGAGACGCGTACATGCCAGTTCACATTCAACGATGCATCGTGCAAACAGAATAAAGTGAAATAGTATATTTTGATTTGTCTTCATTATGTTTACGCCCCGAAAATATTAATAAAGATAACATGGTTCACCACAGAAAAATAAAAATGCCCTTTTCGATCTATTTCGTAGTTATATAACTCTCAATTTAGTTGCTTTTATCAATATACTAATAATTAAGTTGAGAAACAAATCTACATTCACTAGAATTTCAGTGTTTACGGTTTGAAGTGACTTCTAGTGTTTAATACTAGTGTTATATATCAATAAATTTGTTAAAAAAAAATTCAGTCTGCTAGGCTGCTAGGCTGCTAGGCTGCCAACTTCACTCTGCTAGGCTGCTAGGCTGCTAGCCTGCCAGACTGCCAACTTCACATTTCCAGCAGTCTAGCGGCGTAGCATACTAAAATGACCACT
Organism: Fragum whitleyi; assembly: GCA_948146395.1. Lineage (NCBI taxonomy): Eukaryota > Metazoa > Mollusca > Bivalvia > Cardiida > Cardiidae > Fragum > Fragum whitleyi. Next base: position 68,598,661 of record OX411548.1, read on the forward strand.
TTCGTTTTTTTTATCACAAGATTAAAGTTCTTATATTTGTTAGGGCGAGATTGATATGTTGCGGGCAATTTTCGGGACATTTTGGTCGGAAAAGTTGAATAACGTGATATATCCGGAACAAATCTACATTCACTAGAATTTCAGTGTTTACGGTTTGAAGTGACTTCCAGTGTTTAATACTAGGGTTATATATCAATAAATTTGATAAAAAAATTTTTAGTCTGCTAGGCTGCTAGGCTGCTAGGCTGCCAACTTCACTCTGCTAGGCTGCTAGGCTGCCAGACTGCCAACTTCACATTTCCAGCAGTCTAGCAGCGTAGCATCCTCAAACGACCACTATCGTTTTTTTTATCAAAAGATTAAAGATCTTATATTTGTTAGGGCGAGATTGATATGTTGCGGGCAATTTTCGGACATTTTGGTCGGAAAAGTTGAATAACGTGATTTATCCCGAAAAAGTTCTACATTCGCTAGAATTTCAGTGTTTTCGGTTTGACGTGACTTCTAGTGTTTAATACTAGTGTTATATATCAATAAATCTGATAAAAAATTTCAGTCTGCTAGGCTGCTAGGCTGCCAACTTCACTCTGCTAGGCTGCTAGGCTGCTAGGCTGCCAGACTGCCAACTTCACATTTCCAGCAGTCTAGCAGCGTAGCATCCTCAAACGACCACTATCGTTTTTTATCAAAAGATTAAAGTTCTTATATTTGTTAGGGCGAGATTGATATGTTGCGGGCAATTTTCGGGACATTTTGGTCGGAAAAGTTGAATAACGTGATTTATCCGGAACAGTTCTACATTCACTAGAATTTCAGTGTTTTCGGTTTGACGTGACTTCTAGTGTTTAATACTAGTGTTATATATCAATAAATTTGATAAAAAAATTTCAGTCTGCTAGGCTGCTAGGCTGCTAGGCTGCCAGACTACCAACTTCACATTTCCAGCAGTCTAGCAGCGTAGCATCCTCAAACGACCACTATCGTTTTTTTATCAAAAGATTAAAGTTCTCATATTTGTTAGGGCGATATTAATATGTTGCGGGCAATTTTCGGGACATTTTGGTCGGAAAAGTTGAATAACGTGATATATCCGGAACAGTTCTACATTCACTAGAATTTCAGTGTTTACGGTTTGAAGTGACTTCTAGTGTTTAATACTAGGGTTATACATCAATAAATTTGATAAAAAAAAATTTAGTCTGCTAGGCTGCTAGGCTGCTAGGCTGCCAACTTCACTCTGCTAGGCTGCTAGGCTGCTAGGCTGCCAGACTGCCAACTTCACATTTCCAGCAGTCTAGCAGCGTAGCATCCTCAAACGACCACTATCATTTTTTTATCAAAAGATTAAAGTTCTTATATTTGTTAGGGTGAGATTGATATGTTGCGGGCAATTTTCGGGACATTTTGGTCGGAAAAGTTGAATAACGTGATTTATCCGGAACAGTTCTACATTCACTAGAATTTCAGTGTTTACGGTTTGAAGTGACTTCTAGTGTTTAATACTAGGGTTATATATCAATAAATTTGATAAAAAAAAGTTTAGTCTGCTAGGCTGCTAGGCTGCTAGGCTGCCAGACTGCCAACTTCACATTTCCAGCAGTCTAGCAGCGTAGCATCCTCAAACGACCACTATCGTTTTTTTTATCAAAAGATTAAAGTTCTTATATTTGTTAGGGCGAGATTGATATGTTGCGGGCAATTTTCGGGACATTTTGGTCGGAAAAGTTAAATAGCGTGATTTATCCGGAACAGTTCTACATTCGCTAGAATTTCAGTGTTTACGGTTTGAAGTGACTTCTAGTGTTTAATACTAGGGTTATATATCAATGAATTTGATAAAAAAAAATTTTAGTCTGCTAGGCTGCTAGGCTGCCAACTTCACTCTGCTAGGCTGCTAGGCTGCCAGACTGCCAATTTCACATTTCCAGCAGTCTAGCAGCGTAGCATCCTCAAACGACCACTATCGTTTTTTTATCAAAAGATTAAAGTTCTTATATTTGTTAGGGCGATATTGATATGTTGCGGGCAATTTTCGGGACATTTTGGTCGGAAAAGTTGAATAACGTGATTTATCCGGAACAGTTCTACATTCGCTAGAATTTCAGTGTTTACGGTTTGAAGTGACTTCGAGTGTTTAATACTAGGGTTATATATCAATAAATTTGATAAAAAAAATTTTAGTCTGCTAGGCTGCTAGGCTGCTAGGCTGCCAACTTCACTCTGCTAGGCTGCTAGGCTGCTAGGCTGCCAACTTCACGGACCTTTCTTTAAAGTACTTGAAGTGGTAACTACAACTGTATAGTAGCGCTTCTCTCCCTCGGATGAGCCTAAAATTTCCCCAATCCAATCATTCATCTATTTGTTTTACCAGAAGTACTTAAATTATAACAAATAACATTATTAATGTATATTGTCCTATAGTACCCCATTGTACTTGGATGAATATAAAAGGCATGTTCTTCTTTTCTGTTCTGTTCTATAAAAACGGAAAACCATTTCCAAATAACGCGATAATTTCACTTGATTGTGGACGGAACATTTATCTTCTCTTGCTGCTTTTGTCCATTTTCTTTAAAATTGCCTAGACATTAATTCACTCGTGCAAATAAACGCACGTGCGCAATCCTTAAATATCATTGAAGATAATCACAAGTTCACTACAGCCTTTTTTTTCAAATAGCCGAACGAGTTTACCAACCCTACGTATTTTGCTTTCAGGTCCAGTTCGTTCTACTCCCACCGGAATACCTACAATACTAATGAACAATTAAGCTCTTTTCTACTCGATTCGCGCATGGTAATCATATCATCCGCGTGTGCATTGATTAAAAGTGAGCACCAATATATACTAATTGACAAAGTCTTGTCCGGTTTCGCAAATATGCAATTAAGGCAAAACATTTTTTTATGAGACATTATAAAAATTGAATGAATGATTGAATGAAGCATAAGTAGACAGTTAAACATTTCAATGTAAAACTTTTATCTACAGTCAAGAATGAAACGACGATAAAACAAACGCGTTAGATTGTCTAATAACGACTCGGCCTAATACAAGCGAGGGTAAAATTAAATGAATAGAAATCATGCATGCTTGTACACAATATCTTGATGATATCGCGCATAGATTTTCCTAAAAGATGAAAGGGGTTAACATAACGTTGTTTCAATTGTTCTGACTGACGTCGTTAAATACGTGGCCTTTTAAACACTTAAATTCAGATAAAAGATATCACTCTACAGAAACAATGCCAATTTCATTAAACGAGTGTTTCGTTAATAATAATAAAAAAATGGCAGAAGACGTCTTTATTTCATAATCCAACGACTAACCTGCGAAAATGTATGACGCACTCTAAATGAAAATAGCGTCTCTCAAAGCCAACCAATTTTCTCGTACAAAGTTTTACTATGCCATGTCGTTTGCAGCGTGAAAAAAAGTTAAAAATGCCATCAACGTCGTTGGGACTAACTCAACGTCATTTGTGACCCAATGCCGGTGAAAACAGTCCCTATGTTCTGAAAATATGGTCTTTTACTTCATGAGTTGGAATCTCAAGAAAATTGTGACTTCGGCCTCCGTGACTCTAAAGTTGGGCACTTTCTTGGGCCATTGACAACATTTGTGTCAAGTTTTATGATTTGGGACAATTTATTGTTCAGTTAGAGTGGAAACCGTTAACAGTTAAAGCTTACTTATGGCCCTGACATGTATGACCTCGAAACAATAGGGCATTTCTTTGGGTCATGGGCAACATTCGTGTAAAGTTTCGTTATTGCAGATCAATTGCCCCTTCGTTAAGCTAGCGGGGTTTCAGCATATCTCGTTGTTGAAATACATTGATTTATATACGCCCGTAAAGAGACGCGACGTATTAAGTGATCACCTGTGGAGGGCGGGAGGCGTAAGCTTTGTTAGTGGCTTGAAGTCACCGTCTCTTGAACGCATTCCAACTTATCAGTACTTTCAGTACTTTGATTATTTACAAGGACATATGTTTCAATTTGAGGCATTAGTTTACATGACTGTTTAGGAATATCTAAATGGATGCATTTTCCAATAACCATTTAATGGGATATAAAGCTGATAAAGATATATTTAAGATGTTGCTTGATTACTTCCCTTAGAATTTTATTAACACATATTAACAGCGAGTACCCTTTCCCAAGTCATTTTGATGTGCAGACAAATAAGTGATGCAAAAACACTGTAGAATGTCGTCTCTTCCGTATTTTCCACCACTCTTTGACATCTGCTACAATTCGTTGGAATTATAATCAGTCAACATTGTCTGGTTATGGATAATACAAAAACGATTTAACAGTTTTAGTAAAGTAAAGAATTGGTCATTGAGTGATATGAAATACTTAAAGACAATGGAACCATAATAGTTCCGCAACATTTCGGAACTCATTAACTATCACATTGTTGACCAAGGTTTCCTGCTGAATCATAAGGAAACCTTGATTACCAATGTTAAAGTCCATTTCTTCTGAAACGCTACTGAACAATTACAGGTCCACTACCTTAAAATAACTACCTTCCATATCATTTTATATATTATCAATACATGTAAATGTGAGTTCACTTCAATTACATTGCAAATTCTCAGGTCGAAAACCTTCAGTATCAGATGGTCTTGGTACAAGAAAGTCCAGTTCAAAGTGTTTACGAAATTGATAAAAAAAATCCCAATGCCATCATTCCTACTGGTACGTTTGACGTAAAAATGCCGAATGAGTAATAAGCTTTAAATAAACTTAAATAGAAGGAACATTTTTTTAATGTATAATTGTAATATTAGAAAAAATATATACTTATTGATTAAATTTATTTTTGCGTTGATGCGTCCATGAATAAAGTCTGGTGGAGGAGGGTTTTTATACAAATGTAGCATCCGAGGGCTTCAATTTAAACCACGTTGAAACTACTTGTAGATTGATTATAAGACTTGATACCTGGTCGGACCACTAAGCCGTAGTATGTTGAAGATAAATGCTTGATTAGTGTAAGAGCCATTTATCTTTCATCGTTTTTTAAACCACTGTAGGACTTTTTGCATATGACACTAAAACCTATAGTGTCATAAGTTCATCTGAAGACCATGAAAAGCTTCAACGTACTAACGACAACTTCAGCGATTGTTCACACCGATGGTGTGAAAAAAATGTAAAAGCCTCCATCTAGAATCTCATGAGACAAATTATCACTATTTCATGAAAAAGGTAGAACTGTCAAGCGAAAAAATAAAAAATGTTAAGGAAGAGAAAAATTTGGGTGTATTTATGACAAAATACTTAACTTCGACACAAACATTAACTCCAAAATCAATACAACAAACAGGAATCTCGGTATCATCAGAAGAACTTTCACTTACTTGACAAAACTATATTTCTACAATTATACAAATCGTTAGTGAGGCCGCACCTAGAGTATGCAAGACCTGAATGGTCGTCCTATCTGAAGAAACAAGATTGCCATTGAAAACGTACAAAGGCGTGTCACAAAAATACTACCAAACATAAAGTTTCTTAAGCTACTGAGATAGACTACTACACTTAGGACTTCCAACGTTAGAATACAGACGTCAAAGAGCAGACATTATTGAAGTCCACAAAATCCTGCACAACTATGATAAAACAGCATTCTCCCACTGTCAAATTACCATAAAACAATAGGAAACGGGCTAAAGTTGTTCAAGCGTCAAGCCAATACCCAATTAAGAAAAAATAGTTTTGGAGTTAGAGTAGCAGACTCATGGAATAATCTTCCAAATCAAGTATTTATGTTACCAACAATGAATGCATTTAAAAGCAGTCTTAACAAACAGTGGAAAAATCACCCTCTCAAATTCACCCCTAGCTGTAATGCGGTAAACAACAAACAACAACCAGATTCAAGAAACAGGAGGATCCCAAGAAGCCAGACGCTTACAATTGATCCGGACACCGTAAGTTTAACGTAAATTTAAGAGATCAATATAAGCTTTGTTTCTCTTGTAGCAACGACTGAAAATATAGTTACAAATGTATTTTTCATTACATGAAAGATTGATAATATATATAACTCATGCGGAAAAGAGTCCATATTGGGTGAAATAACCAAACCTGCGGTAAAATTTGAGGGTGAGATTTACAAGCGATAAACTGCTGCTGTATTTTGATATCGCCGGACAGCATTTAAGAAAGAAAGATATCTTTCCGTATCCCCTTGAGTATAAAAGAAAGAGTTTTAGCCATTTGATAAATGCAGAATGAATTTTATTTGCAAAGCTCGATATACAAAAAATGTCCAAAAAAAATACAGAAAAAACAGGCATTTATTAATCAATCGTAATTGCACTACCACAAAAAAGGTATTTTATTTGATACTCCCCCACCCCAAGCTCTAAATGTTTTTAAAAATGTACAAATTTTATATGAAGATAAAGATTGGAAAACTGCCTCTGACAACCGCGAACATTATTCGAAACTATTAAAAACAGAAAACTTTAACCAACATTATAAAGAAAGAAGATGGATAGTGTTAACGCGTGGTATCATCAAGATGGTTTTGTTTTTGTTCGCTTTTAACATTGTTTCAGTCATATCGCGGAGGCTGGATCACTTAACAATGGATTCCTGGTATTTCTCACACAAGTACTACCATCACACCCTTTCCTAGCCTCCAGCTGCTATCCCACATAGGTCAACAATTATAAACCCATTGGTGGTAGACAAATAGTCGGAAAGGATGAGTGCCGCCGTCGGGGATCGAACCAAGCACCTTTAGAATTACAGTACGACGTGCTACCAACTGCGCTACTTTACGCGAGATAGAACGAGCTCAAAAAAACAACACCAATCAAACTGGCATCACACAAACAGTTATTTTTTATGATTTAAGACTTTTAATACATTCACTTTTCGGCTGCATAACAAAAGTTGTTCGTGGGTTAATTATTTTGTGACCCATAGGAGAAAATGAAATACCACAGTATATATCAAATCACGTTTTTTGTAGGCGTTAAAATTTACAAAGACCCGAAAAATGGCTTAACGCCCGAGTGCGAAGCATGAGGGCGTTAAAGCATTTGAGGTGTCTGCAAATGTTAACGCCACAAAAAACGTAAATTGAAGCTATTATTGCATAAAAAGAAAGACTATAGTATTTATTCAAACGGAAACATAATATAATTCATAGGAACGCTTTATAACTAGCTCCAATACCAATAATGTGCCGGAAAAATTGATATATTGCGTTATCACTTTTGTTTACACCGACGTTGCTTGGTAGATTAATGACGTCACAAAAATTAACGATGGAATGGGATGGACGTCTTCATGTATGCTTTATATGAATGTTAGACAAATAAACTAATTAAGTGTATATGCCCAGACTGTGGATATTTAAGTGAATAAAGACGCGCGTTCATGGCACGTGAATCTACTTATTAATCCTCGTTTTTTCTCGTTAACGGCCGGGTTTCGCCCGTTAACGTATGCCTATAACGACCCGAAAACAACATCTTAAGCAACGATATATATCAATGATAATATTTTCTTAAGAATCGTTAGAAATTCAACATAGAATTTCCCTGCCATGATTTGTGCCATTTTGTTCACTGTTTCAACGTCAATGAGTGAGATGTTATGAGCAAACGTTGACAAAAAGTGAAAAAGAGCTAAAGATTTTTCCCATTATTGCTAGACAATATCAGAACTGTTATGATTGGAAGCATGAAACCAAAATGTATTTTAATTTATGCTTAAGATGTAATGAATCAAAATTTAATAAGCAATGTAATTTTGTTATCTTAATCTGAATCTGATTAAATATTAGAAAATATTTGAAGGTCATAGCTAATATGAGACAAGTAGATTTTGCTGTGGGCAAGTAGAATTTCAAAATTACTTACCTACCGCTACCGGGCAAGTGGGGGTGAATTCCTTGTAAACCCATGTGACACAGTTAACAATATCGTGAAATTGACATGGGGGTGAGTTTAGAAATGAATTGTGACGGGTTGAATGAGTCCGATGAGTGGGTTTGAGTGAAATTAAAGGGAGTTAATTAAATGACGCTACTTTTGTTCACCCTGAACAAAATAAGTGATATTTATCACACTCCCCCCTCCCCTTGAAAATTTTTTTATACAAATCCATAAATACCTTCACTTTTGTTTTGTTGACGCGTATAATGTGAAATCGCGCTTTTTCTAGCTTTATTTATTTTGAATGTAGTGGTTGTTCGGTATGAATGAATGGAGCGCTGAATGAGCGAATTAAACCGAGTTTGATTGACATGAATGTCAATTTCACGATGTTACTTACTGTAGAATAAGGGGTTAAGATGAGAAGATGGGTTATTCTGCGTTATTATTCAACTTGCAGGGCGTAGCTTAGCCGTGACGTCATTTGGCGAGTATTCTTTTCAATACTTTGGATTCTTTCAAAAGTAAGTCCGTAATCATCGTTTACGCGGGCATATAACTGTTCCCTAAAACCAAAAGGATTTACGTGCTCAGAGAACGTGAACTCATTTCACCGTTTAGTTACTTCAGCTTCAGCAACCAACAGCTGGTAACCAACCTACGATTTAAGGTCCCAAATTATTTACGTCGACTTTCCACAGAAGTAAGTAACTGAAAGAAAAAAGATGATTTACCTCAACTTTATGTGCAACGGCCCGTTCCAGGGCAATAATCATGTATTATACAAACCTAGTTGAAGTTTGAAACTTGTAGATGAAATCGACACCCAAAGAGTTCGTCATCAAAGTTTGTCTCGTGATTTCCTGCATTACTAGAGGTCATATGAAAATAATCACACAGTCTCTATTTGTCTGCTTACTTAAATTTAACAGGAATATATAGGTATGGCTATACTTTTTTTTCTAAATTTTCTATCATATTTCTTCAACTGAATTACTAGTTATACTTAAATATACTATAGAAAACATCTAACTCACATCTGTAAATCATATGTGATAATTTCACAAAGCCTTACATTTCAAAGCTGAAATTTGGCACAAATATTGGATTTTTTTTTCAATTCCGCATCAAAAAGCACAAAAAAACTTGAAAAATTATGAGCTTTGTTCATTGAAACAAAGTCAGTATGCACATCAAAAAGCGCGTATCCGCCATTTTTCGTGGAATTTTGCATTTGCAAGAACATTTGATAAAGCACTATTCCATATGTTTTGAAATTGTGGATTAGACAGATTCTAAGTCCATAAACAGAAAAGTTGCTTCACTTAATTTGGATAGCTGCTTTAGGTATTTTAGTACATAATGGCTCTTTGTGCGAGAGCGATACATCTTTTTCAGTCTGTACCGTGTGTATACATTTCCATGAAGTTAAAAAAAATGTGTATCATTTGGCTAATTTTGCCTGAGACTCTGTGCATATTCCGTATATCTTCGGGAGATCTCCGAGCTATTTTTCCATAAACGTTAGTAACTCATTTATAAATGCGCAATTTAACCAGTAAATTAGAGAAAGAAAGAAAAGCTCAGTCGGTTAAGGTGCATCGCTCTAAATCACACATCTGTCGGTTCAAGACTCCGAGGTGCTAATTCTTATTCATTTATTTTTTATTATTCATAATATTTTTCGTCCCTATTTCAAGTTTACACTGAGTGGAAATATCATTTTTGTTGGATTATTAAATCACTTTCTGCTGAATCATATCGCGACATTTAAGATGTAAAGAATCTTTTATTGTTGCATAAAAGTGATATATACTTTTTAAGACATTTAAGATGTAAATAATATTTTATTGTTGTATAAAAGTGATATACACACTGTATTTATTTGTCTTAAGCCACGAGGAAAAATACTTTCCAAATTTTCAGAAATCGGCAAAATTTTCCGATTTTTTCCGACAGGGTGTCGAACCTGTTCTCAAAAGGAGAAAAATACTTTTGCCAAATTTACCACAAAATCACCCTGCATTAGCAGATCAACCATTGTTGTTGTTATTTTATATAGCAAAAGAAAACTCAATGTATGAAAAAATATGTCCTTATATTACAATCACAAAAAATGCAAAAACCCTAATACACCCTCTGTCTAAAAAATAACATATGAGGTCATGATTGATAGACAGAAAAAATAGAAAAATTGAGGCAGAAAATTATTCTTCCTCTTTCTCTGTTGAACTTGGGTTCTCTTGAATCAGAGGCCGGTGTCTTAACCTGTAAACCACAGAACGGAGTAGTGGTTTACCTCCAGTAAACAGTTAAAGCTTAATGCTATTTGGCGGAATTCGTCGATCATCGGTGATTTTCCAACTTCACTTGGAAAATAAACAGAGTCTCAGGCGAAATTAGCCAAGGAATATCATGGCATTTTAACGAAACCGACTTTGTGTTGTTTTAAGGCTACACCTTCTCTGCTAAAAGTCAAATTAAATTCTTCCATTGTTTTTTGACACAATCATTTGTAGAATTTATTTGCGTTACGGTTCATTGTTCACGCTTCACTTAGCGAGACGCAGTAGTATTGAATGACAATTGTATTGGAAATGTATAGAAGCAGTTTAGAATCTCATTTCTTGTATTTGTCCTGTGTACTTTGAATCAACGGGATGGGGTATAGTCCGTTTGACTTTTATATTGACCAACATTTTGCCGAAAATATCAGAATCAAACTAATGAAACGTAGTTTTTTCTTGCCATATCATATTTTCTATCTAATACCGTGAAGAATTTTGTTTTTCAGAATTTTTGAATGTAAAATAATGTTTGTCCGTCCATCTACATGATATCTTTCGGTCTTTCATACCTTCTTGCGTTTGTATTAAACGGAGCAGCGAATTGTCTATTCCAAAATAGTTCTGATTTGTATAGGGACCGAGTCAAAAGAGTCGTTTTAGTATAAAAGTGAGTATCTTTATGAAATTAATTTTGTCGAAGATATTTTCATCCTTTGGATATCAAATCTGAGAATATTCTCTCTGTGTTCAAAAACCGTTTGACCAGATAATTGATAATTGTTTTTATCTATTCTGAGATGAACCCCATATTCACATATTTAGACCAATCAAAAAGAGTTATTTAACGAAGTTGTTGGAATTTTCACAAGGAAAACTGGATAAGCAGGCGAGTTGTAACGGTACAAATCACGTCATATTTAAGATAAAGATGACGTAATCGTCCATATGATAATGAGCATTTCCAAAATAAGGAATAGTTGATATTTCTTCTGTAAAATGCTTTGTATAAAACCACGTGTTTTTACTATATGTTTACCTTTTCTTAATACTAAACAGCCTTCATCACCTCTCGTGTTTAGGAGCGAAAAATGCGAAATTATAAGCATTAACTAGATAGACAAATTAATATTTCGAAACCGTTTTTTTTTTTTTTTTTTTTTTCAAAAAATATCTTTTTGAATGGTATTAAGCTAAAATTAAGATTTTATCACATACAAATCCTGCATTAAAACGCAATTTTATGTAATTGATGAAAATGTTGGTACATATAGACGTAAAACGGACTATACTGACTTATTGTTCAATTTTCAATGAATTTGATTAAATCAGCAAGCGGAGATCCTGAGTAGACATTAAGGTAACGCGGTCAGATCATAATAAATTATGGTCGAATTTTCGATTTTCATAAAAACTCACACTAATTGCTAAGGTTTATCTTTAAAGTACGGGCATTAACTAACACACAGCAAAAAGGAAATTTGAAGCTCGTTCATTCGACCTCGTGGCGTCATTTAGGGGCCGATCCCTTTTCGACCCGCCAAATAAGCATTTGCAAATATTTTCTGAGTTGATGGGCCGATTTTTTCGAAAAAAAAAACTCGTTTAGAAAGTCCAAGAACGCCCAAGTTCGACGTCTTATTTCTAAGCACATTCAAACACGATAACCGGCTAGGAAAGGTATTTATTTCGCGATTTTTAATATTTGAAGTTCCTTTTTAAATTTCATTATTTTGTAAATAACTAGAAATTTCTTAAAATTTTGCCCGATGAGCTACGTTGATTTTTTTGCTACACTATATCGAAATTGGTATGCTTTATAATTATCATTTTTTTGCAAAGCCCAAATGTAGATTTATTGTAAAATATAGATTCCATACGTATTTGATCTGAATGTGGTTTTAAGACGGGTAAAAACCACTTGATTTTTATCTGTTTAAAAAAAGAGAGCTGTTATGACATTTGATCCGACGTTGAAATATCCTTTGTTTGCGCTACCTTCATGGAATCGAATTTACAAAAAGTCTAACCCGAAGACATATGCTTTTTATTTGAAAAAAAACTTCAGCGGAATGGTTTGGCAGTAACTTATCTATAATTCAGAGTAGGTCACCGGACAAATATTTACAGTAACTGCACTCGAAAACAGCAATGTAGAAGGTATCAACAATTAATACGCTATACCTTATTGCATATATATATATTTATATCTTCAAAATAATCATAACTCAATCTCGGGCGTCTCTTTACGAAGCAAAGACCGTTTATGGATAAAAATCGGTTAATTACTTCCGAAAAAAAGTGACAATTTCTGGCCCTTAAAAAATGATCGGTCCCTTGATGACGTCATTACGCCAACTCGTCGTTATAAAACCCCTTTTTATGACCGACATATGAAAGCAGTCATTCTGAAGCTCTGTTTTATACTATTAGGAAAGATCTTCAGTTATTTTGAAATTTCGACGTATAATAACTCGCCTTGTGTCCGCAGTTACCTTAAGGTAAATGTAGCCACCATGCAGCCAAGCGTAAAAATGGACCTTTGTATTACACAAAACTCAAGATTTGGACCTATGTAACAATGTCATTAAATTTTAATAAGATTGATTTATGAATTAATACATGTTGATATTTTAAGGTGGAAGTTTTGCTTAGTATATATTGATTTCAAACAACTCTTATTTTCTTGCATTTATTGCATATTTTCAAATCTTACTTTGATTATAGTATTTATGTTTTTTGCGTATGAGATGTGTTGTTAATATTTATTTTCATTACACTTTCTTGATCAATAAAAGCCCAAGTTTTGTTTAGTTGTATTTAAAAAAACTGGTAAAAGATTCTCCATTATTTAGTGATAGGGCTCTTTATGACTTCGGAGCTAAATTATAAATCGCAAATTTTGTTTTTACAACATTTGGCTAAATAAAAATTTCAATGCTCTTCCGCGCACCGAGGCTGTAAGATGACTCAATTGATTATATAGGCAAAATTAAACACAATCTTGTTTAATATTCTTCCATCTTGGTCTTATTACGTGAGTCCTCTTCAATTTTTTAAAGTACTACTCTAATTAGCCGCCGTCATAGCACAGTTTGCGTTGCCACAAACTCTAAATGACGGGGTACCCGCCGGCAACACACAGAATTGTGCAGATTTTGCTCCGACCAAGGATGATCATAGACCTATGTGACATCATAAGGCGGACCCGGAAAGGATGTGTATTTCTACCGGTAAGAGAAATACCAGGAACCCATTTCAGCTGCGTCAACCGCCTCCATATGACTGAATGGAGTTGAGCCCCATATAATACAAATAGACAAATGTATCTTGGTTTAAACAAGTGGCGCGAGATGGCCTGAATCGCCCCACTGGCACTTTCTGCTCATGAAATCTATGCCAAAAAACGATTGCATTGCTTTGGAAATTAATGATCCAGTTGTTTTGTAAGGAGATCATTCTTAGATGTCCACGTGAAAGTATAGACGTATCATAAAATCAAAATGATTTAATATCTAATTAGGATCATTCTGTGAAAGTTTGTCCATGTACCAGGAGTTTTGATTACATAGAATTAACTTCACCCCCCCCCCCCCTCCCCAATCCGTGATATGGCAGCATATGATGACCGCCATCATAGCGCAGAGGTAGCGTGTCGGACTATCATTTGAAAGGTCCCGAGTTTGATTTGTGACGGCGGTACTCATCCTTTCCGACTATTTGTCCCCCACCAACGGGTTGGTGTAAGAATACAAGAAATCCATAGTTTGGTGCCCCGTCGCCGCGATACAACCTAGAAGGTTTTGAAAACGTCGTAAAACCCCATTTAAACAAACAAAAGCAACATATCGAAAAAAAGTAACATATCACCATACAGTAAAAACAGAAACATGGTCGAATATAGTTAACAACATCGTGAAATTGACAAGGTGAATGATTTTTTAATGATTTAGGAATGAAATTGATTGAGTGTGTGAGGCGAGTTTTGAGTGAATTTAATGGGAGGTAATCATACATTGCAAATTTTCTTCAGGATGAACAAAATCAGCAATATTGATTACTTCCCTTTAATAAAATATGCATATAAGATAGTTTCCTATTTCTTCAAGACCATATTAGACGCTTACAATTTGAATTATGTCAGTGAAATCGCGATTTTTCTCTTTCTTAATTTATTTTGAATGGCGTTGTTGATTCTGTATTTTTCAATGGATTTGAGCGTTATTGAATGGTTTTAGCGAGTGTTTGGAATGAATGAGCGGAGCGTTGAGTGAGCGATTTAGACTGGTTTTGATTGAGGTGAATGTCAATTTCACGATGTAACTAACTGTAATGTGAACATTCTTGAAAGCTTTAGAAAATGCATTGATAAATGTAGGAGTCAATGTGTTAACAATTGATTTTTTATGAGCCTCCCTTTTCAAAACACAGTAGCACATCATTAATTGGCAAACTATATGAGCATTAACTTGTCAGATGATATTAAACATTCAATGGAAATTTCAATAAAATGCTTCCATAAAAAGTTTTCACAAGGAATTGTACGTGAAGGCCAATTTTTTCATGACACAGAATGAAAGATTAAAAAATCTAAAATGAGTGCATGCAAGGGTGAAAAACTGTGTGATAGCTTATGTTATATTTTTGCCATTTGAAACCAAGTGTTTCGCATAAGATCCCAATCAACCCAAAAGCAGATTATAACAACGAAATCGGAAAGACCATGTCCTAAACATCATTCCTGAGTTGTTTGGTTCAATTTGGATCAATTGTTTAAGGGAAGAAAATTTTTCATATACCATCATAAGGGACTATATTGTACATGTATTTTTCGGGGAACCCCCATAAAATGGTCCTATCAGAATTTGACGAAGAAATCTAACAGAGCATGTCCCAGGGATCATTCCGGTGAATTTTGGTTGTAGATTGAGTTTAGAAGATCTTTTTCACATTACATCATTCAGGCATTTTTGTAATTTGGTTAAATTATGCCCAGTAGTTTCAGAGAAGGTGTTTAAAGAAAGATTAAAAGACAGAAGATCGAACGACGATCACAAGTCTATTATATGACTAAAGCCACGCTATACTTAGTCCAGCGGAGCAAGAAATCCTACTCATGCCCACTCTGAACCAAGTGCGAGTATATACCTTTGGTGCCTAAGTGCGTAACTACCATTACGGACATTACGCAAGTGCTAATAGAAATAAATTCTCTTTCGAAAATTATCGTTGATAAATGATCATAACATCGAATATGAAGTTATGATGATTTGATTATTCACCAGTGCTCAAGTAATAAAAAGGGGAGCGGAAGGAGGACATTTATCTTTTGTCACAGTCAACAGTTTTAGTTTATCCTGTTCTTTAGTGGTTGCCTTCCAAGTATGTGTAAATTTAAAAATCCTAGTTACGCCCATGGTGCCAACTTCGGTATGTCCGTATTTTAATTGGTCGGTGGAAGAAAAACATGTTCTTGATAGAAGCATGAGACAGAAATGACATTGAGTCGTAACAAAAAATGAATGGTCAATGATCTCTAGGGTAGATGATACCAAATGATTTCTAAGACAGACATTCATCTGGGAAGGATCCCTAAATATGTTCAGGTATTCTGTTTCAAATCCAAAAAGATAGACAGTCAAGGTCTGAATGATCCATAATTATTTCTAGATGAATGTTCAAAATGCACACCGGCGTTAATCTTCAAGTGAAGATGATCATAATTTACCCACTCTTTGAAGAAGAGGATGGTATACTTGTTTATCCTTTCCGTACGTCCGTTCGTCCGAAAAAAAACCCCGCGCACTTTTCTTTGCAACAATGAATCACAAAAACTTGAAATACCATTTTTTTCATTTCCAAACAGAATGGTAAAATAGTTCTTGAAAAAGTTTGAGAACTAGGGGTAGTTAAAAAGATTATAAGTTTGATAGAAAGTCACGAGTTTCCAAAAAAAGAACACTAGTTATCCCTAAATAACATTGTTTTCAATTCAAATTGAATCATCTTGGTACTAATAGGGCTCCACGTTACAAGCACAATTAACAGTTCCCACAATGCATCGATACAATGGAGTGACTCCACAATTCAATGAAAATGGCATGGCTGCCTGCTGTGGACACTTTGTTTCAAATAACTGTGTTGTAACGACCATTTGTGTTTTGCGAGATGTTAAAGCATAATTACATGTGGAAATATTCTTTTTAATTTAGGCGAAATTGATT
Organism: Fragum whitleyi; assembly: GCA_948146395.1. Classification (NCBI taxonomy): domain Eukaryota; kingdom Metazoa; phylum Mollusca; class Bivalvia; order Cardiida; family Cardiidae; genus Fragum; species Fragum whitleyi. Next base: position 68,615,083 of record OX411548.1, read on the forward strand.
ATTATCAGTACATTTATCTCGTATATCTAAGTAGATCGATACAGAGGGGTTCCAGGCTACCACGAAAAAAGGGCTGCACTTTTCTTTGTATCTATAAATTGTAGCAACTTGAAACTTGATGCGGCGTATCAGATAGATGTCCTATAAATTGCTTACATAATTCATGTCCGTAAAGTGTCTACTTCCTGTTTTACGACCTGGTTTATTTGCATCAGCTAGAGGTCCTGTATGGGGCTTTCAAAATCCAGGTCCTTTGATATCCTCTTCCTGTTTTACAACATTCTTTATTTTCAGACACGAGGAATTATACAGTAACTATGAATTGCAGCCACTACATTTTGCACAGTTGTTCCCCTTGATATAAAGCATCCACTATCATCATTCGGCAATCTTCGGTCGATCTCCGAAGTCTCCGATCTTTCCCTTGGACGTATTAGGTAGCCAATTTTGTACAAATCGCTAAAATTCTTTAAATGCAGGTTACGGAATCGGCCGAGTTGAGACAAATGCCATTAACATGTCCCATTCTGGACACCACTCGGCCAATCTCATTATCAACCTCGGATGTACATAGACGGACTATTTTTAAGAATTACGGGAAAACTTTGGAAAACTTTGGAAAAACTCGATGACGTCAGTGAAAATGGCGTTAGCCCTCGAAACTTTGAGTGAGAACATTCGACGTCGCCAACGCTACTCGTTTAAGTCACTGACGTGAAACCATCGTATCCTTATGAAACTTTCTTTAGATTCTTAATTACCGGCTGAAAAATCTTAAATTTTGGGAATGATTCGTCATTCTCAAAAATTAAGATTTTACAGCCGGTAATTACTGTAAAAGATATAAATCTAAGAGATGGCGCCGATTGTTTCCGCGCTATTTTTTCTTACACTGTTTCCGCTTAACCCGCCAGCCTTATATACATCCGAGGTGTTTTGCAGTTAACGGAAATGGCCGAGTGATGTTCAGAATGTAACATGTCCCTTAACAAGCACTGCTGTTTGTGATAAGCACTTGGTGGGTGGGTATATGCCAGTTTACGACGACGCTTGTTGATTTTCATATAATCTATTGAAGGTAAAGGTCACTGGATGTCACTGGACTTAGTTATATACAGACAAAACATTTTCAGTATTTACTTTGCGAAGCTTACTCTATCATTTACCATTTTAAAAAAACTAATTGCCATTGTTGGTTTTTAACACTTATTTGACTTTGAAAATGACCTTTTATTGAAAACCTTAAACATGGTATCATCAGAAAGGTGTGTTGAAGGCCAGTAGACTGAACACTTCCAACAACTACATTTGTGCGTAATAGAGATGTGTTTATGTGCCTGGAAAGCCACACAGAATAGATAAAATCCTCTAATTGCAAAAAGAGACAATTGCCTCTTAGCTGTCAAGAGACTGATCAGACTGTGTGGATACACAGGCTGATCTGATTCTTCATGTTCCGTACATTTGATTTTTAAGTTGGAATGCGGAGCAATTCCAACTTAGATTTAACAAAACCGCAAAATGAACACAAGATAATTTCATTTCGGTTTTTTTGAGAACACATATCACGTGAACAGGATGTGAATACACTTCGACCTATTTTGTATATCTCAACTTGACATAGACATACAGTTTATATCATCAAAATAGTAATAATGCTGTACAATTACACAACTATCAATTCATGTATATTATGAACACGCTTATTTATGTTTTTAACGATATTTATTGAAAGTTGCGTAAGAATCTACTAGTATCACATGTTTGCATTACTATATTTGGAAATCATGTGATAAGTCCAATAAGGTCAGCTATATTCAATAGCATTAGCCAATCACATGATCTGCTTATTTGGTAATGTCGCGATCTCTTTTCTCAGTATTGTGGCAATAGCACAGGCCAATCACGTGATCTGCTCATTTGGTAATGTCGCGACCCGTTTTTCGTAGAATTATGTTATAGCTTCTTTTAGAGGTATAGTTTCTCTTTCTGAACGAATTTTTTACACATTTAACTTTTGAAAAACTTTTATATTGAAAATTTATGTCTACAGTTACGAAATAAAAATCTTCAGTTTTTGTTGAAGGGATGATACTCTTTTAAAGTTAATAAATATTTTTGTTTTCCGTCATATTGCAGTTATCCACATGAATGTTTTATTAAGAGCACAACCTTACAGTTAGTTACATCGTGAAATTGACATTCATCTCAATCAAAAACATACTTAATCGCTCACTAAGCGCTCCATTCATTCATTCCAAACATTCACCCAAACCATTCAAAAACGCTCAAAATTACTTAGCAAAATATAAGATCAACATGAACATTCAAAATGAATAAAGTATGAATCAAATCGCGATTTCACTGACATTATTGAAATTTAAAGCGTCTGATTGGTTCTTACCGCAATATAATGCTATTGATGGAACTTTTATGCGTGCTTTACTAAAGGGAGGTTTTTACATATCGCTAAGTTTGTTCAGGATGAACAAAATAAGCGACATTGGATTCTCTCCTTTAAATTTCACTCAAAACTCGCTCCACTCACGCATTCAACTTCATTCCTAAATCATTCCAAAATCGTTCACCTTGTAAATGTCACGATGTTATTAACTGTTCCCTCCACTCAGAAGTAGAGGAGCATATATTGATTTCATCATGTCTGTCTGTTAGTCCATTGACCGTTTGATTCCGCTCGCTAAACGGAGAAGCAAATGACCTGCAATAACGGAACTTTACACAAATATTGCCCATGACCCAAAGAAATACCCTTTTGTTTCGGGATCATGAGTAGACTTTAACTGCTAACAGTTTCCACTCTAACTGATCAACCAATTGACCCAAATCATAAAACTCGACACTAATGTTGTCAATAACCCAAGAAATTTGCCAAAGGTCGAAGTCACAATTCGACCAAAAGTTGTCTTGAGCTTTCAACTCATGAAGTAAAAGACTTCCCTGAGAAAATAGCTTTTCATCAAGGACAAGGCGCTTGTAGTTGTCCACTTTGCGACAATTCTAAGTGAAAATGAAATTGATAACTCAAATGGAGCAGAAGTCATTTGAAAAATAACATAGAAACTGTTTTGAGTGTATAAGTGTCCGCCTGTGTGTCCATTAGTCGCATGTATGGTCCGTATCATTTTCTTCCTTTTAAGCTCACCTGAGCACAACGTGCTCAATGGGGAGCTTTTAGGATCACACTGACTCCGTCTTGCGTCATGTGTCGTCAACTTTCTTAAAATATCTTCTCCTAAACCGCTAGGCTGCTTTCAACGAAATTTGCCAAAGTGTTTCATGGGTGACCCTCTTCACATATTGTTCGCTTAATTCTGATTGGCCCATAAAATTGGGTGTGGTAGGGCGGGGCTTATTTTGAGCTCGAACTCTTTGAACGACATCTCCTCCTGAACCACTTGGCCGATTTCAATGAAACTTAACCAGAATTTTCTTGTGGGTGGCCCTTTTTAAAAATTGTTCGCGATATTTAGATTGGCAAATAAAGATGAGCGTGGCAAGGCTGGGCTTATTTTGAGCCTGAAACCTTTGAACGACATCTCCCCCTGAACCACTTGGCCGATTTCAATTAAACTTTCCCAGAAATTTCCTTAGGTGACCATTTGCAAAATAATTTCGCGAAATTTTGATTGGCTCAAAAATGAGAGCGTGGAAGGGAGAGGCTTATTTTGAGCCCGAAATCTTTGATCGACATCTCCTTCTGAACCACTACGCCGATTTCAATTAAACTTTACCAGAAATTTCCTGGGGTGACCTTTTTTAAAAAATTGTTCGCGATATTTAGATTGGCAAATAAATATGAGCGTGGCATGACGTTTTTTTTTTTTTTTTTTTTTTTTTTTTTTTAAGCCTGAAAACTTCGAACGACATCTCCTCCTGAACCACTTGGCCAATTTCAATTAAACTTTCCGAGAATGTTCCTTAGGTGACCCATTTCAGATATTGTTCGCGAAAGTTTGATTGTTCCAAAAATATGAGCGTGTAAGAGAGGAGTTTATTTCGAGCCCGAAATTATTGAACAAAATCTCCTCCTGAACGACTGGGCCGATTTTAATGAATTTTGAATGGGTGGGTATGTCCTATCATCTCTGTTTATTCTTCGAATCATATCTCCTCTTCAACAATTAGACAATATTTGAATGAAACTATACCAGAAAGTTTCTTGGATGCGATCCACTGGACCAATCGAATTCAGGTGAGCGGATAAGGGCCATTCTGGCCCTCTTGTTATCAATTTTCTTGCATCAGTTTCAGTCCTGTATTGCGATTCAGGGATTTAAGCGCCTCTCGTTGTTGAAATACATTGATTTATAAACGCCCGTCAAAAGACAGGATCTCCTGTGGTGGTCAGAAGGCGTCAGCTTCGTTAGTGGCTTGAGGTCACCGTCACTTGAACGCATTCCAACTTATCAGTACTTTCAGTACTTTGATTTTTTGTAAGTGTTAGGCTCAGGCTCCAACTGATCTTAAAAATATAACATTAACCTTAATTACTGGCTATAACTTTGGTATCTAATGAAACGATTGTCACAAACAATTTACATATAAAATGTAAATTAGAGAACGGAAAACCCCTGGATTATTTTGAAAACGATATCTTGCTACTTTGCATAGAATTTCAACTAACTTGTTAAATGATCCTTACCAGAAGCCCATTGCCTCTCTCTTTCTCTATGTGCCTGATAAGATTTGGAATGAGTTGGGGAAAAAACTAGCAAAGCAGATACCTGTTAAATGCCAAGGTCAATCCGATCTTACAGTTGAATTATTCAAGAAAAAAGATCTTGTTCGAATAAAAATACTTTATAGAAATGATTGAGATATAATGCACAGAGAATTTTAAGACATCCATTTCAGAATTTTAGACATTCATTTCAGAATGAATATATTCTTTATTGTCTTAAATTCATACTAATATAATCAAGTTCTATTTCGACGAAAGATTAAGCTCATCAAGTCGAGCTCAAAATTCCAATCTACATGGGTTTTTTTCTGTCACCAAGAGAGAGGCAGTAATTTAGACATACTGCTCCTCCATTCTACAGCTTTATTTACCCATAAACACACACTGAGTACGGAAGAGCGCAAACCATGAACCTATATCACTTGGCCATCTAGGCAGTATACTTGGTTTTACATGTAGGTCAAAAAGGCAAAGCTTCAATTCATCAATAATGCCCATCCGTCGTTAATTTGCCAAAAAATTGACACATTAGTGAGGGACAGACAATGGGGAAGCCAAAACAGTAACGCATTACGATAAGAACCTCCGACGCCAAATCTGTATAATACTTATGGAATTTAAAGTGAAGGTGCGAATGCTGACCAGAGTCTTTGCTTGGCGCACATTTGAAATGGTTGCGAATGGCACGCAGGGGTTAAGTTTCTAAATACTTGTAGATTTTTTCTGGTTTTCTTTCGATAACACCTAGAATAATTTTACATTTTTGCAGCCCACAACAGGAAAATGGAAAACAAAGAAATGTTACTCCTCTACTTAACATTCCTTCTGGTATCAATGACCCCATTAGGAGCTAGAAGCACCGACAGTCAATGTGTCACAGATGATGATACCATGAAATGTGTTGGGAAAATTCCAGAGGTACTCCGAGGAAATATCACAAAAGTTGAAATAGACGAATTCAAGAGTAAAAGCCTTGATGGACAATTTCTGGATGACAGTTGGGCAGAGGTTCGGTATCTACGAATATACGTTAGTGATGACGAACTATTTTTTCGCTTAAAGAATGGGACATTTTCTGTATTAACTGGACTTCTATCGTTAACATTTCGTGGCACTTCTTTAAGTAAACTTGAAGAAAACACATTTGTCGGTTTAGAATATTTGAAGGTCTTAGATTTATCGGGATGTGTATCTTTAAAAGTCAGTGAAATTCTTCGTGCTTTGAAATCACCAAATGTTGTCCCAAACCTTAAAGAACTAGTTTTTCAAAAGCTTGCAAGTATTGATGGCTGGTTTTTTTCTTTTGGACCTGAACTTGGACATTTGCTAACGATCAGGAATATAACTAAACTTGATCTATCTCAAACAAATCTCTATTTTCATGGGTTTGATTTCAATGCGGTGAAGCCTTTACCTCTTATTTATCTTAATTTGTCTGCCTCTAACTATTTTATGGAACAGATCTTTTACATAGAATATCTTGCTATTCTTTTTTACAACGTGAGGGTATTTGATACAAGTGGAATTGAATATAGAAAGGGAGGTAATCAAGATTTTACGAACCAATCTTGTGACCGTGTTTTGTTTCCATTTATAATAAGGCTAGAAAAGGCTTACGTGAACAATTTGGTCATACCTTGGACTAAGTGGAATGTAATATTGAATGCATCAACCTGTGTCGTTAATTTAAACTTATTTCAAATGCGTTCATCCCGCATTTCTGTATTTAATATAAAGACATACTGGCCAACTGAAGCACCGCGAATAGAAGTAGATCTAATGGGGAATATGATACATTATTTCAAAATAACAGGAAATATTGCAGTACATAAACTCAATCTGGCGAACAACAGACTTAACGTTATGGAACGTGATCCTGCATTCAACGATTCTTTCAGAGCTTTGTTACATTTAGAGGAATTGGACTTGTCTGAAAACGCATTATCGAGCCTTCCAAAATATGTTTTCTCAAACAATAATCATTTGAAAAAGATACAGCTCTTTGGGAATTACTTTAGCACTTTATCTTTTGACATATCGAACCTTAAAAGACTCGCATATCTCAATCTTAGTAAGAACCACTTTAAGGTTATCGGCCAGAATTCCATTCTAAAGATAGATAACATACAAATGGTACAAAAACTTGACAGAAATATTTCTTCACTTTTGTCAGTTGATTTTCGAGAAAATGATATTCAATGTGAATGTGAAAACTTTGACTTTGTACAGTGGGTCGTGGATAGATCCCTCAAGGCTCCTGAAATTTCTTATGAAGGGATTTGTTCGAAAAACTTCAAACCATATGATAGCAAAGGGCATATTATTCTAGAACATTTAGGCTTCTTGTGTAAAAGAAAGTTAATAATTTTGGCTGTTTCATTAAGCATCGCGTTTTTACTTGCAATTATGGCACTTACATACATAATACGGAAACGCGTAACAATAGTTAATTACGAGAAACGATTTTTCAGGGATTTCGGTAAACGCCGAACTAAAGAACAGTTTCTTGCGTTTATTTCAAACAGTAAAGTCAATGACAATATTGTGTATAAGAGAATTAGAGGTAAGCTAGACACTGCACTTAAAGCAATAGTGAAACTTAATGTTGATCTACTCAGTTTAGGTGATACTCACTTTATGCCAGGTAAGGCTATTGTCGACGAGGTCCATAGATGTGTATCTGAAGCATGTGTCGCTATTTTTGTGATCTCTAAAGCCTTTTGTGAAAGTGAGTGGTGTCGATTCGAAATGAAGGAAGCTTACGGACAGAACAAGCCCATTATATTAATGTTTCTTGAAGAAGTAGAAGAGGAAAGAATGACACCGTTAATGCATTCGATATTTCAGAAACGCACTAGAATAAAGGTAGAAGTTAAAGAAGGCGTACTTCGTGCCACACCAAATTGGGAGACAATAGCTCGTTCTATTATCGATCTAGCAGTTAAAGAATCTATAAAAGTACAATCAAATTGTGCATGTCCCACTTGTTAAGTTTACGCTTAGTATGAGTTCTGCGAGACAAACGCAAACAAACAAAGTTGGTCCAGCAAACGACCTCTGCTATTTGACGCTGTTAATATAAACGATTGTAAGGTTTAATGTCTACATATTATTAAAAAACTATATCGATATTTCATGCGGAAAGTTAAAATATCTGGTCGGATACCGCAAAAACAAGGATTTGACTGCCTTAAAAGTTTGTCGCGCAAAAATCGCCATCAAAAGCGCCGATGACGCAAGGGTAATATAAATAGCTCTATCTTTTTATCCCAAAAAGGCGGGCTATGAGATTGTAAACAATGTCTGTCCTTAAGAGAGCTGGGGGAAGGGGGTGAACAAATTATGGTAATTATGTCTTTATATAATTGAAGACAACATATTATGCCTAATTAAACATTTTAAGATGGATTGACATTTCGTTTGTGATTGTTTTCCAGATAGCTTTTGATTTTCATTCTTCAATAATATCTTTCTTTTTGGCTAAAATTGGCTGTATGCAATGTGTTGTTTGTACATGTATATTTTTTTCTTTTCTTCAGAACTGGCATTTTCGCAAGGCAATGGTACAGTTAAAAAAATCATGAAATTGACACGATAAATGATATTTGAATACTTCATGAATGAAATTGAATGAGTGTGTGGGGCGAGTTTTGTGTGAAATTAAATGGAGATAAAAATATCGCTTATTGTGTTCAAGATGAACAAAATTAGCGATATTTTTACCTCCCTTTAATAAAGTATACGTACTTTTCAATTTATGTGTCTTACCAGACAACTCGATTTGAATTAAATATTAGTCCTGTTGAACGCCTTTTAAATGTTTTTTTCTGATGAATTCGGAGCATTGATGGTCAATTTGAGTGAGTGTTTGGAATGAATGAAGGGAGTGCTGAGTGAATGATTTAGAATGATTTTGATCTGAATGAGTGTCCATTTCACGATGTTTTAACTGAACTAACTCCGCTACGTTCGTAAGGAACATAGAAGAATTAAAACCCTAGGCTAGAAGGATGTTTAGTAAAACAGGTCTCTATTTCAAAAAAAATGTTATGAAGCTTGATAATGTCCCTGAAGTTGGCAGAATGGCAGAATAGCAGAATAGCAGAATGAAGTTAGCAGAATGGCAGAATAGCAGAATGGCAGAATGAAGTTGGCAGAATAGCAGAATGAAAAATCAAAAGTCGAAATCGGGTGCATGAAATAACTTGATTTGTTGTTTAAACGTGTTTTCAACGATTTTCAAGCAAAAAATTCCTTATATCATGCTCCGGTTAACATGACAAGCAACCAAGTCCAAATTCAAACTAATGAAAAAACCAATCATTTTTTGAAACTTATCAGGCTAAAATCGATTTAAAAATGATATTAGAACGCAAAAAAGATAGTTGAGAGTGAAAAAAGTCATATCTTAACAGTTTTCGCGACTTTGAAATCTCATTCTGCCATTCTGCTATTCTGCTAGCAGAATGAAGTTGGCAGAATGGCAGAATAGCAGAATGAAAAATCGAATGTCAGAAATCGATCAACTTGTGCATGAAATAACTTGATTTGATGTTTAAACGTGTTTTCAACGATTTTCCCGCAAAAAATTCCTTATATCATGCTCCGGTTAACATGCCAAAAACGAAGTCCAAATTCAAACTAATGAAAAAACCAATCATTTTTTGAAACCTATCAGTCTAAAATCGATTTAAAAATGATATTAGGACGCAATAAAAGTAATTGAGAGTGAAAAAAGTCTTATCTCAACAGTTTTCGCGACTTTGAAATCTCATTCTGCTATTCTGCTATTCTGCTAGCAGAATGAAGTTGGTAGAATGGCAGAATAGCAGAATGAAAAATCGAATGTCATAATTCGATCAACTTGTGCATGAAATAACTTGATTTGATGTTTGAACGTGTTTTCAACGATTTTCCCGCCAAAAATTCCTTATATCATGCTCCGGTTTACATGACAAGCAACCAAGTCCAAATTCAAACAAATGAAAAAAAAATCATTTTTTGAAACTTATCAGGCTAAAATCGATTTAAAAATGATATTAGAACGCAATAAAAGTAATTGAGAGTGAAAAAAAGTCATATCTCAACAGTTTTCGCGACTTTGAAATCTCATTCTGCCATTCTGCTATTCTGCTATTCTGCTAGCAGAATGAAGTTGGCAGAATGGCAGAATAGCAGAATGAAAAATCGAATGTCAGAACTCGATCAACTTGTGCATGAAATAACTTGATTTGATGTTTAAACGTGTTTTCAACGATTTTCCCGCCAAAAATTCCTTATATCATGCTCCGGTTAACATGCCAAAAACCAAGTCCAAATTCAAACTAATGAAAAAAACAATCATTTTTTGAAACCAATCGGTCTAAAATCGATTTAAAAATGATATTAGAACGCAATAAAGATAGTTGACAGTGAAAAAAGTCATATCTTAACAGTTTTCGCGACTTTGAAATCTCATTCTGCCATTCTGCTATTCTGCTATTCTGCTAGCAGAATGAAGTTGGCAGAATGGCAGAATAGCAGAATGAAAAATCGAATGTCAGAACTCGATCAATTTGTGCATGAAATAACTTGATTTGATGTTTAAACGTGTTTTCAACGATTTTCCCGCCAAAAATTCCTTATATCATGCTCCGGTTAACATGCCAAAAACCAAGTCCAAATTCAAACTAATGAAAAAAACAATCATTTTTTGAAACCTATCAGTCTAAAATCGATTTAAAAATGATATTAGAACGCAATAAAAGTAATTGAGAGTGAAAAAAGTCATATCTCAACAGTTTTCGCGACTTTGAAATCTCATTCTGCCATTCTTCTATTCTGCTATTCTGCTAGCAGAATGAAGTTGGCAGAATGGCAGAATAGCAGAATGAAAAATCGAATGTCATAATTCGATCAACTTGTGCATGAAATAACTTGATTTGATGTTTAAACGTGTTTTCAACGATTTTCCCGCCAAAAATTCCTTATATCATGCTACGGTTAACATGCCAAAAACCAAGTCCAAATTCAAACTAATGAAAAAAAACAATCATTTTTTGAAACCTATCAGTCTAAAATCGATTTGAAAATGATATTAGAACGCAATAAAAGTAATTGAGAGTGAAAAAAGTCATATCTCAACAGTTTTCGCGACTTTGAAATCTCATTCTGCTATTCTGCTATTCTGCTAGCAGTATGAAGTTGGCAGAATGGCAGAATAGCAGAATGAAAAATTCGAATGTCAGAACTCGATCAATTTGTGTATGAAATATCTTGATTTGTTGTTTAACCGTGTTTTCAACGATTTTTCCGAAAAAAATCCTTATATCATGCTCCGGTTAACATGCCAAGCAACCAAGTCCAAATTCAAACTAATGAAAAAAACAATCATTTTTTGAAACCAATCGGTCTAAAATCGATTTAAAAATGATGTTAGAACGAAATAAAGATAATTGAGAGTGAAAAAAGTCATATCTTAACAGTTTTCGCGACTTTGAAATCTCATTCTGCCATTCTGCTATTCTGCTAGCCTGCTAGCAGAATGAAGTTGGCAGAATGACAGAATAGCAGAATGAAAAATCGAATGTCAGAACTCGATCAATTTGTGCATGAAATAACTTGATTTGATGTTTAAACGTGTTTTCAACTATTTTCCCGCCAAAAATTCCTTATATCATGCTCCGGTTAACATGCCAAAAACCAAGTCCAAATCCAACTAATGAAAAAAACAATCATTTTTTGAAACCTATCAGTCTAAAATCGATTTAAAAATGATATTAGGACGCAATAAAAGTAATTGAGAGTGAAAAAAGTCATATCTCAACAGTTTTCGCGACTTTGAAATCTCATTCTGCCATTCTGCTATTCTGCTATTCTGCTAGCAGAATGAAGTTGGCAGAATGGCAGAATAGCAGAATGAAAAATTCGAATGTCAGAACTCGATCAACTTGTGCATGAAATATCTTTATTTGTTGTTTAAACGTGTTTTCAACGATTTTCCCGCCAAAAATGCCTTATGTCATGCTCCGGTTAACATGCCAAGCAACCAAGTCCAAATTCAAACTAATGAAAAAAACAATAATTTTTTAAATCTATCGGTCTAAAATCGATTTAAAAATGATATTTGAACGAAATAAAGATAATTGAGAGTGAAAAAAGTCATATCTTAACAGTTTTCGCGACTTTGAAATCTCATTCTGCCATTCTGCTATTCTGCTATTCTGCTAGCAGAATGAAGTTGGCAGAATGGCAGAATAGCAGAATGAAAAATTCGAATGTCAGAACTCGATCAATTTGTGCATGAAATATCTTGATTTGTTGTTTAACCGTGTTTTCAACGATTTTTCCGAAAAAAAATCCTTATATCATGCTCCGGTTAACATGCCAAGCAACCAAGTCCAAATTCAAACAAATGAAAAAAAAAATCATTTTTTGAAACTTATCAGGCTAAAATCGATTTAAAAATGATGTTAGAACGAAATAAAGATAATTGAGAGTGAAAAAAGTCATATCTTAACAGTTTTCGCGACTTTGAAATCTCATTCTGCCATTCTGCTATTCTGCTAGCAGAATGAAGTTGGCAGAATGACAGAATAGCAGAATGAAAAATCGAATGTCAGAACTCGATCAATTTGTGCATGAAATAACTTGATTTGATGTTTAAACGTGTTTTCAACGATTTTCCCGCCAAAAATTCCTTATATCATGCTCCGGTTAACATGCCAAAAACCAAGTCCAAATTCAAACTAATGAAAAAAACAATCATTTTTTGAAACCTATCAGTCTAAAATCGATTTAAAAATGATATTAGAACGCAATAAAAGTAATTGACAGTGAAAAAAGTCATATCTCAACAGTTTTCGCGACTTTGAAATCTCATTCTGCCATTCTGCTATTCTGCTAGTCTGCTAGCAGAATGAAGTTGGCAGAATGGCAGAATAGCAGAATGAAAAATCGAATGTCAGAACTCGACCAATTTCTGTATGAAATAACTTTGATTTGATGTTTAAACGTGTTTTCAACGATTTTCCCGCAAAAAATTCCTTATATCATGCTCCGGTAAACATGCCAAAAACCAAGTCCAAATTCAAACTAATGAAAAAAACAATCATTTTTTAAAATCGATTTAAAAATGATATTAGAACGCAATAAAAGTAATTGAGAGTGAAAAAAAGTCATATCTCAACAGTTTTCGCGACTTTGAAATCTCATTCTGCCATTCTGCTATTCTGCTATTCTGCTAGCAGAATGAAGTTGGCAGAATGGCAGAATAGCAGAATGAAAAATTCGATGTCATAATTCGATCAACTTGTGCATGAAATAACTTGATTTGATGTTTAAACGTGTTTTCAACGATTTTTCCGAAAAAAATCCCTTATATCACGCTCCGGTTAACATGCCAAAAACCAAGTCCAAATTCAAACTAATGAAAAAAACAATCATTTTTTGAAACCTATCAGTCTAAAATCGATTTAAAAATGATATTAGAACGCAATAAAAGTAATTGAGAGTGAAAAAAAGTCATATCTCAACAGTTTTCGCGACTTTGAAATCTCATTCTGCCATTCTGCTATTCTGCTATTCTGCTAGCAGAATGAAGTTGGCAGAATGGCAGAATAGCAGAATGAAAAATTCGAATGTCAGAACTCGATCAACTTGTGCATGAAATATCTTTATTTGTTGTTTAAACGTGTTTTAAACGATTTTCCCGCCAAAAATGCCTTATGTCATGCTCCGGTTAACATGCCAAGCAACCAAGTCCAAATTCAAACAAATGAAAAAAAAATCATTTTTTGAAACCTATCGGTCTAAAATCGATTTAAAAATGATATTAGAACGAAATAAAGATAATTGAGAGTGAAAAAAGTCATATCTTAACAGTTTTCGCGACTTTGAAATCTCATTCTGCCATTCTGCTATTCTGCTAGCAGAATGAAGTTGGCAGAATGGCAGAATAGCAGAATGAAAAATCGAAAGTCAAGATTTGATCATTTTGTGCTCGAAATAACTTGATTTGATGTCTAAACGTGTTTTCAACGATTTTCCCGCAAAAAAGTTCCTTATATCATGCTACGGTTAACATGCCAAAAACCAAGTCCAAATTCAAACTAATGAAAAAAACAATCATTTTTTGAAACCTATCAGTCTAAAATCGATTTAAAAATGATATTAGAACGCAATAAAGATAATGGAGAGTGAAAAAAGTCATACCTTAACAGTTTTCGCGACTTTGAAATCTCATTCTGCCATTCTGCTATTCTGCTATTCTGCTAGCAGAATGAAGTTGGCAGAATGGCAGAATAGCAGAATGAAAAATCAAATGTCATAATTCGATCAACTTGTGCATGAAATAACTTGATTTGATGTTTAAACGTGTTTTCAACGATTTTTCCAAAAACAAATCCCTTATATCACGCTCCGGTTAACATGCCAAGCAACCAAGTCCAAATTCAAACTAATGAAAAAACCAATCATTTTTTTGAAACCTATCAGGCTAAAATCGATTTAAAAATGATATTAGGACGCAATAAAAGTAATTGAGAGTGAAAAAAGTCTTATCTCAACAGTTTTCGCGACTGTGAAATCTCATTCTGCCATTCTGCTATTCTGCTAGCAGAATGAAGTTGGCAGAATGGCAGAATAGTAGAATGAAAAATCGAATGTCAGAACTCGATCAATTTGTGCATGAAATAACTTGATTTGTTGTTTAAACGTGTTTCAACGATTTTCCCGCCAAAAATTCCTTATATCATGCTCCGGTTAACATGCCAAGCAACCAAGTCCAAATTCAAACTAATGAAAAAAACAATCATTTTTCGAAACCTATCGGTCTAAAATCGATATAAAAATGATATTAGGACACAATAAAAGTAATTGAGAGTGAAAAAGGTCATATCTCAACAGTTTTCGCGACTCTGAAATCTCATTCTGTCATTCTGCTATTCTGCTAGCAGAATGAAGTTGGTATAATGGCAGAATAGCAGAATGAAAAATGGAAAGTCAAGATTTGATCAATTTGTGCACGAAATAACTTGATTTGATGTTTAACCGTGTTTTCAACGATTTTCCCGTAAAAATTTCCTTATATCATGCTCCGGTTAACATGCCAAGCAACCAAGTCCCAATTCAAACTAATGAAAAAATCAATCAGCGCGAATCGCTCTAGAGCGGCCGCTAATAGCCGCAGAACCGCCAAACTCGTCACTATCGTAGTGCTTGAGTGGAGCAACAAGACGGAACCATGATAGACTCGATCGGCGCATTGGCTCGGCCCAGCGGCGTTACCCGGCAACGGCCCCACTGCTCTCGCGTCCCAGGGCCCGTATTCGCGTTTCTCCGGCCATAGATAAGCTTGGAACACCAAACTCGCCTCGATTGTAGAGACCAAGCCCCAGAGGCGATCGACGTCGAGCAATCCCGACCCAGCCACTGCATTTCCGATTTCCGGTCAGGGCGCCGAAAACACGATTTTCGCCCGTAGTTGGTATGGAGGTGCGAAACTCTCCCCGATTGTAGTGCTCGTCGAGACGAACACGTAGTCACCAAGATTGTCCCGATCGGCCAACTGGGGGCCGAGCTATGGCCGTAGCGCCTCTAAAAAGCCAAACTCGGCTTGCACCCTAGCGACATCAGCGCGAATCGTTCTAGAGCGGCCGCTAATAGCCGCAGCTCCACAACACTCGCCACGATTGTAGACCTTAGCTGGAGCAACAAGAGGGTACCATGATCGACTCGATCAACGCCTTGGCTCGGCCAAGCGGCGATGCCCGGCAGCGGCCGCTATACTCTCGCGCCCCAGGGCCCGTATTCGCGTTTCTCCGGCCATGGATAAGCTTGGAACACCAAACTCGCCTCGATGGAGGAGACCGAGCCCCAGTAGCGAACGACGTCGAGCAATTCCGACCCAGCCACTGCACTTCCGGTCGGGGCGCCGAAAACGCGATTTTCGCCTGTGGTTGGGATGTAGGTGCGGAACTCTGCCCGATTGTAGTGCTCGTCGAGACAAACATGTAGACACCAAGATTGTCCCGATCGGTCCACTGGTGGCCGAGTTATGGCCACAGCGCCTCTGAAAAGCGAAGTTCAAATCAGGGTTAGGGTTAGGGTTAGTTTTAGGGTTAGGTTTAGGGTTAGGGTTAGGGTTACTGCTCTCGCGCCCCACGGCCCGTATTCGCGTTCCTTCGACCATAGATGAGCTTGGAACGCCAAACTCGCTTCGATGGTAGAGACTGAGCCCCAACAGCGATCGACGTCGAGCAATCCCGACTCAGCCACTACACTTCCGGTCTGGGCGCCGAAAACGCGATTTTCGCCTGTGGATGGGATTGAGGTGCGAAACTCTACCCGATTGTAGAGCTCGTCGAGACAAACACGTGGATACCAAGATTGTCCCGATCGGTCCACTGGTGGCCGAGCTACGGCCGTAGCGCCTCTGAAAGCCAAACTCGGCTTGCACCCAAGCGACATCAGCGCAAAACGCTCTAGAACGGCCGCTTATAGCCGCAGCTCCACAAAACTCGCCACGATTGTAGTACTTGGCTGGAGCAACAAGAGGGTACCATGATCGACTCGATCAACGCCTTGGCTCGGCCAAGCGGCGATGCCCGGCAGCGGCCGCTATACTCTCGCGCCCCAGGGCCCGTATTCGCGTTTCTCCGGCCATGGATGAGCTGGGGACGCCAAACTCGCCTCGATGTAGTAGACCGAGCCCCAGTAGCGAACGACGTCGAGCAATTCCGACCAAGCCACTGCACTTCCGGATGGGGCGCCGAAAACGCGATTTTCGCCTGTGGTTGAGATTGAGGTTCGAAACTCTCTCCGATTGTAGAGCTCGTCAAGACAAACACGTAGACACCAAGAATGTCCCGATCGGCCAACTGGTGGCCGAGCTATGGCCGAAGCGCCTCTGAAAAGCCCAGTTCGGATAGGGTCAGGGTTAGAGTTAGGGTTAGGGTTAGGGTTAGGTTTAGGGTTAGGGTTAGGGTTAGGGTTACTGCTCTCGCGCCCCAGGGCCCGTATTCGCGTTTCTTAGGCCATAGATGAGCTTGGAACGCCAAAGTCGCCTCGATGGTAGAGACCGAGCCCCAACAGCGATCGACGTCGAGCAATCCCGACTCAGCCACTGCACTTCTGGTCTTGGCGTCAAAAACGCGATTTTCGCCTTTGGATGGGATGGAGGTGCGAAACTCTCCCCGATTGTAGAGCTCGTCGAGACAAACGCGTAGACACCAGGATTGTCCCGATCAGTCCACTGGGGTCCGAGCTACGGCCGAAGCGCCTCTGTAAATTCCAGTTCGGTCGGCACCCTAGCGACATCAGCGCGAATGGCTCTGGAGCGGCCGCTCGTAGCCGCAGCTCCGCAGCTTGGGTGGAGCAACAATACCGAGCCATGATGGACTCGATCAGCGCCTTGGCTCGACCCTGCGACGTTTCCCGGTAACGGCCGCACTGCTCTCGTGCCCCAGGGTCCGTATTCGCGTTTCTCCGGCCATGGATGAGATGGGAACGCCAAACCCGCCTCGATGGAAGAGACTGAGCCCCAGAGGCGATCGACGTCGAGCAATCCAGACCCAGCCACTGCACTTCCGGGTTGGGCGCCGAAAACTTGATTTTCGCCTGAAGTTGGGATGGAGATGCAAAACTCTACCTGATTGAAGAGCTCGTCGAGACGACCCGTAGACCCCAGGATTGTCCCGATCAGCCCACTGGGGGCCGAGCAACGGCCGATGGACAGTCAAAATTGTGGGGCAAAATGAGAGTTCTGGGAGCGAGAATGCGGATAACTGCGGCAAAAATCACTGCTAGAAGGGGTTGAGATGCGGGGCATTATCCGAAGTTTGGGAGCAAATCACTGGTTCGAGAGCACAACTGCTATCGCATGTCCGCAAAAAGTCGCGGCTCAAATGAGTCGCGGCGCGAATCCAGCGCGATTCTTGCTAGCTCCGACGCAATCCGCCGCAGCCCAACCAAACTTGCCACGATTGAAGGGCTTGAATAGGGCTACACGACGGTACCAACAACATAGGAATCGGTTAATTGGTTCGAGCCCTGCATGGAGTGTCTCGTTCCCGTGAACACTTCGCCCCGGCGCGAGCGGCCCACTGCCTGCCTAGCAAAGGCTACTGAGCCGCCCTTAATCGCCGCTCGAGAGCCGTTAAACTGCCTAGAGATCCACCGCGATGGGGGGCAAATTCCCAACTCTCGAAGCAAAAATCCGCTTCAAGAGCCGAGCTGTATTCGCTCCGCCGCTAAAATCATGGCTCGATCGCGCCGAGGCGCGACTCCAGCGCGAATCTCTGTAGCTCCGTCTTTTTTGCCGCAGCCCAACCAAACTCGCCACGACTGTAGCGCTTGAATATGGCTACACGACAGTACCTACAACATACGAATCGGTCCATTGGTTCGAGCCCTGCATCGAGTGTCTCATTTCGATGAACATTTCTCCTCGGCGCGAGCGGCCCACAGCCTGCCTAGCGACGGCTACTGAGCCGTCCATAAGCGCCGCTCGAGAGCCGTTCACCTGCTTGGCGATCGACCGCGATGCGGGGCAGATTCTGTGTCTTAGGAGCAAATCTACGCTTCAAGAGCCGAGCTGTATTCGCTCCGCCGCTAAATTCATGGCTCGATCGCGTCGAGGCGCGACTCCAGCGCGACTCGCTGTAGCTCCAACGCTATTAGCCGCAACCCAACAAAACTCGCAACGATTGTAGCGCTTGAATATGGCTACACGACAGTACCTACAACATAGAAATCGGTCTATTGGTTTGAGCCCTAAATCGAGTGTCTAACTTCCTTGAACATTTCGCCTCGGCGCGAGCAGCCCACTGCCTGCCTTGCGACGGATATTGAGCCGTCCAAAACCACCGCTCGAGGGCCGTTTACCTGCCTAGCAATCGACCGCGATGCGGGGCAGATTCCGTGTCTTGGGAGCAAATCTACGCTTCAAGAGTCGAGCTGTAAACACTCCGCCGCCAAAAGCACGGCTCGATCGCGTCGAGGCGCGAATCCAGCGCGAATCCTTGTAGCTCCGACGCAATTCGCCAAAGCCCAACCAAACTCACCAAGATTGAAGCGGTTGAATATGGCTACACGACGGTACCTACAACATAGGATTCGGTCCAGTTGTTCGAGCCCCGAATCGAGTGTCTCACTCCCGTGATCATTTCGCCTCGGCGCAGGCGACCCACTTCCTGCCTAGCGACGGCTACTGAGCCGTCCAAAATCGCCGCTCGAGAGCCGTTAACCTGCCCAGCGATCGACCGCGATGCGGGGCAGATTTTATGTCTTGGAAGCAAATCTACGCTTCAAGGGCCGAGCTGTTTTCGCTCCGCCGCTAAAATCACAGCTCGATCGCGTCGAGGCGCGACTCCAGCGCGAATCGCTGTAGCTCCGACGTTTTTCGCCGCAGCCCAACCAATATCGCCACGATTGAAGGGCTTCAATAGAGCCTACATGACGGTAATTACAACATAGGAATCGGTCGATTGGTTACAGCCCTGCATCGAATGTTTTACTCCCATGAACGTTTCGCCTCGACGCGAATCGCTGTAGCTCCGACGCAATCCGCAAAAGCCCAACTAAACTCGCCACGATTGTAGCGCTTGAATGGAGCTACACGACGGTTCCTACAACATAGGAATCGGTCCATTGGTTCGAGCCCTGCATTGAGTGTCTCACTCGCGTGAACATTTCGCCACGGCGCGAGCGGCCCACTGCCTGCCTAGCGACGGCTACTGAGCCGTCCAAAAGCGCCACTCGAGAGCCGTTCACATGCCTAGCGATCGACCGCGATGCGGGGCAGATTCCGTGTATTGGGAGCAAATCTACGCTTGAAGAGCCGAGCTGTATTCGCTCCGCCGCTAAAATCACGGCTCGATCGCGTCGAGGGGCGACTCCATCGCGAATCGCTGTAGCTCCGACGTTTTTCGCCGCAGCCCAACCATGATATAAGGAGTTTAGCAGGAAAATCGTTGAATACACGTTTCAACAACAAATCAAGTTATTTCATGCTCAAATTGATCGAATTCTGTCTTTCGATTTTTCATTCTGCTATTCTGCCATTCTGCCAACTTCATTCTGCTAGCAGAATAGCAGAATAGCAGAATGAGATTTCAAAGACGCGAAAACTGTTGAGATATTACTTTTTTCAATCTCAATTACGTTTATTGCGTTCTCATATCATTTTTGAATCGATCTTAGACAGATATTTTTCAAAAAAAGATTGTTTTTTTTCATAAGTTTGAATTGGGACTTGGTTGCTAGCATATTAACCGGAGCATGATATAAGGAATTTTTTTCGGCAAAATCGTTGAAAACACGTTTTAACAACAAATCAAGTTATTTCGTGCACAAGTTGATCGAGTTCTGACATTCGATTTTTCATTCTGCTATTCTGCCATTCTGCCAACTTCATTCTGCTAGCAGAATAGCAGAATAGCAGAATAGCAGAATGGCAGAATGAGATTTCAAAGTCGCAAAACTGTTGAGATATGTTTTTTTTCACTCTCAATTATCTTTATTTCGTTCTAATATCATTTTTAAATCGATTTTAGACCGATAGGTTTCAAAAAAAGATTGTTTTTTTCATTAGTTTGAATTTGGACTTGGTTGCTTGGCATGTTAACCGGAGCATGATATAAGGAATTTTTGGCGGGAAAATCGTTGAAAACACGTTTAAACAACAAATCAAGATATTTCATGCACAAATTGATCGAGTTCTGACATTCGAATTTTTAATTCTGCTATTCTGCCATTCTGCCAACTTCATTCTGCTAGAAGAATAGCAGAATGGCAGAATGAGATTTCAAAGTCGCGAAAACTGTTGAGATATGACTTTTTCACTCTCAATTATTTTTATTGCGTTCTAATATCATTTTTAAATCGATTTTAGACCGATTGGTTTCAAAAAATGATTGTTTTTTTTCATTAGTTTGAATATGGACTCGGTTTTTGGCATGTTAACCGGAGCATGATATAAGGAATTTTTTGCGGGAAAATCGTTGAAAACACGTTTAAACAACAAATCAAGTTATTTCATGCACAAGTTGATCGAGTTCTGACATTCGATTTTTCATTCTGCTATTCTGCCATTCTGCCAACTTCATTCTGCTAGCAGAATAGCAGAATAGCAGAATGGCAGAATGAGATTTCAAAGTCGCGAAAACTGTTGAGATATGACTTTTTTCACTCTCAATTACTTTTATTGCGTTCTAATATAATTTTTAAATCGATTTTAGCCTGATAGGTTTCAAAAAATGATTGGTTTTTTCATTAGTTTGAATTTGGACTTGGTTGCTTGGCATGTTTACCGGAGCATGATATAAGGAATTTTTGGCGGGAAAATCGTTGAAAACACGTTTAAACATCAAATCAAGTTATTTCATGCGCAAGTTGATCGAATTGTGACATTCGATTTTTCATTCTGCTATTCTGCCATTCTGCCAACTTCATTCTGCTAGCAGAATAGCAGAATTGCAGAATGAGATTTCAAAGTCGCGAAAACTGTTGAGATATGATTTTTTTTCAATCTCAATTATCTTTATTTTGTTCTTATATCATTTTTAAATCGATTTTATACCGATAGGTTTCAAAAAATGATTGTTTTTTTTTCATTAGTTTGAATTTGGACTTGGTTTTTGGCATGTTAACCGGAGCATGATATAAGGAATTTTTTGCGGGAAAATCGTTGAAAACACGTTTAAACATCAAATCAAGTTATTTCATGCACAAATTGATCGAGTTCTGACATTCGATTTTTCATTCTGCTATTCTGCCATTCTGCCAACTTCATTCTGCTAGCAGAATAGCAGAATAGCAGAATGGCAGAATGAGATTTCAAAGTCGCGAAAACTGTTGAGATATGACTTTTTTCACTGTCAATTACTTTTATTGCGTTCTAATATAATTTTTAAATCGATTTTAGACTGATAGGTTTCAAAAAATGATTGTTTTTTTAATTAGTTTGAATTTGGACTTGGTTGCTTGGCATTTTAACCGGAGCATGATATAAGGAATTTTTGGCGGGAAAATCGTTGAAAACACGTTTAAACATCAAATCAAGTTATTTCATGCACAAGTTGATCGAATAATGACATTCGATTTTTCATTCTGCTATTCTGCCATTCTGCCAACTTCATTCTGCTAGCAGAATAGCAGAATAGCAGAATGGCAGAATGAGATTTCAAAGTCGCGAAAACTGTTGAGATATGATTTTTTTCAATCTCAATTATCTTTATTTTGTTCTTATATCATTTTTAAATCGATTTTATACCGATAGGTTTCAAAAAATGATTGTTTTTTCATTAGTTTGAATTTGGACTTGGTTGCTTGGCATGTTAACCGGAGCATGATATTAGGAATTTTTGGCGGGAAAATCGTTGAAAACACGTTTAAACATCAAATCAAGTTATTTCATGCAAAAGTTGATCGAATTATGACATTCGATTTTTCATTCTGCTATTCTGCCATTCTGCCAACTTCATTCTGCTAGCAGAATAGCAGAATAGCAGAATGGCAGAATGAGATTTCAAAGTCGCGAAAACTGTTAAGATATGATTTTTTTTCACTCTCAATTATCTTTATTGCGTTCTAATATCATTTTTTAATCGATTTTAGACCGATTGGTTTCAAAATATGATTGTTTTTTTTTCATTAGTTTGAATTTGGACTTGGTTGCTTGGCATGTTAACCGGAGCATGATATAAGGAATTTTTGGCGGGAACATCGTTGAAAACACGTTTAAACAACAAATCAAGTTATTTCATGCACCCGATTTTGACTTTCGATTTTTCATTCTGCTATTCTGCTATTCTGCCATTCTGCCAACTTCATTCTGCCATTCTGCTATTCTGCCATTCTGCCAACTTCAGGGACATAACTTGATAAGGGTTTTTCAGAGACAATTAAGATATGAAGACAGTATTTGTTAATTTCACTGAAGTATGAAACTGAAAAAAAAACTAATCACACTGTATGAATACGCAAAGCGGATTCATACATGGGTGTGATTAGGTTTTTAGTTGCACATCCTAATAAAATCATCGAATACTCTCTTCATATCTCAGATAAGATTCATCAATAAGGAAGCAGATTTCTAATGGGACTACTTTCTGCAGAGGCTTACAGAAAGCTTCAAACTCAAAATTGTTTTCATAGAGGGATAAAACCAATTATTCAGCCAATCAGAATGCACAAATCTTGATGTACAAATATAAAATTGAATAATAAATCATTGCACAGTATCTTCGGAGTCTTATACTGCGAGCCCTCGAAATACCCGTGTATAGTTTAGCGTGAAATTGATAAGATGGGTGATTTGGAATGAATTAAAAATCTGAAATTGAATGAGGATGATGAACGAGTTTTTGGAAGAAGTTGAATGCAAGTATTCTGTGTTATTAATGAACTGGCAGGACGTATAGTTTAACCGCGGTATTCGAAAACGCGGGAAAATGTGGTATAGCCAGGAGTAGGGGTGGATTGAACTGAAATCTAACAAGCATGAGATAACGGTACTTAATTGCAAATATTATCACCTATATACTGATAGAGTAAAGAAACTCATCAAGAAAAAATACTTTTTCTCCCCATCGATATTCAATGCTTTTTGTCGTTTCAATTTTAAATCCCTCATGATACAGTCGGTTTCGAAAGCATGTTACTTTTACGCTATGACACAAGACGTTAACAGATGCAATTCAGAAAATGGTAATAATGCAAGTAGTTTTGTGTTTCTGTGATCCTTCAGTATAGTTAAAAGATCGTGACAGCAAAATATCTGGTCCAAATTTCTCTGTTTTAAACTCGTCGAAAGTCTGTTTATAAACATTCAGATAGCATGGTTAACCTATAATTTGGCGAGTTAACTTTTAAATATTTGGCGTCCATTGAAAAATTAGTCAGAAATAATCGTGCACGCGGGCAAATAACTGTATCCTAAAATCAAATGGATGCACGTGCTAAGAGAAAGTGAACGCATTTCATCGTTGGGTTACCAAAGCCTCATAACTTCATCTTGGACAAGTTGAAGTTATGAGGGTTTGGTTACCAACCTACGCTTTATTATCCCAAGTTAAGTATGTCGACTATCTTTAGAAGTAATGATAATGAATTAAAGCTGATTTACCATTACCTTAAGTGCAACGCCCCGTTACTGCAAGGCTCCGTCCTGCAAGGGGAAAATCGTGGATTATACAAGTTAAAATCTCCATTTCGTTTAAAATAAACGCAAAGGGGATTTATTCTATTACCACCCCTCTTAAATAAAAAAAATACTTGTTTACTCTTAATGAATTGTGCATTGTTTCAAACAGACGTTTTAAAAAATTCGCTCGCCAATAAAATAATGGGATGATTTGTTCGACTTGCCTGAAGTTTCTGAATGTTTCGAAGGATTTCAGTGTTTTTCAATAATTTCTTAGCGTTTTGGGGAATGGAGTGTTTTGGATGATTTGAAAGGAGCGCTGATTTAGATGAAATAGTGATTTTGAACGATATTGAGTAGTGCGAATGTTAATATTACAATTTTCTTGACTTCAATTTATTCTACAGATAAAAAAAAGTTAAGTTCATTTTTAGTTGATTTTCAAACCGATGATTCACTCAACGACTTTCCACTTAACCCTCAACCATCGAGTCACAAGTCGGCTGTTAACACTTTGCGCCATATGCAGCCACAGTACATTGGCTTCCAACTCTCAAATGTACCCATTTACTACAGACAATTGCTTCATTTGCCGATTTTTGTCCAATAGACTACTTTATAAAATTACAAAAGGCTAAAAGACAGACAATCGGATCGTAAAACAAATGCCTGTGGGTTTTTCCCTCACCAGACTGTGCAGCCCTCGTAGTCTGCCGTGCTTTCTGTATCACAGAACAGAGCAAACAGTTTTCCAATTATACCCCGCTTTGCACGGGATGTGATTCTAAAGGCAGGACGGGTTCAGGGTAAATATTCATAGAAAATCTAATCATGTACAGTTGTACAATTTATAGTGAGGCGTCAAAGATCAATTTTACATTGAAAATGATAGGCAATAACGGTTTCTCGATACTCACATAAACTTGCGGAACTATAGTGGTTTTTCGCTTCGAAGGTTTTCAAATATCAAAACACTATTTTATCAATTAATCAGTATTTTGAACTTTAGGTATTCATTCATGTGTTGCACAAAATGTCTTGATTTCAAGGTCATCCTGTTGTATATAAATTTTGTTTCAAACAAATTGACAATCATCACCTGCATTCAGGGTCAAGATTCGCATGCAATCTTTTTGAAATGATACCCCGCTTTGAATGAGTTCTACGAAATACACTTCGGGAATTATAAGGGTGCAGCAATGAAAGCGCGTCTTTTCACATGATGTCACAGGCCAGTGACGTTGTTTTAACAAAATCATCGAAACATAAAACAGGTAAGACCACGCTTCAAACGAATCGGCCAATCAGAGAACAGAATTTCAAAAGTCTCTCTCTCTCTCCATGGACGTTTTGGCCAAATTATTTTTCCAAAACGTCCTTAATTCAATTGGCAGACAGTTTAGAGTTAAATCAGCCTGTACAGATGTGCAGTCTTATCTTAACATACACTGCCTGTCTATTTCTTGATGTTTGTGGAAATAATCTCTTTATCCAAAAGACAAGAAATTCAACAATAGGGGCTAAAATTATGTAATACTAGAAAAACGAACCCGTGTTTGTACGTACGAACCTCCACTGCAGAAATCCTTGATTCGCCGCTGACCTTATCAACGTAACAACGGTTTATTGAAATTGTAAAGATGATCAATGATATGGTCATTCCGGACGACGTGTTATGATTTTTAAAATTAAAATTATTTACACATAAATGTATTTGCTTATTTGAGACTTCGCACTAATAATATCGGTCAAATATACGTGGTCATTGTCAATTAGTTTGAAAGACAATTAATTTCAATATATACTGAACACCAAAAATAACGCATCACTTTTCAATGACAAATAATTTTAGGCCTACCCTTAAATCGATCAAGTTACTGATATGACATTACTTTAGTTTGGCAGGCCACTTTTTACACAATTGTGATGAAATTTATTCCTAAACTCATACTCAGTTGAGTAAAGAAACTTCAATGTGATAAACATGTTTTCTGCTCAAACAACAGATCGAAGGCATCTAACGACATTAAAATTGGTCGAATATTACAGCAAATAAATGTGGTAATGAAAAACAGTGTAGACTTTATTCAGATTAAGCAAAGTCTTCGAGTATGGCGGTAGCGAAAAATGGAATTTCGGAACGCCATCGCGCATAGTCATATAGCCCTGATTCATTAAATCAAGGACACTTGAAAATGCCACGAGGGACAATAACTGGCGTATTGTAAGGCTAAAATATCGATTTTAACAACTCTCGGTGCCATACTTTGGATGCTGACATGATGAGGAGGCTGCATTATAAGGTGATATGACCGGAAATTCTTACTCTCTATATCACATTTTTTCAGGTTTTAGTAGACTATTGATGACAATGAAACACAAAAATTATGAATCTGAGCCGAGTATCTAATCCTTCAGTAGCTATAGCCATATGTAACGCCCCATGAGCGAGGCAATGTTATGGTCCATTCAGCTCATGCAACTATCGACTTTCTTCGCAAACACCTTTTTTAAGTGATACCAATGTCTAATTTTCACCGACTGGACTTATCTAAAGATCCAGCACGTCAAACACGAGCTTGCAATGAGAGTCAAAAAAGAGCACTCATGATTTTGAGTCAGATTGAGGCAGCACGCACAACTAATGGATAGCCATATTGGAAGTTAGTCTTGATAAAAATAAGAATTCCACGTGTCAGACATTCTTTGGGTGCAATTTTGCACATGGATTCACGCGCTAGTGACTTTTACTGAGCAACGGAAACCTTCTCTTATTTCATTTTTTTTTTTTTTTCATTTTGGGGGTTGTCGCCTTTATGAGTGTGTAACTCTTCAATGCGTATGTATACGCTGTCGAACTTTTTATCAGAAATCAATAATTGGTCAACGTTTATTTTGATATAACCATTCTTTCTAACTTAACATTATGAAAAGAGTTATATCTTAAAAATGAAGCGATGCGTTATTTTTGTTGTTCAGTATAGAAGAAGACCTAATGAAGAATTGGGTAAAATCGTGACATTTTAGTTGTTTGGATTACCATATATTAACCGAATTCATCAAAGCTTGTCATTGTATGGTAGACACTTTTATTGATTTCAATACCTGAACGTCCTCAAAAACGTAAACACCATTACGCAAATTACGCACGTACGTATTGCATGTACAATATGATATTGATGTCGATTGATGATAATGAAATTATACCAACATTTAAATCATCACAATTACATCTTGTGCATCAGAATGCTCTCGGTCTCTATCTCTGTCTTTAACGTTTCTTTCTCATATTCTCTCTGTCCCTCTCGTATTCTCTCTCTCGTATTCTCTCTCTCGTATTTTCTCTCTCGTATTCTCTCTCTCTCTCTCTCTCTCTCTCTCACTCTCTCTCCCACTCTCTCGGTCTCTCTCTCTCGTATTCTCTCTGTCTCTCTCGTATTCTCTCTCTCGGCCTCTCTCTCGGTCTCTCTCTCTCGTATTCTCTCTCTCTCTCTCTCTCTCTCTCTCTCTCTCTCTCTCTCTCTCTCTCTCTCTCTCTCTCTCTCTCTCTCTCTCTCTCTCTCTCTCTTTCTGTGTGTGTCTCTCTCTCGGTCTCTCTCGGTCTCTCTCGGTCTCTCTCTCTCTCTCTCTCGGTCTCTATCGGTCCCTCTCGATCCCTCTCGGTCTCTCTCTCTCTCTCTCTTTCTGTGTATGTCTCTCTCTCGGTCTCTCTCGGTCTCTCTCGGTCTCTCTCTCGGTCTCTCTCGGTCCCTCTCGATCCCTCTCGGTCTCTCTCACTCTCTCTAGGTCTCTTTCGGTCCCTCTCGGTCTCTCTCGGTCTCTCCCTCTCGGTCTCTCCCTCTCGGTCTCTCCCTCTCGGTCTCTCCTTCTCTCTCTCTCTCTCTCTCTCTCTCTCTCTCTCTCTCTCTCTCTCTATCTCTCTCTCTCTCTCTTTCCCTCTCTCGGTCTCTCTCTCTCTTTCTCGGTCTCTCTCTCTCGGTCTCTCCCTCGGTCTCTCCCTCGGTCTCTCTCTCTCTCTCTCGATCCCTCTCTCTCTCTCTCTCTTTCTCTCTCTCTCTCTCTCTCAATCTCTCTCTCTCTCTCTCTCTCTCGGTCTCTCTCGGTTTCTCTCGGTCTCTCTCTCTCTCGGTCTCTCTCTCTCGGTCTCTCTCAGTCTCTCTCTCTCTCTTTCTTTCTCTCTCTCTCTCTCTCTCTCTCTCTCTCTCGGTCTCTTTCTCTCTTTCTCTCTCACTCTATTCCTCACACTTTTTCCAAGAAAAGCCAATTTTGAAAATCACTTCTCATTACGGTAGAATCAGCTTTGTGTGTTCAAAAGGTCGGTTAGTGCATTGTGCATGATGCAATTTACACCTAGTCTATATTTAACAAAACAAAAAAATAAGCTTTCACACAGAATATGACCCACTTAACGCTTTAAGCTTTTGGCTAAACGTTAAATCGAAATAACTCGGAAATTTATCGCTCGATAGAATGATTGTTGCAGTACTCTCAATACCCTAGTATCTACAGACTAAGTTCATGATGGTTTTATCTTCATCCGTCTTTTCAATTGTTTGTCTGCAAAATTAAACCAAGATTTAAACAAAAGAACAATGTTCGAATATTTTCAATTCTATTGAACAACTGGCATGATGCTTACAATAGGCGTAAGAAGAAATTTGAATTTTTTTCGCATGTGACAGTGACAAAAGATGAATGTCCTCCGTCTACTACCGAAGGCTTTTCTACGTTTTGAGCGTTCGTGAATAATCAAAACATCGTAACTACAGCTTGAATAAGCTGTAGTTTCGATGTTATGATCATTCATTAACGATATTTTTTTCGATAGAGAATTTATTTCTATTACGTACTTGTGTAGTTTGCGTAGTGGTAGTTACGCCCTTGCTTATGCTCGATATTAATTATTTTTATTGAAAAGCCAAGTTAAATTGACAAGGGAAATACTCACTATTAGTGTGTAAAGTTTGCAGGACATCATACATAAGACATTCGGTCGAATGTCTAAAAGGGGAATGAGACATTCAAAAATGATTAAATCAAATTATTTCATGTTAACTATGATATTTAGAATAGTTATGTAATAATGTCATATCGATAAATTTAATTGTCTTTTGCCAATTGCTAAAATAAATTGACTCATAATTCTATTTAAACTCGGATTCTTTAATCAACATGTTGAAACAAGGATGACCTTCAACTTATTTTAACTACGTACAATTGAACACAAAAGGATTGGTGCATTACTATTTATGCAATTGACAGGAGAATAATTGTTCCTGAAATTCGATAGTATCGAATGCCGACATATTTAGGCGCGAATGGACGAATGAACATGAAACAAAATGTATACGTATTTAAAAAAATACTTGAACTATATCAATTACATGTTTATCGCTTCAGAGACCAATTGTTCAATTTCTTAGATGGTATGATCAGGCTAAGGTTTTGCCTTATGACTGATTTGCCGCCGTTGGCAGCACGTCGGACTGTCAATGTAGGGGTCCCAGGTTCGATCCCCGCCGGGGGCATTCAACCCTTCCGACATTTTGTCTCCGACCAATGATTTGATAATCGTAGACCTATGTGGGATAGCAGCTGAATACGAAAGACCGGTGGTGACTTCTTTTACTCAGACTTCACGCTTCAAACTTCAACCATATGATATTGAAGTGTGAAGTGTGAACTATGAAATGTGAAGTGTGAAGTTTGAACTGTTAACTGTGAAGTTTGAAGTGTGAACTTTGAAGTGTGAAGCGTGAAGTTTTCACTTTGAAGTGGGAAATATGAAATTTGAAGTGCGAAGTGTGAACTATGAACTTCGAAGTTTGAAGTGTGAACTGTGAAGTGAGAACTGTGAACTGTGAAGTGTGAACTTTGAAGTGTAAAGTTTGAAGTGTTAAACCTGAAGTTTGAACTGTGAACTGTGAAGTTGAATATTTTCTAAGTTGCCATATAAAATAAACTTCCCAGTTTACAGTTCACATTTCAAACTTCACACCTCAATCTTCACACTTCAAAGTTCACACATCATACTTCACACTTCACACTTCAAAGTTCACACTTCAAACTTCAAACTTCACACTTCAAGGTTCACACTTCAAAATTCACACTTCACGCTTCAAACTTCACACTTCGAAGTTCACACTTCACACTTCAGACTTCACATTTCACACTTCAAAGTTCACACTCCATACTTCAAAGATATTATGTGTGAAGTGTGAAGTTTGAATTTAAGAAATGTCACCTCCAGTTCACGCTTCAGAGTTCACATTTCAAAGAAAATATTTTTGAAATGTGAAGCGTGAAGTGTGAATAAAAGAAGTCACCACCGGTCTTTCGTAGCTGAAGGCTGGGACAGGTTGTAATGGCTGTACCGGTATGAGAGATACCAGTTATCTATCTCCAGTCGCCGCGATATAACTGAAATATTGTTGAAACCCAATTCAAACAAACTTATGACTGATTTTCCAAAGTATAGAATGATGCCAAGTGACACGACCTTGCATATCGATGGCTCAGCGCCCACCCGTTGTAACTCCCTATATGTTTATAGGGAGTTACAACTGTTTCGCGCTGAGCCATTGATATACACTGTTAATCACATCGAGAAATAGACACTCGTGACGATCAAAACCATTCAAAATCACTCCCTCGGCACTCCAATAATCATTCCAAACTCTTACTCAAACAATTTAAAAACGCTACGAACTTGTTCAAAAATGCTCCGAAATTGGTCAAAAACCCTTTGAAATCGTTCAAACTAGTCAACATTTCAATAAAATCGATGGTGATTGGACAAAAGTATCGATTCTCGTTCATCATACTCATTCAATTTCATTCCGAAACCGTCCCAAAATCATTCATCTTGTCGACAACACGATACTCTTAACTATAACCAATGTTTTTCACACACAGAAAAATAGACCTTCATGTGTAAGTCTTACTCTCCTACCAAACAAACTAAGAAATGATTTTATGAGCCTGTGTATGACATTTCCAACAATTTCATATGAGTATGATGATGGAGATACACTTTAGAGTACACTGCAGGAAGAATACTCCTCGAGTGCATGAAGATAATTAAATACCTTATCTATCTACAGAATGCAGAGCAAAGACTCTGGACAGACTGTGCGACTGCACAGGCTGGCCAGGGACTGTGCATTGCGTTCATGCGAAAATGTTTAAAAATGTCACGCACAGAGTCATTTATGGGTTATAAAAACGGTTAAGGATAAGGGCTCAGAGCCAGCAGAGCACTCTTCATAAGATTTAAGTTTAACGCATGTGGTAAGCGTTCTTAACCGACTTTTGACGAAACACGTGTAAGCTAAGAAGTTAAGGTTAATTGCAAAACTTCAATTAGCGATGCGTTTTATGCAAAGACGGTGCATTGATAACGCAATGAATTGGTTAAGTAAGTCTAGACTTCGAAATTACCCTTTTTCGAGAGGTTTGCCTTAAAAAAAAAAAGAGCAAAACCTGAGTCTGATGTTAACGTTACACGTTGTCAAGCCTTACGTCGTGAGTTCGAATCGACTCTGCCATTTTTAATTGAAAAATCGTTTGTTCCTAATGACCAATGGTCGAATGGCAAGCAGCTGATGGTCCGTATAGGACAAAATAACTGAACTTGTCTCGACGCTGATCAAAGCTGTAGTTACGACATTTTGATCGCCCGCTGCCTATATTTTCCTTTGATTTGATTATCCATTTTTTTTTTTATTTCAATTCCATTATTTTAAGAATTTGTATCTTGATAGCCAGTATTTGCTGAAATTCAGAGGGAACTTCCGAACACCTGCCCCCCCCCCCCCCCCCTCCCTCGATCCATATATGGCTCTGGTGTAATTTCCAACTGGTCTTCGTAGATCAGTCGAAACAAGACAGTCTAATATGGGATAATCTTATGTGAGAAACGAAAGTAAGCAATAGTAAGGTGCACTAGCTTTCTCTATATTAACCTAGTGTTCAAAGTGGCGTTAAACTAAAAACTCCCTACGTGAAAAAAGATTCATAACTGTAGTATAATTGGAACCAGCCCTGTGTTCAGGGTGACAAAACCATGAAAACTATTTGCAAGTTGCGTGCACTGTACGTGCAAAGCGGGGTATAATTTGCAAACAGTTTGCACCGCTTTGTCATCTTGAGCACACGGCTGATTATAACGCGATTTCTTGTCATAAGTCCTTCAGAAGCCACTTAAAATCATAATTACAGCTTTGTTCAAGCAGTAGTTACTACATTTTTTATCTTTTATCGACGGTATTATAATAACTTGTTTCTAAAAATAGCAAAAATCAAATTTCAAGTATTTAAAGCTGATCAATGCTGCAGCTTCGTGCAAATGCGGGTTTATTCTTGACTAAGCTTACTGGAGTCTATTTATAGATTTAGATTGGGCGGAAGGGTTTATCTATGCACCATTGCACGGCGGAATTTAGTTGTGAATGCAGACTGGGAAATATGCATTTATAAACCTTTGGCCTCTAACGAATTACAAGAATTGTGTCCCTATGATTTTATGACATAATATTTGGAATCTGAACCCGATGTCGTTGAGCCGCCGTCATAGCGCAGTTGGTAGAGCATCGGACTGTCAATCTAGAGGTCCCGGGTTCGATCTTCGACGGCTTCACTCATTCTTTCCGACTTTTTTGTCTCTCACCAATGGGTTGATAATCGTAGACCTATGCGAGATAGCATTCAACTGTGGTCTTTTACGAGGCAATTAATGGTCAAATCAAGTATCGTTTACACAAAAAAGAGCATATGAATTCTGAAATTGGTTAGGTTTCCGAAGAGGCTTTAAGACCTTATCTATATAGCGTATAGTGAAGACTCTGGTCAGACTGTGCGACTGCACAGGCTGATCAGAGTCTCTACGTTGCCCATATCTGAAGCTAGAGGCTATGAAAGGATGTGATGGTTGTACCGGCGAGAGAAATACCAGATGAAAACATTGCTAGGTGCTCCAGCCTCCGCGATATAACTGAAAACATGTTGAAAGCGGCGTTAAACTCAATTCAATCAATTCAATTGCCCATATGTGAAGTTGTTGGAATTGTCACTCACAGGCCCAATTCATTTCATTTCGGAATAGGGTTCCTTCTTCGATACATGTAATAGTAAAATGTAAAACAAGCCCACGTGCACTTATATATGTGCACACACACGTGAAGTTCTAAATCCTTTACACGTAAACTGCAAGGTCAGCAGCTATTCTTCATTATTCATATTGCATATCATTATGTTATGCCATTCTTTTGTAAATTGTTAATTGTATGGGAAAATTATCCAAACCTTGGGTTTTACATAGCTTCGAATGGCGACCCAAACCTCATAACAACAGCTATAACAAATAATTTTATGGCATTTGAAACAAAAAAAAAAACCTAATTCTATTTTAAAATTGATTTATGGATAGGTTTGGTTAGACTTTTTTTGTATTCACGATATCAAAAATTTCTCTATTTCCTGATATTAAATAAGATCCAGCAAAATAAGAAAATATTTCAGTATTTAGACTTTTTGTGGAAATATTTCGTGCCAAAGCATACATATTATCTGCGTGCTATAATTTGTGCCCAGCGAGGTATGGGTATTTTTCGGAAAATCAAAACGCGCGATTTCGATCGACGAACCAAACTTAAATTATCATAAAATTAGGGGCCTATCAATTGTAAGATTTCGAAAAAAAGATGGTCAGCTGTTTTTGGAAATATGATTCCACCAATGTTTAGATTGAGATTTAAAATCCCAAAAAGGCAAATTTTTTTTGCGACGGGTAGTTAGAAAATAAATGAGCCTGCGTGACATTTCCAACAATTCATATGCGACACGTCCCTCGAAAAGGAGCCATCTGGAAGCTCCGTTTAATGATTACTTGAAAAGGGGATTTGTTCTTGTACAAGTCAACCAGAGGTCGCATTTCATAGCGCTTTCACAGGAAGGCAGACCGATCATCATAGATTCAGAAAATTTGTTATTTGCGAAAAGATTCTATCCCCGTGAGTCTGCACAGATCGCGCCGTCTAACCAGGATCGACACTTATTGCTCTTCTCAGATGGTCTGTTTTCGTGTAACGAGTCACATATGTGTGCAAAGCAAAGCCTTTGGTCAGCCTCTGCTTCCGCACAGTCTGACCAGAGTCTTCACAGTGTACTTTGTTAATTTATAAGGTCTTCACTCCCTCTTCAGAAGGCCATCGATTGTTATTATTGCATTACCAGTGGTTGCCTGGGCTGCTCAAAATCTGTGCCACGCCCACCCATAAAATTATTGATGTAAATAACATGCACAGGTTCAATTAAGGATCACAGGCAATTGTTTCATACTCATCTTATTTCTTATGTTGCTTGCACTATAATACCAATTTTAGATCTATCATAACCCATATGACAAAGATTGTAGCATTAAACAATTGCCTGTGTAAAGGGTGAAATGAACATCAAGAAAATATGATGCATGGTTAATTGCAAAAATTGTAATACAGAATTAAATAGAGTTTTACACACATATGAATGAGAGGAATGTATATGTTTTGGGGATCTCGAAACTTTTTACAATATATTAGATCGTACCATATTGGTATATAATATAAGTATGTCCCGTATTTTTGATCTGTCACGAAAAGGGGGGCATTCTTGAAATTCGCTTGAAATAGATTTTTGTGGCCGTTCGCCTGAAAAAATGATCACGTGGTTTTTGAAAGATACGTCCTGAGCAGACTTTGACTATTTAGAACCCTCAAAATAGAAATTGATGAGAAATGACGGTTTAATTATTCCGATACCCTTTCATTTCAAGAAATGTCCGTCGTCAAAGGGAAGTAATAAAAGGTAGTGATTGGGTCTTAAGTTCGATATCCGGCTGCGGCACACTTCCCTTCGGACATTTGTCTGCCACTTATGGTTGGAAAACCATTAAAGTGTAAGGCCTGAGAAGCTTGGTGCCCCTAAAGAACGTTAGGATGAAGTGAATAATGGGATGCAGTAACGGTGAGAAAAATTCCATGCCGTGAACCCATAATTATGCGCTCCAGCCGCCGCAAAGTTAAAGCGTTGTGACTAAATAAAGATATCTTATTAAAACCGAGCTGTTCGCGTATTTGAAGTTTTGTTTTCCTATGATGGTGGTCTAACGCCGCTTTGTTCAATTTTAAGACATATCGCAACGACTGGTGCACCTTTTAATGGGTTCCTGATATTTCTCGAAACTGTACTACCATTGTATCATTTCCTAGCCCCCACCTGCTATCCCGCAAAGGTTTACGATTGTCGACCCGCTGGTTGGTGACAAATTTATGTTAAAAGTACATGGGGTCGTAATTTGATCACATCCTATTTTGGGTATTTAATTATAGTTAGCGTTATTCTTTAAAAATTCGTAACTACAGCTTGATCCAAGCTGTAGTTACCTGGTTTTATAACAACATTGAATTCATACAGATTTTGTCCCCACGACAGATGAGACATTTGAATATTAAGATTTTTTTTAACTGATCGAAGGACGCCACCAACTTGAAATTATTCTAGTAATTGACTCAAGCTGTAGCTACGAGGCTTTAGAGTAAAACTGAATATCTTTCTAACAATGGCGGATCCAGAGGGAGTTCGGGGAGGGGAGGGGGTCCGAACATCCTCTGTATCCAAATTGCTTCATTGTAGTGCAAAATTTCAATCAAAACTTTTCAACTCAAGAAAAACAAACACTTTATTTTTAGAGTTCAAGGCACCTGTAATTGAGATTCTACAAGGAAAATATATCGAATGTACAAAGGTTGGAGCAATTAGTCTCAAAGTATCCCTATTTATATAGATAGGGATACTATGGGACTAGTTACTGGAATTCTAGGCGAACATAGAACCCCCTATATGAAAACATTGGGTCCGCCACTGCCTTAAGGTTTAACCCCAGAACAGACGAGAATTTAATATGGATACTATGGGACTAGTTATTCGAATTCTAGGCCAACATCGAACCCCCTTTATGGATACCTTGGATCCGTCACTACCTAAAGATTTAACCCCAGAACAGACGAGAATTTAATAGGGATACTATGGGATTGGTTACTCGAATTCTAGGCCAACATCGAACATGGAAACCTTGGATCCCCCACTGCCTAAAGGTCATCCCAGAACAGACGAGAATTAAGAATTTTGAGATATTTTATTGATCGCAAAAAGGCCACATGGAAAGTCGGATAAGGTTGCGTACAAACGTCATTGTCTCCCACGCTTATAGCCATAAAACATTAGAACTTGCATCACCGCTTTATGACCTTTAATCCTTTTTTCCCATTTAAAGAAAATCTCTTTAACCAAATCTAGGATGTTGTATATTTAATATCCCCGCGTCGATTCATTGATTGGATGGAGTTTTACGCCACTTTCAACATTATTTCAGTTATATCGCGGCGGACTGCGCACCTAATTGATTCCTGGCATTTCTCACACCAGTACTACCATTACATCCTTTCCTAACCTCTAGATGGTATCCAACATAGGTCTACGGTCTTTGAGAGACAAATAATTGGAAAGAATGAATGCCGCCGTCGGGGATCGAACCCAAGACCTCTAGAATGACAGTCCGGCGCGCTACCATCTTCGCTTTGACGGCGGCTTCTTTATACTATTGTAGGAATGGGTTGAAATGATTGCAAATGTGTATCGTGTATCTACGAAATAAGAATAAAAAATAAATTTGATGGTGTTTTATGACGCTTTTGATTATTTTCTCTCTTTTTTTCATGTATATATCATTTTCTACTTTTAATTACTTTGGGTTTTTTGCAATCTTCCAAGGTCGATAAATTTTATTCTGTTAAGGTAGTGGACCCGTAATAGTTCCCCAACGTTTCTGAAGTAATGGTCTTTTACAATGATGACCAAGGTTTCCTAATGAAAATCATTAGAAAACTTCGGTAAACACTGTTAAAGTCCATTCCTTTCGAAACGTTGAAGAACTATTACGGGTCCACTACCTTAAAGACAGTCATATAATGTGAGTGAAAATTCAAAAGATCAATTTCGTATAGAGATGTCAATCCTGGGATATTGACTTAAACCATTGGCTCGACCGAATTTCATCTAAAATCCATTGTGACGCGAGTCATTGTCATGGGTTTATGATAAGTAGTACGCCAAAGTGGGGTGAGGAGATTATAGCTCGGTAAAATTTTGTGGATGCCGTTCTTCTGTGAAAAACGGCAGGATACCATGGGTAGGTGGACCAGCCACTGCGATATTATGTAAATAATGTTGAAAATGACATTAAAACCTTTCAAAAATCAAACTATTAGCTTCTCTCCCTCCAGTTGATAATTGAACATGTGCGTGACATTTCCAACAATTTTCAATGTGCGCAAAGCAAAGACTCTGGCCAGCCTGTGCAGCTGCACAGTCTGTCCAGACTTTTTGCTATGGGCTCTGTAGATAGATAAGGTCCTTACCCCTCATTATAAGATCAATGAATTTTCTTAATACATTATGTGGTTGTCTAGTCTGCACAGTGTTTGTCCATCGCGCACATGAAATTGTTGGAAATGTCACGCACAGGCTCAATTGGTACAGTTGGCCATGTAATATTTATATATAAGCCAGTGCTGTTTGGAACCACTGCCTTTCGACTAACTAACCCATGGTGATTAGTTGGATATACGACGTATAGGATCGAACTTCGGTTAAAAAATGGGTTCGTGTGTTTGTTCGAATGGAGGTTAACTCCATTTTGTATAATTTACAAGTCATATCTCAGCGACACGAGCAACTAATAATATATTCCTGTGTTTTTCATTACATCCATTCGTAGACTCCAGCTGCTTTTCCATATATCGTTTAGGATTATACACCTTTTGGTTAAAAGCAAAATTACAAATGTAGGAAACTTGACTGCCTCGGTGGCCTTAACTGCCTCGGTGGCCTAGTGGTAAATGCACTCGACCCGTGACCTGGAGGTCCGTGGTTCGAGCTCCACTGTCGCCGGGGTGTGTTCATGGGCAAAGCACTTAATAGCCAGCCCCAGTTCACCCAGCTGTAAAAATGGGTAGCAGCGGATTTAAACCACTGCCTCTCTCTCGGGAACG
Organism: Fragum whitleyi; assembly: GCA_948146395.1. Classification (NCBI taxonomy): domain Eukaryota; kingdom Metazoa; phylum Mollusca; class Bivalvia; order Cardiida; family Cardiidae; genus Fragum; species Fragum whitleyi. The sequence continues at coordinate 68,652,995 of OX411548.1, forward strand.
TGAAAACATCAGGATTGAGCGTTCGAGAGCGATTCTATAAGCTTAAGCTTTCGTCGCAATCGAACAAAAATAAATTAGTATAATCTAAATGTAGGAAAGGATTTGCGCAGCCGCCTTTGCAAAGATTTGATAATGAAGTAAAGTATTAAATCGTTTAAGAAGGTTGGTCGGTACTTTGTGGCGAAATCTTGACCTTAGGACTGAGGTGAGACCATATAAGTATGTGTACCTTTTACTCCAAAATGACCGTTAATATCAGAAATCTTTATATGGCATATGTTTTAGTAATACATGAGTACAATGTCGTTTACAAATGTAACATAATTGTCATAACAAATAAAAGAGGAAAATTTCAAAAGAATAAACAAAGGAACGACAGAAAGGAGGAAAGAAAGAAAGAAAGGGCAGACGTATTAAACATATCATAAACAAGTACCATACGATGGTTTGAAAATAAGAAAAAGGAAATAAGTCTTAATTAAACATATTTTCTAACGTCACACCATCATTTAAATTGGTGTTAGTAATATCTGCTATATGGCCAGAAGGATTAACGCCTTATCAAATACGTCATCAAAGGGATTATCTATGAGAGTTGAGGATAACTTTATTACGTCCAACTGATCCTTCGTTTTAAAATCAGGCTTTCGTTATTTTAGTTTTTTGCTAGAACTTTTTTTTCTTTATTCTTAAAAGTCAAATCTAAACTAACGTGATTATTTTTGTATTTCCGCGCGATCTTTTGAATTTGGTCAGCTTCAAAAGAACTAAGAATTATGTTGAAAAGGGAGATATTGTATTAATTTCCCTTTGTCACTATGTTTTCCTTCACCTGTCCTGCGTTCAGGGTGACAAAACGGTGCAAACTGTTTGCCAATTTTACCCCGCTTTGCACGTCCACTTGTGTGCAAAGCGGGGTAAAATTGGCAAACAGTTTGCACCGTTTTGTCATCCTTAACGTATTGCAGATATTTCTGGTGCGTGTAAGCGGTGATTATGTTGTAACTGTTTTCTTTAATTAAGTAAAACAGTTATTGCTGACAAACACATTTTTGTGGTTAACCGCCTATACAAGATATCACACCACGGTGAAACTCAAATGAAGGAATTATATCGTTGATTCATTCAGCATTCAGTCTGGGAGAAACATGTTACTTGTTCATTACTTGTACGATTTAATTCCTCACAGACGCACTGGTTAAGATGACTGATCAATTTGTCTTTATAAGTATAGAGCAAAAAGACCTCTAATCACTTGTGAACTGAGCAACTATAAAGCATCGACTTTCGTTTTGATAGCCTTATTTCATTTTTATTTGTTTATCCCATGAATATACTTTTTTATCGCATATATATTTTGCATGCTTGCTTTCAAAATCATTTCATTAAAATGTTTCAAGATAAATATTATTTATTCATCTATTTTCTTATTTATACAGAGTGATAATGTGTTGTTATTGTTTCTTCGTTTGATACTCCATAAAAGTTATCCTTGTATTTTTCTCAAATTCTTTCGTGAATTAAGTAGGGGAGGGGCGGAGAACTTCTTATCATTCCCTCCCATATTTTTTATTGAAAAATACTCTGAATTTTAGAAATCCAATAAGGAATAAGAGAGCAGATTGTGAAAGGAGAAAAATCATACGATTATCGTGTCCTTTTGACGTCACGTCATAATATTTACAGGTATTTTAAACATGATTGTCCTTCCCATAACCTTATACACGGTAAACAAATTAATATGTAACCCGTCACTCGACAATGCGCAATCTTGGTTTAAACTTTATTTTATTTCACAAAATTTATAGTTCATTCAATTTATAACAAATATATTTATCACTGGGATTAGAAAACAAACTTATTGTTTATACATGTATTAATTCCTTTTCCGAGAAAATAATCAATGCACCATTTCGGAACTCGATACGAACATTCAAGTTAAAAGAGTATTGAATCCGGCAGATGTCAACTGTAGTTTGAATTATCTAACGAATTTGAAAAAATAGAAAGGGTTAAGAGCTCGTTGAGAGGGTACGTTGTATTGATAATTATGCAGTTTTCGGAGGAAATCCGTATCCGCTAGCTTGCACAATGCATTTTGTCAATGACGTTACCTCAATGGGTTGCAGTGGTGGCCTTGGGGAGAAAAATCTCCAGGGTCGATGCATTTTCGTCTTGTGAATAGTTTCTTTAATTATACCATTTATAAAACCAGAGGCTACATATCAAAAATTCTTATACCGAAAATTAAATTGACCATTCCAGATTCTAAAGATAAACCTATTGCAAAATGTTTCGACCAAGTTCACAATTGAAACAATTTACCTGCATAAATGCTATTTGGATATGTAGGGTGTCACATATTTCCGAAACAGCAATTCTTCAAATAGAGATGATAATAATAATTTGATTTCTTGGGGTTTTTACGTTATTACCCAATTTTTCCAATATTTAGGCCAGGGAGAGGACGTGTCCTAACCCCCGGTCCAAATCCCTGCATATTTGTTCGATCCCATTTTTCCAACTCCTTCATTTCGTGAAGAATATGTTCTTAGCGTCTGTTTACAATTCGTTGGTAAAATAATATAGCCTCATTATTATTTGTTGTTGTTTTTTTTCCTAAACTAGGAAGTTATGCACTTTAAGAGTTTACAACCCTTCAAAACGCACTGTAAACAAGTATCCTCCTCTTACATTGCAAAAAAGGGTTTCTATGAACAAGTGGTGTCGATTATCGCCAGTCGACATGATACCTACATTTTATCCTCTCTTTTTTTTCTTTTCGCTTTTTTTTTTATTTCTTCCCTGCAACTTTTTCTTTATAAATTTTTATCTAATCTGAGTAACGATATTATACAAACGCCAACCAACGCCTTGTTTTTTTGTTTTTTTTTTTATGTCAACAACAAACAAACCTTTCAATAAGCAGTGTTCATGGCCACTCGCGCAGAGAATTGAACTGGAGACCTTTGATCTAGACGGAGACGCTCATTTCATGCCAGGAAAGACGATGATGCAATTATTTTATCCCGACGTCTCTTTCGTAAACTCGCCGAGGATTCACGATATTATTCGACCTATCACGAAATGTTACGAATTCATCCGAGGAGTAAGTACACCTGACCGATTTCAAAACAATATATTTTCCAACGATTATCTAAATGAATATTGGGGGAAAACAATTATACAAAAGAGACAATTCAAAATAATTAACATTTTAGAATGTTTAGACTTGTTTCGAAAGTAGTAGGTCAGGCCATTAGCCTGTCACTCAGGAATTTTGGGTTCATGCCATTTACCATACTTTGTAGTAAATATGAAACGCTTCACGCATAATGGAGACGCTTTAACAGTCGAGAAAGGTATCGAACCTGGCCAGGCTTTGGTGTGTGCCCTAAGCTGGTAGGGATGATTTATTACTATTTTTTGTTCTTGTTTGGTACGTTCCTTGGATAGAGAAATTTTGCATTGTGAAATCATTAGGAAACCTCGGTTAACACTGTTAAATTTTATTTCTTCCGAAACGTTGAAGAAGCATTAAGGGTGCACTACCTTAACTCAAACCTTACGCGGCTCAGATCTTCAATATATTGTAGACCATTGAACAGGGGAACGGATCGACTCCTATAACTCAAATAAATCTTAAACGTTGGAAAATGCACGGTTTTTCATCACTAAAATCTCCATGTTCCAAAATTAACCCGACCTCCTCACTTGTGAACTATTCTCAATTTAAGCCACCCCAATCTGAAGATGTTTTTTCTTAAATTCAACAACAATTTCACAAATCTATGTTAAAAGGAAATGGTTAAAAAAAAACATTTTAAAAAAAAAACATAAAAAATTTCCAAACTTTCAATATTTCGGCAAAAATAACTTTATCAAGATAACTCGTTTATTTGCTTCTTGATAGATACAATTTTACGCCGCGATATTGTAATTTAAATTGTTTTAATTCATATAAATTCTACCGGATTGTCCCCTTTTTTCATGCATTTGTTTAACGTTAATTAATAAATTTTGGACTAGCTCCTGTGAAATATACGCAGTGTAACAATTTCATCATTTTTGGGCCCGAGCCATATTACCAACACGATAGACTATTAGTAAACAAAAAGTTTTGAATTAATCCAAAAGGTTTAGACTTTAAATCTTCAATTAACCTGGAAAGCAGCCAGCATTTAATTCAAGTTCACTCGCATGTTTGATTGATCAGACAAGAAAACATTATTTCTTCCTTTGTATTTAAAAGTTACGACGAAAACAAATTATTTTAAGTAACAAGAGGTAATTTGATTGTTCAACGTGTAGGTAATAAGAGCCAAATTCTCATTCTTTTAAAATTGAATGTTAAAGTGCTCAATAATTTTTAATGAAATGCGATTCGTTACGCACATATACACTACTCAAAAGTTCTAAGCGGCCACCTTACCTTTCCCCATTTTTAACACATTTTTCTCTTTTATTTTGAAATGCTATCTTTATCTTTCACAAGAGTGGCCATTCAGCCATCATCCAATCAAATTGTTTTGTAAAATCATGCATCAGCAGGTTCTACAGACGGAATTAAATGCATGTACCCTCAAATTCAAAAGTCACAAAAATGACAATTTTTCGATGAATTTGAATTTTTCGACAAATGAAAAACGCAAATCCTATCAATTTTTTGTACTGATATCAGTGGAACAACGTCTGAGGATTTCTAAAAATAATAAGAAAAGCCACAACTTTGTACACAATCCTTATCCTAACAAAAAATGTCAAAAATACCCCACCCACCAATGTTAACTTTGAAATCGAGGGTACTCCTATTTTCGCTTAATTTTTAAACATTTCTTGTTGAACTATTTCACTGATTTTTGTCTTTTTAACTTCATAAATGATTTGGCTGCATTAAAATGACAAAAACGGGATAAAATCATGCGGCATTTATAACATGTGACCAAAAATACAAGTGGCCGCTTAGGAGTTTTGAGGAGTGTATAAATCTATCCTTTTGGAAATTCCGTTAATTACATTTTTGAGTAAGATTTATCCAGCAGAGGTTTACTAAATATCATAATTAAGGTAGTGGACCCGTAATAGTTCCGTAACATTTACGGAGTAATGAACTTTAATAATGTTAATCGAGGTTTCCTAATGAATTTCATTAGGAAACCTCGGTCAACATTGTGAAAGATCATTAGTTCCACAATTTTCAACTACCTGAATTGGTTATCATGATAAGTGGGAATACTAATTCTAGAGTAAAAGAGAAAAGTTTCAGTTTGTCCTTTTTTTGTGTGTGTGTGTGGGTGTTTGATTTTGTTGTTGTTGTTGCCAGTGGGGTTTCGCCACGTTTAACACTATTACAATAGCTAGTACCGCGTTGACTAGTGCACCTACCCATCGTTTCCCGCCATTTCTCAAACTAGTACAAAAACAAAATTTCCAAGCCACCGGCTGATCATCCTACATAGGCGTAATAATTAATATACGTCCTATCGTTGGAGACAATTTTACTCGTATCTCAATGAATTTTGCTTTATGTCGTATGAAAGTTTGCCGTGCCTGGGTTCGAACTCGCGACCCAAGACTTGATATGCTAAATGTATTACCGACAAAGTTTACCGGATTTGGCTTGTGATCTGCTTGTCTCAAATAAAATCTCTTTACAAATCCCATTTTCACATCATGAAAAAAAATTATTATTTTAGGGATTGCAGGGGCTTAAACTGAGTCCCCAAAAGATGCGAATATGAGTCCTTGAAAGCTAATTGCGTATACATGTGTGGTGTTCGTGGTCTACAGGTAGAGCGTCGGTCTCTTGACCCGAAGATCCTGAGTTCGATTTCCGGGAGCGGCTGTCGATCTTTGTTCTTTCAATGGTCCATACGTTCGACGCGAGTACTGGTAAATTTTCCAGGAAGCAGAATCGAGAGGGATTAATGTAAGAACTTGTTTCCCAATCGATGTAAAATAAATAGGTTTAAACCTAAATGAACTCTTCAGAGATATCTAGTACAGTCTCGTGTGCATTTCTGCCGTAATATCGTTATATAATTTGAACCAAAAGCAGTATGTCCTTGGTTATTTGTTTTGTTTTGTTTTTTTGGACTAACTCATCTGTTTTGCTTGGCATTGTGTCAAATAAATACGCTTTATAATATTTACGAACGTTTAGAAAACAATTACCTTTCTTTTTAATAAACAGCCAATTTTATTATTTTACGAAAGATTGAGTGTAGCCTGTGTTATGCCGAATTCGACAGTCTTTGAGTTACAATGAGGCGGCTAGTTGCGATAACGTAACTCCCTCCCTCTTGATTGTATGGTGTTGGGTGGCATTGTCATCAAAATACATTTCAGTTTTAAAACGGCAAGTACACCTAACCTCGATTACGGGGTAATTTCTCATACAAACGGTGTGTGGAATGCCTAGATATATAATTGTGAAGAACTTGGGTTTGTAAAACGCCAATGGCCCCCGCCACTGCCTTTCTTCAGATACAGAAGTTTGATATGAGCCTGTGCGTGACATTTCCAACAATTTGACATGTGCGTGAAGGGCCAACATTTACCTACCTTGACTACCACGTAGTATTATCAGAAGTTTTTCTGACATTCTAATGACACTTTGTTTCTACAAAACGTAAAAGTGAAGACCCTGGTCAGACTGTGCAGATGCACAGGCTGGCCATAGTCTTTTCTTGGCACACAATTGAAATTGTTTGAATTAACACGCACATGCTGATATAATACCGCACTCTACAGCAAACCTGAATTAAATACTGTAGTCCGTGGCAATACTTACATTAATAAGACGTCTAAAATTTAGGTATATTTTCCCTAGAAAAATGACCTTGACAGATGGCCTTCAAAGTGTTACCAACAGAAAGGGTTGCCTCAAGGAACACTCATAGAGAATATGAAGGTGTTATCCCTCATCTATCAACATTATGGACGGGTCAATAACAATATCATTCGGAATATCACTCGGTCATTTCCGTAAACTTCAACATACCGTGGGATTGGCCGAGTTGTGTTCCGATTGTAACAATATGTCCCGGATTTTTCGATGCGGGGACATTAAGATTGTCGTTGATGGTATTTTTTCTGACCCATTAATGATTAAGTTGCTATTTTTTTTTATTTTTTTTTTTGTATTTATTACTATTTCTTTTCAAATTCGACCAGCAACGCGAGAAGGTAATATCTAAAGAAGGTGAAATGGATCGACCCTATCAGACTGCCAGGATTGTTCGTTTTTGTTTTGTTTTGATTTTTTTGTTTTGTTTTGATTTTTATCAGTTTTTTCAAATATCGACTGATCTTTCTACCAACCTAGATAATCTTTTTTGAAATGCCCCCCCCCCCTGATGCACTTTTCGCATTCAAACCCATTATCAAATAATTTTTGAGGCGATCTCAAATGTCCTTTATTACGCCATGGGTCAAAATACCCGTTTTTACAGAGTTTATGGGGGATATCTTTCTCTTAAGGTAGTGGGCCCGTAAATTTCGGATCACATGATCTTTCACAATGTTAACCGAGGTTTCCTAATGAAATCATTAGGAAACCTCGGTAAACACGGTTAAAGTTCATGACTTCCGACACATTGGGGAACTATTACGGGTCCAGTACCTTAACTAGTCAAATTATAACCCCATTTTAACCCATTTTCATTAATAATCGATGAGTTTAATTTTCAAATGTACTATATATTTGTTCATATTGCTCAATATCTGTACCATTTGTAAGAGTTCAACTTTTTAGGTAATTTCAGGCTAAGGCTCGTGTACTTATATTTTAAATTTTCAGTGCAATGTACTTTCTGTTTGTACAATAAAACAGTTTTTGTAATACAATTGCCATTAAGTTTTTAATATCTATGATTAATAACTATTGCCATTTTGTTTATAGGGTTCGAAAGGTCTTAAATTTTATTTTTAAGTGCTTTGTTGACAACCATCTTTTTGTTAAGTCACTATTTAAGTATTGCATCGTAAAATAATTTACTTAGTCGACCTTTGGGAAATTGACAAGGAAAATCGAAGCCAAAGTTGGATATAAAAAAAAAATACCCACGTGCAAATTGTAGTGTCATTTTTTTTATAATTTGCAAACGTTTTTGCATCCTGGGCGCATAGCCGTCTCATGTTTGCCACAGCTTGCAGCACGATAACGCAAGATTCATAAGCTGCTGCACCTTCTGGATTAGAATCTACTATAATTTCTGGTCAATAATTCACATCGGCGTATATTTCGCAGCTGTCTTTTTTACTATTTCGGAAATATAAATAACTAAATAGGCCGCTACGGCTTATATGACACTGCATATTCTATGGTATTTTTATTACATATGGCAGACCAATTCTGTTTCGTTATGATATTGACTATTTTTCAAATTATTATTTATATTTTCTTTTTTTTTTCCTTTTTTCTACGCAAGTAAAAACGTGAATTGTCGCTATTCTTTAGCATAAAAAAGACTATAGTAGATCTATATTTACAAACAGAGATTGCAAAATGATACATAGGAACGCTTTTAAACTAACTCCAAACCCGTAACTGCTCCTTAAAAATTGCGTTATTCTTTTTGTTTATATCGACGACGCTTGGTAAATCTATGACGTCTCAAAAAGTTACGAGGAAAAAAGATCAACGGCTTTATTTATGCTCTATATTGATGCAAGGCATAATAAACCGATAAGTATAAAGGCTCAGACCGAGGATATTTAAATAAAAAAAACGCCGGGCTTTGACGGCACGTAAATTTACTTATTAATCCACGTTTTCTCCCGTAGACGCCCGGGTTTTGTCCGTTTACGTATACCTATAACGTCCCAAAAAACATACATTTTATGCAATAATATGTTTCAACAGGGATATCTTTGACCTTGTTAATGTTAACGGAGGGTGATCGCTCGGACAAAGCACGGTCTTTCGGAAACGGCCAAATATACAGGCAACCTTGCTCAAGTGACCACGTCTGAAAAGGGACCATTTTATTAAGCGATCGTTTTTAAAAAAAAAAAACCCCTTCTTTAAATAAAAATATCTTAAGAAGTAGCTATCATGGATAACTGTAAATGAATCCTATGTTGTTAAAACTTATTAGAATCGTCTCAATGAAACGATTATTTTGCGTGTTAACAACATAGGATTATTGAGACACTTGCAATAAAATACATATTCATTTAAAATGATTTTTCCTATTTGTAAACAAAACGTGTGCTTATAGTGACCGTTCTCTTTAACGACCGCTTTTCGGAGGTCCCGTGGGTGGTCGCTTAAAACATTGGGCCAACTTATTTCTGGCCCTCTTTCGGGTCGGGTGTAGACTGGTTTCGCTGTCGACTATCAGAATAGCCTATTCTAGGCTATTCTGATAGTCGATATGTGGATCAGTCTAGACTTTTTAAACTAGCTCCAAACCCACATCTGTTCCGTAAAAATTGCGTAAAGTTACGAGGAAAAAAGATCAACGGCTTTATTTATGATCTATATTGATTCTAGGCATAAAAAAACGATAAAGTAGATAGGTCCGGACCAAGGATATTTAAGTAAAAAAAACACCGGGCGTTAACTGCTTAAAAATTAACTTATTAATCCACGTTGTCTCCCGGATGCGCCCGGGTTTTGTCCGTTTACGTATGCCTATAACGTCCCAAAAAACATACATTTTATGCAATAATATGTTTCAACGGGGATATCTTCTGCCTTTGACCTTGTTAATCTTAAGAACGCAGGGTGATCGCTCGGACAGAGCACGGTCTTTGGGAAACGGCCAAATATACAGTCTATCTTGCTCCACGTCTTTTAAGGGACCATTTTATTAAGCGACCGTTTTTTTTAAAAAAAAAATCCTTTCTTAAATCAAAATATCTTAAGAAGTAGCTATCATAGATAACTGTAAATGAATCCTATGCTGTTACAACTTATTAGAATCGTCTCAATGAGACGATGCTTTTGATTGTTAACAACATAGGGTCATTCGGACACTTGAAATAATATGTAAATTCATTTAAATTAATGTTTCCTATTTGTAAACATAAGGTGTACAAAGCGACCGTTCCCTATTTTTAACGACCGATTTTCGTTGGTCCCGTGGGTGGTCGCTTAAAACATTTTATCATGCAACGAAGCCTGTATTGACCTGATATCGCCTATCTGATAACATTACATGTTATCAGACAGTCTATTTTTAGAAACAATTTGCAAAAGCTTTCTCGTGAATTTCTTTGATTTTCAAGGGTTTACTATGATTAGGTGGTGAAAAATGATCGCATGATAAATAGAATAACATGTAATTGTCTTAAAATATCAATGTTATCAGGTCTCGGCTGTGAGAAATTATCATGACTCGGCAAAGCTTCGTCATGATAATTTCTCCCAACCTCGACCAGATAACATTGTTATTCTTAGACACTAACATGTTATTATTCTCTATTGGTTTTCTGTACGTCGAGTCAGACTCCACTAGAATGGATGTAAAAAAGGCTTTATAATGATTTGTATGAAACCTTTGGCATATATATTTTGTTAATTAGGCATATTCGATATTTATTACCGTATTTTGCATTCACTATTAGGAAACAATCTATTTCTATAAGTCATATAAATGAGGTCAAAGATAGTTAACCAATTGTTGAAAAGGTTATTTATATGAAATGGCTTCAGAGAACTATGTCTGGTGCTTTTGACGAAATGAGATTGATTTGATATTGAATGACTTTGAATATTTGTGACCCGTCACGCGAGAAACGGGCTATCTTGAAACTCTGTGAAATATATTTTTGGAAAAAGAATTGGGTCCAGCTTAGGTAAATCAGAATGCATATAGAGAGTACAAGTATCATTTTGGATTCAGAAAATTCGTTATTTGCTAATTGTTTTGACCCTGGTCAGTCTGCGCAAACCGCGCAGTCTGACCAGCATCGATACTTTTCGCACTTTCACGGGTGTGTGTGAGTTAGAGATAGGGTAAATAGGGCGTGTGATAAGAAGTACGTTTAAGTGAGATAAGCAGCTTGTGGCTCGTACGAAACGTTATGGTTGAACTGTTGTGAGAAACGACATGAAGCCATAGGAAGGTGCACCAGCCCCGCGGTTTATAACTACAATACTATTGATAATCCAAATCAATCAATCAATCAATCAAGTTATAGTGAACAAAATTTAACAGAGGTTATGGGTGGACTTTCGTGTTTCGGTAATATACGAGAGATCATTTATTACTTCCTATAGTTTATGCTTATTTGATATTATTGTTAAGAAATCTCCTAAGTCCTTACGTCAAAATATATCATTTCTTTAACATTTTCAAATTCTATTCTGTAATATTACAGTGCATTCATTCCGCAAAGGCAATGCGCAAATTGATGACTACGATCAAACTAAGTAATAGACCACGTTTGAGGCGAATCGGCCAATCAGAGAAAAGTATTTCAAAAGTATATATCACAGATACAACTCCTAGCGTTGTATTTACAGATGTACGGTTGCAGTGTGTCTTGCACGTGAATCTCGACAAGTTTTGGGGGCCAAGTCATTTCAATAAGACGACGAGCATTTTAAACATCCCTTTTTTCCTAAGGCTTTCGACTGTCGCAAAAGAGCAAAAGATCTGGAAATGGTGCCGAAATAGATTCATAAGTAATTTCAGAATATTCACACTTAATTAGCGTAATATCACAGCAAAATTTACTCTTTTTCATTGTTTAGAGTTTCGGGTAAGAAATACAGATAGTGTAAGAAAAGCATGGTCCAAGTCAGATAGAAAATCTCGTGCCGTTGTAAATGGGAAATAGACACTCTCTAGAGCTCGTGTCTATTTCCCATATACCGCGGCTCTCGTTTTCTATCCTATACTTTAAGTGAAAAATGCTGACGACGGACAAAGCATGATGTACATTCAATGATTTTATGAAAAGATTTACAATAAGTAATTTGCGACCAATTGACCATAAAATACGTCTGAAAATAAGTTCCAGATATAGTTCCTTCAATATACACGAACTTCTTTTCGTGGCTTTAGTATTCAATGGCTTTGTGGTCTCAAGCGACAATTTGCACCCGTTTGAGTTCCGGAACTAACTCAATGCTTTATTTGTATGATACTTTGCTAGCTGAAGCCTTTTTTGGCACATTTGCACCCGTTTGAGTTCTGGAACTAACTCAATGCTTTATTAGTATGATACTTTGCTAGCTGAAACCTTTTTTGGCACATGAGCAGCATCAATCTACATATAATTTGTTTCACCAGCTTTGATCAAGGAGGGTAACTGAGAAATTTCTCGGAATAGTTAAATATATAAAGACGCATGTCCTAATAGCACTAATCAGTGATTTAATACGGCAATAAAACAACGTTAATTTAAGAATTTTTGTCGCCTTATATCCTAGTATGTCATAACTGAATGATCGATTGAATGGTAACGAGGTTACATAAGCTTTATAAATTTCAATTTCAACGTACGGCAATAAAACAATAAAGATATACTATTCTATGTAAATTTGATTTGATGACTATAAGGAAGAAAAAGTATGATATTTCAGTTTTCATTGTGGTTTACATATCGATGGCTCAGCGCGAAACAGTTGTAACTCCCTATATGTTTATAGGGAGTTACAATTGTTTCGCGCTGAGCCATCGATATATGGACTAAGTTTTAACTTGGTTTGTTTCACAAAACGTGGAATTGTGTCGAATTGCAAAATGACATTAGCTTAGTCTCAATCCTTCCCCTGCAATAAAAAGAACATCTGCAGAAACAATCTCATTTACATAATATACAACCATATAGAAATTATTTATAGGACTATAAATACGTTTAGATGCAGTTAAAAGTATCGTGAAATAGACATTCATTTCGATCAAAATCATTCACTCAGCGTTCCACTCATTCATTCCAAACACTCACTCAAATCAATCAAAAACGCTCCAAAACCAATTGGAAACATTTCGATATCGTTCAAGACGATCAATGTTTTATTCAAATCGATCATATTATTGTACAAATTTATTGTCTGGTGTGGATTTTAAAGTGTCTTATCCGTCTACGACGACGCAAAAACAGAAAAATACGTCTATTAGATTAAGGGGAGGTAATAAACCGCTAATTCATCTTGAACAAAATTAGTGATATTGGATTACCTACCTTTAATTTCACTCAAAACTCGCTTCACACACTTATTCAATGTCATTCCAAAATCATTCATCGTGTCAATTTTACGATGTTCTTAACTATAAGTGGAGGGATTTAGAAAGTAAGTGAGGAGAAAAGTGAAAAAACAGAGATCTACTAAAGCCCTCACTTGTGTTAGATTTCGGTCCGATTCTATCTTTTTACGAATACATGTATGTTTCGATTCTGCAAGACGGGTCATGCACTTATTAAGAACCATCGAACGATATCAAGTATTTATCCGTCTTCGTAATCATGTGATTCAATATCGTTAACTAATATCGCATGACAGAACTGGCATGAGGAGAGATTAAGGTAGTGGACCCGTAGTAGTTCCGCAACATTTCAGAAGTAATGAACTTTAACAGTGTTAACCGAGGTTTCTAAATAATTTTCGTTAAGAAACCTCGGTCAACATTGTAAAAGATAATGTGTTCCGAAATGTTGCGGAACTATTACGGGTCCACTATCTTAACACGAACAGACAGAAAGACAGACAGACAGACAGTTAGGTAGATAGAATGAAAGGTTTTATTGGAAAACTTGTGTCAAACAAGTAGGAGTTTTGTCATGTATCCTTGCACTATTCCACGTAACAACTTACCGTCTTCTGGGGGCGTCGCTCATATCGGCATATGCTACGGTAGCGACGATAAATAAAAGGAAACACACTCACACACAGAGGTCCGTGGTTCGAACCCAAACGACGTCGAGGTGTGACTATGGGCAAAACACTTAAAAGCCAGCCCCAGTTCACTCAGCTGTAGAATTAGGTATTTGAGTTTAAACCACCGCCTCTCTCTCGGGGACCAGAAAATGTCAGGATTTAATGTTCGAGAGCGTGTCCATAAGCTTAAGCTTTCGTCGAACTAATACGGGAAAAGTAACGCAAAGCGCACGAAGGGCGCTTTGCGGCTTTTCCCGCTTCTAGATAACGCGTGTAAAACATATAAATAATCAAAATCATATCGGCATATGCTACGGTAGCGACGATAAATAAAAGGAAACACACTCACACACAGAGGTCCGTGGTTCGAACCCAAACGACGTCGAGGTGTGACTATGGGCAAAACACTAAAAAGCCAGCCCCAGTTCACTCAGCTGTAGAATTAGGTATTTGAGTTTAAACCACCGCCTCTCTCTCGGGGACCAGAAAATGTCAGGATTTAATGTTCGAGAGCGTGTCCATAAGCTTAAGCTTTCGTCGAACTAATACGGGAAAAGTAACGCAAAGCGCACGAAGGGCGCTTTGCGGCTTTTCCCGCTTCTAGATAACGCGTGTAAAACATATAAATAATCAAAATCAAAATGAAAAACATATACCATCAAAGTTTAATTTTGTGTCGTAATGGCGGCCTCCATGGAGGATGGTGATCTCGCGAGATTTCGCCATTTTGTTTTATTATTAATTTCAATTTATCTACCTTTTTCTTCAATTTTATTCCTGTCGATCATTATCAAAATTTAGATTGTAGTGAACGTAAATTTGGATAAGAATCAGCCTTACATGTAAAAAGTTGCACATTTTTGCTTAGTATCTCGTCTGGATGACGTTTTCTTTTTACCCCCCGTATATGACGTCATTCTACACTTTGGGGAAATAAGACGTTATATTTTCCCGCTAAAACAACGTCGTTGTTGTTGCGTTTTAACGTCGGGATAAAAAGCGGGATAAGAATTGAAAGACTATCGATGAAATCTTTTGCGGCAATATTCCCGGTTAAGCTTTGAAAAAAATGAAATCTATAACAAAATTCGCAGTTTGATTTTTACAATAATTGTAAATACAGCTTTTTTAGCTAAAGCTATGCCGGCCAACATGTTGTCGGAATCGCACCCTTTAGTATTTAGACCTGACGCAGTTTCTATAATACGTGCGACCATATTCAAAGTACCCCCTTCCCCCCTTACATTTTTTACAAAGAAAAACCAATAAGAATTGTATTGAGTATCTTTCACTCATATTATGATAATTTCTTCCGATATTAGCACTTATCTAAATGACTGTGACTGTGGAAATCATTCTAGAAATAAATGAGGAAAATCAAGTAGCCATCGATTTGATAAATAGCTATTTTGATCTTCTTAAAATTAGTTATCATGTGCATGTTTTGTACAGCACCCGGTGAAGTTTATAACGCATTTTAACTGCACTTATTTTTTCCAGTGACAATATCTTCGGAGTAGAAAAGGGTCAATAAAGGATTCAATTTTCTTTCTTTTGTTCGCATATGACTTGAAAATGATGAAAAGCGGCCTTAACCCAATTCAAGCGAAAAACAGAAAGAGCGTCGGAACAGACAGACACATAATATTGAATTTGAAACATCATCCATACGTGTCGACGTAGCAAAATGTTTGGTGCGGGAGCTTTATTGTTAAATTCGGTAGCTTAAGTTGAGTAAATTAGTAAAACAAGAATGGTTCTTTCTTCAAATTACTTTTCCCGTCTATAGGTTCAACCTATTATTATATTATATATTCGTATAAACTAAATGATTTTACAGATTCTCCAACTTTATGACCATATTTTGTCGAAATTCCAGGGGATGGGAGTTCTAGATCCCCAGTCCAAGGCCTGGTGGACCGTTGAACTGGTACCCCGATGTCTGTGAGAGACAACGGGTAGTGTATAAATTTTACGGCATTTTATGGCTGAGTAGTTTTCACGACTAGTAAGTTATTCCAACCGTAAGATATTTTCCCATCATGCATGTCGATATCCGTTGAAATTTGGCGGCAATGTTTAAAATGGAAGTACTGAAATTCTGTTGCTTATATAAATATGCTCTTTACGAGATAAACATACGAAAGAAAAACATAAAAAACAACTCTTTATTTGCTGTCGTTCGCCGCATTCATCGATTTTCGATCATCTGCATGTCGCAAATCGGTTACACAACGCTTTACGATTTTCTAGCTTCCGTTTAACGTTGATCAAATGACGTCACTACCGATCACATGACCTAACGAAAATTTGTGAAATACCTGTCTCTAGTATCGTTAGATCTAGGGGCAGTAACCCAGTCCAGTGGACCGTGTGCAGTCATTCGGAACACCACTCGGCCACTCTCACGATCAACCTCGGATGTACATAGACGGACTATTTTTAAAAAATACGGGAAACCTTGGAAAAACGCAATAACGTCAGTTAAAATGGCGTTGGCCTTCGAAACTTTGAATGAAAACATTCGACGTCTCCAACGCTAGTCCTTTAAGTCGTCGACGTGAAACCAACGCTTTAGATTCTTGAATAACGGTTGAAATATCTTAATATTTTTAGAATGATTTGTCAATCTCAAAAATAAAGGTTTTTCAGCCGTTTTTTTTTTGTTTTTTTTTTTTTTTTTTTTTTCGCTGTAAAAGATATTAATATAAAGATAGCACCGGCTGTTTCCGCGCTAGTTTTTCTTACACTGTTTCCGCCTAACAAAATGCATTATTTTGTTACATACCTACCACTCGGAAACCCTCGGCGATTCTACGGAATAGACCTCGGGAATAATAAGGGTGCGACCATGAAAGCGCGTCATTTCGCACATGGGTTTCTATGACGTCACAAATATAACGCTTTCTAATCAAAACATGCAAAAGAGATATCCATAGACGATCTGAAAGCATTAAAGGAATTTTCTTTTCTTCAAGCGTATTAATTAACCAAAGTACCACAAGGAGCCGAATTACCTAAAAAATTACCAAAAATTACCACACTTACGTCCCAATCGGAACATCACTCGGCCATTTCCGTAAATTACAACATACCTCGGATGTATGTAAGGCGGATGGGTATGTAACAAAATTGTGCATTTTGTTAGGCGGAAACAGTGTAAGAAAAACTAGCGCACCGGCGCTATCTTTAGATTGATATTTTTACAATAAATAACAGCTGAAAAATCTTAATTTTTGAGAATGACGAATCATTCTCAAAAATTAAGATTTTTCAGCTGTTATTTAAGAATCTAAAGTTATTTATATAAAGATACGATGGCTTCACGTCAGTAACTTCAAACGAGTAGCGTTGGCGACGTCGAATGTTTTCACTCACGGTTTCGAGGACTTATGCCATTTTAACTGACGCCATCGAGTTTTTCCAAAGTTTTCCCGTATTTTTTAAAAATAGTCCGTCTATGTACATGCGAGGTTGATCGTGAGATTGGCCGAGTGGTGTTCCGAATGACTTACGTCCGAGGTACTTTCCAGTTCACGGAAAAGTCCGAGCGATGTTCCGAATGCATACCTACATCCGAGGTATGTTGCAGTTTACGGAAATGGCCGAGTGATGTTCCGAATGCGTGTGCAGTATATGCATGTATTCTCCTTAGGTGGACTTTTACGCGTTATGGAGTCACATTAAATGAAAATACACATTTTACTAAAATCATCACAACGACGAATAGATTCTAAAACCTAGTTAAGAAGTTTTAGAATTAAACCGACGACAGACAGTTTTGGTTACTTCTGCTTTTATTTTGACATACTGAAGACAAGTGGTGTATGAAGACGGGACAAAAATGCAAATTTTGCTTTTCTACGAAAATTTCGCATTTTTTTCACATTGATAATGTCGTCTGCACTTTCTTTTGAATTTGGACCAGTCAAATATTTTGTAGTTAGGTAAAGGATTTATAGCATTGAAGTGTGGTATCATACGATTTGGCTGGCGTAACACTATTTAGGAGCGACGGAGTGAAAATATCGAACGACTGTCATATTGATATATGAACGTACAGCCCTAGACATAAGACGCTGCACATTTCGCTGCAAAATATCTCTCGTCTAATATCCCTAGGCTATGTGCACTTAAAATTGTCAGTGTGTCAAATTTCCCAAGTGCCATTGTGAACTTGTAAGTAATATCCAGATATTTGCAAAATGATGCGTATATACATGACCCGTTACGCGATTGAAGACCATTTGGAAACCCCTTTAAGTAAATATCTGAAAAAAGAGATTGAATCCAGCAAAGGTCATAACATAAATCTCCTTAAACAATTGCCTGTGGATCTGAATTACAAGAATGACTATCATTCTACTTTACTTAAGGTAGCAATGGACACATGGCGTCATTTTTTTCCACCCAATGAATTTTTTTCTTGGTCACATATGTTGTAGATTAACATTGTGTAGTCATTATATCAAAATTTGAAGGTACCTTTCCACGCTCGTTTTCATGCTAGAGTTATCTGCCCTTGAGTGGTATAGGCCATTTTTCAGTAAAACGGTTATATTCGTTTTAGGTCTAGTATAAACCCTGTACTAAGTTATAGCTATAAAACATACACATTCTGATAGACCTTATACATGTACACAATGGCTATTGACAAGAAAATTTCTCTTTGATCAATTGCATTTGCATAATTTGCTTCCAAAAGTTAAAAATGCACTAATTTTCATAATTTTACTTTGTAAAAATGCCACAAAAACCTATTTTTTGAAGAAATTACCCAATGAATTTTTCTTATTTTCCGACATGTTTATAATCCATATTTTCCCCTTATTTGGTAAAAAATTCAGCATACCTTTCCATGCAAATAAGAAAGTTTTTCGTTATTTTTAAGAGTTCCCCCCTAATCGAATGACGGTTTTAACGCATTTTTATTGTTAACTTATATGATCCAGTCATTAAATTAATATCAAATGTTGAAAAGAAGCTAAATTATGAAGTTTTACCATCATTATTCTACGTTATTTCCATAAGTAGAATCTTACGAAAACCGGTCTTTTTAAACAACGCGCAAAAAAGCCGTAAAATAAACGAAAACCCACTTCCGGTTTATCGAGTCGGGAGGCCGCTGTCCATTGCCACCTTAAACTGCAGTATATTGCATGATTTCCAGAGGAAGAACCTCGACAATATGACATCTATTTTATTATCATTTATCATTATTTTCATTATTACTTTAATCAGAAGATGACAATCAATAGCTTGGGACAACAATAAAAAGACTAGAGTGAAACACTTAACAGTAAAACCTGTGTTAAGGTAGCGGACCCGTAATAGTTCCGCAACATTTCGGCACTCATGAACTTTCACAAAGTTGACCGAGGTTTCCTAATGAAAATTATTAGGAAACCTCGGTTGACACTGTTAAAGCTCATTAATTCCGAAACATTGCGCAACTATTACGGGTACACTACCTTAAGTAAGCACCAATCATTCAATGTGCTAGCTCTTTACATGATAATTTTGGGCAATTGCTCCATCTGGGAATTCTGCAGTCGATTGCTTTATACAGGTTGCTTGGAAAATGCAGATAGCCGTTAAGACAGACTTTGCTGTATTTAAAAAAGCTTCCTTTTAAGGCCCTTCTTAACGCAAGACAACCGAGCCAATAGATAAGCATATCGAACGGTTTCAAATTTTTACCTAAAAAGGATTTTTCTCTTATTTAAGGGGGCTTAAAGTCTACTTTATGATAACAATTTAAACGATTTTATATCCCTTTGGCTGAGCGGAAAACAGTTTAAACTGCCTATATGTTTATAGGCAGTTACAACTGTTTTTGCGCTGAGCCATCGATCAGTTCCTGGTTCGGTCTCCATTCAGCTCGCATGACCTAATCGTACGATATTTACGTGAGGTATAAATCGTGTGATATTGGTATTTCTTGTTAAGATAAGCGATCGACTGATCATGGTTTAACCCATTACCAAACGACTTTACTGTAGTCTTACACGATTTCAAAAGAGTTGCAAACAACTGTTTATGTGTGGGGCTTTTTTTTTTGTTTTTGTTAAGTTTTGTTTACTATTATTATTATAATAATAATAATAACTATTATTATTATTATTATTATTATTATTATTATTATTATTATTATTATTATTATTATTATTATCACTATTATCAATTATTTGTGTGTGTTAGGGGGGGGGGGGGGTAGAATCATTTTTTGACAGTTAGGTAACATACAAGATACGTGTCACATAAGATTACGTCAATCACACGATTCTTGATAAAGCAAAACCCTGGGGCCTGTTTCATCAAAACATTTAAGACATATTTTTGTCTTACCTATGACAAATTACATATTCAGTTCAAAAATCATGTATCACCAATCTACCAATACCTATGTTAAGTGATTGCTGTTGTAACTGGATCGAAAGTCATCAGTAAGTAAAAAATATGTCCTAAATGTTTTGATGAAACTGGCCCCTGGGGCCTGTTTCGGCAATACTTTTAAGACGCATTTTTGTCTTACCAATGACATACCACATATTAAGGACAAAAATCACGTATCACCAATCTATCAATACCTATGTAAAGTGGTTGTTGTTATAACTTAATCGAAAGTCATCAGTAAGACAAAAATACGTCTTAAATGTTTCGATGAAACTGGCCCCTGATCCGTTACTTTTTGCTTTCCCGAAAAGATTGTCCTATTTTGTGTGATAGGGCACAAATAGGAAAAAGGACAACACAAGCAATTATTTCATACTTCGATTTTTGTCTTCTATGTTTCTTGTGCCTAGATACCAAGTTGGTTTAGAGAAAGGAGAGAAGAAAGAAAAAATAGAAATAATAATTAATCAATACACATTTCTGTTTCCCATATAAACCAGCCCTGCGTTCGGAATCTCCAAACGGTGCAAACAGTTTTCCAATTGTACTCCGCTTTGCACGTGCACCTGCGTGCAAAGCGGGGTATAATTGGAAAACTGTTTGCACCGTTTGTTGATCTTGAATGCAAGGCAGGTTAAGCACATGTTTGTTTGTTTTGTTTTTTTTGTTGTCGTTTCTTGTGAAGAAAGTGACATACCATTCGCTCCCCTCGTGATTCGGTATCACTTTCAATCACGCGCGTTTTAGGTTTCATCGTATAACAAGGTATGATCGTCAAAAATGGGTTTTACATATCAATGCATGGGGTAATATTGCCGACGTCACGGGATATGACTGATACCCTTACCGTCGTGATGACAAATTATCGTATATCCTTGACGGTCTTTATCGACTATTTGTCTCTCGCCAATGGGTTGTTATTCGTAGACCTATGTGAGCTAGCAGCTGGAGGCTTGGGAAGGATGTGGTGGTTGTACTGGTGAAAGAAATACAAGGAATCCATTGTTATGTGCTCCAGTCGCCGCGATAAAACTGAAAATAAATGTTGAAAGCGGCGTAAAACTCCATTCAATCAATCAATCAATTGACGGTCTTTATTGTCGAGCAGTAAAACCTTTGACCCGTTGTACTTAAAATTATCTTTAAATTGTTGGGGTAACTAAATTTCTACATTCTTGGCTGCCGAGTTCTTGGCGCTCGATCCGTGGGTACACAATCCGCCAACCGTCACGATGTGTAGGGAGGGACCTCACTGGAATTTACTTACGGAGGTCGTTGTATAGGAAAAAAGTCGGTGCCTTTACTCTGGCTTGAATAGCCCTAAACAAAAACCTAATTGACCCACTTTTTTAGTCTCAAAAGATAGATCTATGGATGTAGATGAAGCGCTCATGACGTTATATATAAGAGAATTGTTGTGGAATGCGCTGCAGCACCTGAAAGTTGGGCAATTTTATATAGAACAAAGAAGGCCAAAAATCTGGTGGGGCCTGATCGTAGGTCCAGTGTTGATCTATGAGCATTGAATATAATTTGATAGCAGAGCGCAGTGTTGTAATCAAAATATAAAATGCCCAAAAGATCTCCAAAGATGATCGGAAAGCATTACTTTTTTTTCAAGGGTAATGACGAAAGTACCAACAAATGACGTGACCTAATATTAACCCAAAATTATTACAATTGCCTACAATGTACTTTCCAGTTTGGCCGGAAGATCCGAGCGATATTCAGAATGCCATTGCTTATTTGGACTGAAAATGCTTCCAGTTTCGGCATTTTGTTAAACAGCTTGGTTATAGAGAAACTGTCGTACCAACACCAGAGCGAAAGGTTCGATACCCTGCGCCAGCACGTATCTGTATCTTTCCCGGCAAGTTTGGTTCCCATCAATGGGTCCATAATCGAAAATCCTATTGTGAAATAATGAAGCATGCATGCATATTCAATACAAATAGAAAAAATAAAACTGATTTAAAAGAAAAAAAACGAAAAAATACCACCTTGAATAAAAAAAATTTTCGCTTGATAAATAAAAGAATACAGCAAGAATGTCTATGACATATTAATAGATTAATGAAAGGCAATAAAGCCCTTAATGAAATATTGTAATTACTTTTTTCAATTCTAAACCCTCGTAACTGCCACTTTAAACAAGCTGAACGGTTACGAGGGTTTAGAAGTAAACAATCATAGATCATATATTTATATTTGTGAACAATATTCAACAGATTCACTGCCCGACATGCTTCTGAATACAAATGACCTTTTCGACCTTTGGTTTCGTAAGATATGTTTTACTTTCGGTCAATGCCCTGTAAAACAGTCTCTGTTTCGCTTTTTGTACCAAACGTAAAACTGTCCAAAAGAATCAGAACAGAACCGCGTTTGAGATGAAGACGTTCGCTTAACGTTTGCGAAATGGTAATCCACTTTGCACGTGTACTTACGAGCAAAGCGGGGTAAAATTTTCCAGTAAACTTTCGCAAACGCTTGTGCTTCCTGCATGCAGGACACTATTATATAGTATCATATTTTAATATAATGATATATTGACGTTTGACGAAAAGAAAATCCCGTAACTGCAACTTTATAAAAACCGTATACACGATCTATGGGTCGTAAATACGATATTTCTTCGTGTTACCGAATCGTAACTTAATTGTTCAAAGTTTTTTTTTATAGGAAGTCTATTATATTCGACGTGTTGTGTATTAATGGTGCGGTTTTTTTTTCTGTTTTTTTTTTTTTGTGTTTGTTTGTTTGTTTTCTTTTTTTTGTGTGTGTGTGTGTAAAATTCCGCTTTCAACAGTATTTCATTTATATCGCGGAATCGAAAATATTTAACTATTGCTATCCGTCATTTCTAAAAACAAAAACCAATTCGAGTCGTAATACTACTCAGTCCATTTAAAAGCGATTTGTTCAAAGTCCTTCCATGCATGGGCTAATAACATTGGCACTACGGAATGTCGCGTTACCGCAAAACTGTCCCGTATGTTGTACATTGTATTATAGAAAAAAAAATATTCTCTGTTATTATCTTAGACGAGAGTTTTCTTAGCCGAGGACCGGCTCACGAACCCAGCATTAACAGCTAATCACTTTACCGTCCATTTAGTAATGTGAGGGTCTCTTAATATCTGTGACATCCAACACTGACTCATATTCAAATCATCAATGCTCATCGACTTTATCACAAAGAAATGATTAACAGACCGAGTTCTATGGACATGAGATCATTTCTTAAAATATAGACTGTTTGTCCGTCTGTTTTGAAGTACTATCACATGTCTTAACAGAATAACGTTTGTTAATTTGATAACAGGTATGCACTTGTTCTCAAGGTTTGGGATCTTTAAGCTTGTTTGTATTCACCATATATAGCGGTGCACATACTAAATGCTTCAGTCTAATGCTCATACGTAATTCTTACTTTAATTGTGACCCGTTGCAAGATAAGAAGCTTTCCGAGAGCTCCGCGAAATAATTGTTTTAAAAAAATATCTATTTCCCCTTATAAAAGCGCCCTCCCTAATGAGTAGCATCCCTACATCTTTAACTAAGAATACCCATTTCAAATGCCTAAATTTTATGAACTTGTAGAAATTTCTTCTCTAGTTTGGTGTGAAATTCCTCTAAACAATCATGTTACCTAAAATTATGGGAAAAGGCAAAAAAGGGCATAAAAGACATAAGTTTAAAGAGTTTTTTACTAAATAAAAGCTCTCTGATCATGTTATGTATAGTTCCCAGGAGCGTTTATTAGGAGAAATATGGTGTGTTGGATCCAGCATTGGCTAACACGAGGTCATATTTCGAAAATATCTATATAATCTGGTAGAATAATCATTCAATATTTAAAAAAAAAAAAGTTATGTGCAAAAAGTCAGGAGTACTGATAAGAGGGGTAAAAACCAGTCTAAAATCTTAAGTCCCCCATGAAGTCCTATTTTGTGGGTATTCATTTGAATTGTTTCGATGAAACGATCCCTTTTGGCCTTTCGAGTAACATTTAAAAAGCAGAAAAGAAATAATCTGACAATGGTCGTAAGAGACTCTCTCTCTCTCTCTCTCTCTCTCTCTCTCTCTCTCTCTCTCTCTCTCTCTCTCTCTCTCTCTCTCTCTCTCTCTCTCTCTCTCTCTCTCTCTCTCTCTCTCCATCCCTCTCTCTTTCTTTCTTTCTTTCTTTCTTTCTTTCTTTCTTTCTTTCTCTCTCTCTCTCTCTCTCTCTCTCTCTCCCTCCCTCCCTCTCTCTTTCTTTCTTGCTTTCTCCCTCTCTCTCTCTCTCTCCTCTCTATCCTCTCTCTCTTTCTTTCTCTTTCTCTCATTCTCTCTCTCCATCCCTCTCTCTCTTTCTCTCTCTCTCTCTCTCTCTCTCTCTCTCTCTCTCTCTCTCTTCCCACATCTCCCTCTCTTTCTCTTTCTCTTTCTCTTCTCTCTCTCGTTCTTTCTCTCTCTCTTTCATTCCATCCCCCATCCACCCTCTCTCTCCTCTCCTCTCCCTTCCTCTCTCTCTCTCTCTCTCTCTATCTCTCTCTCCTCTCTCTCTCCCACTCTCTCTCTCTCTCTCCCTCTTTCTCTTTCCCTCTTTCTATCTCTCCGTTATCTCTCACTCTCATCACCTTCCCTCTCTCTCTCACTCTCCCTGTCCTCGCTCTCTCTCTCCCCCCACCTTCTCTCTCTCTCTCTTATTTTTTCTCTCACTCACTCTCTCCCTCTATTTCTTTCTGTGTGTCTCCCTTTCTCTCCCTTTTTTCTCTGTAAGGTTCGAGTTATTGGGAGGCCGCGATCGCTTTTTGTTTTCCTGAGCGCTCGGCAAGTTGTTATCACGTAGCTGCAATTCAAAAAACAAGGTACTTC
Source organism: Fragum whitleyi (assembly GCA_948146395.1). Lineage (NCBI taxonomy): Eukaryota > Metazoa > Mollusca > Bivalvia > Cardiida > Cardiidae > Fragum > Fragum whitleyi. Next base: position 68,678,088 of record OX411548.1, read on the forward strand.
AATTGAAATAGAAATAGCACTTCGAATCTTTTCACAATGAATTATAGGCCTACATGAATGGATACTATCTCTTAAAATTGGTATCTGTAAACGATCTTAATGCGTTTTAACTGTATAACCGTGCTCAAAAACATGCCCATAAACACACCTTTATAAAAAAGGGAATATATTAACAGTTTTACAGTTTTTTTTCTTCTGTTGTTGTTTGTTGTTGTGATATTATTATTCTTCTTTTTCTTTTAATTCGACACTGCATGGATTCTAACCACTTTTAAGTATTTTTTAGTCCTTAGCTTATTTTCATCCATCAGCGTACTCGTGTCCATAGAAAATCTTTATATTTCTCACACCAGTACTACCATAGCCATCATGGCTGCTATCCCACAAAGGTTGCCGATTATCAACCCATTTGTGGGAGACAAATAGTCGGACAGGATGAGTGCCGCTGTCGGGGATCGAACCCGAGACCTCTAGATAGACAGTCCGACACACTGCCAAATGCGCAGTGGCGGCGGCTAGATTTCCATATAGAGTTCTCATATACTTCTTTTTGCGAGGAGAGGTATAAATAATTAGAGCTTGTGCGTGACATTTCCAACAATTTAACATGTGCACAAAGCAAAGTCTCTAGCAAGTGTCCCGTTAGTGGTCGCATAAAACTAGTTTTACTGTATATAAATTGCTTTGTCTGTCTGTCTACGCTGCATTATGTCTGCCAAACACGCACACCAGAAATTATTGGAAATGTCACACGCAGGCTCATTTCATAACATCTTTTATATCTCTTTACAAAAATTTATAAGGTATAGGAATAATTAATGTTTAACGAAGTATGTAAATATAAATATAGAGAAAGTCACGTTTTAAGGTAATACTCTCACCCTTCAGCTTTTATATTTAGAAATAGCTGATTACTGCTGGTTGACTCCAAAATAAAAACGACTGGCGAAACTTGCGCGAATCCGGGGTTGGGGACAGGGGGTCCGAAATACAAATACCAGGAACTTTGGCAATGTATAAGTATTGTTTTTATAGCTTATTATAATTTTGTTTCAATAGTCTGCTAGCTTTCCCCCCTTTCCTGTCGCTTTGAAAAGTGATTGCTTTTATTTGTTTTTTTTATAGATGTAACAAGTGTTTGTGAAACACAAATACCCCCGTCACTGCCATTTTTCAGAAATGTTCAACTTATTTGATCTTGAAAAATAGCCTTGACTGGTGACCTTGAAAGTGGTGCGAACAGAAAGGTATTGTCGCAAGCAATACACGTATCAAATATGAGGACTCTATCCCTTACCAATTGAAACAGTTCATGTGATGACGAACGCTAAACTTTTTGGGAAAAAACAGACAGGGAAAAAACATTATTCCCCCATCTATCGAGGAGACGGGAAATCAAAGATCTCAAATATTTTACCTCTACAAAATGAGCAAACAATAATATTTGCGCATAAACGCCCATCCCAAAAGGACAAGTCGTTTATAAGATCGGATATCTTTGTACAACTTGTTAACAAAGACACTTAGACGGTGCCGTTATCTTTGAATACTTGCGTGGGCCTTTCTTTGATAAACGTAAATGAACATGTGTGTGGCATTTTAACGATTTCGTGTGTTACTAACGTCCTGATTCAGAGGCTGATTAAAATCTTCTCTGTACACTGTCTTTCCACAATCCGAATCTATTTTACTGCACTTTATGACTGTTCAGGAAAGTCAATGTATTTCCATCACGCACAGAGGAAATGGTGGAATTTTCACGCACATGCTCAAATAAAGAGGGCTTAGTGCAAGAACATCGTATGTGTATATACAATGTACAGACACATACAATGTTTTTGCTCTAGCGCCTTGAATAATTATCTTCTTTGTATACTGTCAATGTGCAACGAAAATCGAGTTATAGTCCGTTTGACTTCTATATGGACCAACCTTTTCGTCAATTACATAAAATTGCTATTGAATAAATGATTTGTATGTGGTAAAATCTTAATTTCAGCTTGATACCATTCCAAAAAAAAATTTTTGAAAATAAAATGATTTCAAAATAATGATTTTGTCTATCTAGTTAATGTTAATATTTTCGCATTTTCCGCTCTTAAACACGAGGGGTGATGTTGGCTGTTGAGTAGTAAGAAATATAAACATATCGTAAAAACACGTGGTTTCATACTAAACCAACTGACAGATGAAATGTCAATTGTTCCTTATTTGGACATGCTAATTAGCATATCGCTGTTCACGTCGTCTTAAACTTAAATATCACGTGATTTGTACCGTTATTACTCGCCACGTTATCAAGTTTTCCTCGTGAAATTCCCATCGACTTCGTTGAATAATGCTTTTTTATTGGTCTAAATAAGGGAATATGGGGTTCATCTCAGAATAGATAAAAAACAATTATCAATTATCTGGTCAAACGGTTTCTGAACAAAGAGAGAATGTATTCAGATTTGATATGTAAGGGAAGTAAAAATTTTCGACAAACATAATTTCTTAAAAGTACTCGGTTTTAAGATAAAACGACTCGCTTACAATATTACACTTTTGACTCTACCCCTATGCAAATCAGAACTATATTTGGTTATACAATTCGCTGTTCCGATTAATACGTATACCAGGAGGTATGAAAGGCCGAGAGTTTACATGTAGACGGACGGACAAAATCATTATTTTACATTCAAAAATTTTGAAAAACAGAATTCGTCATGGTATTAGATGGAATATATGATACGACAAGAAAAAATACGTTTCATTAATTCATTTCTGAGTTTTTCGGCGAAATGTTGGTCCATATAGAAGTCAAACGGACTATACTAGGGTATTATAAAACTTTTACCCCGCTGATTCAATCTTTACGACTTTATAAACAATTTGGATCGAAGTTTGATCACGATTATAAGGTAAAAAGCTGGCAGTGCAGGCTTAGATCAGACATCGCAAATGCACATGATGATCCTCGTATATTTTGCCAGCTAGAGTTCGTGTGTTTAGAAGACATTTGCTGGGAACAACATGTGAAGAGATAATCCTGGTTTACATCTGCCGCGGACGCCGTACGATATCAAAGTCTGCGAATTTTGGAAGTATTTTCTGTCATCGTTAGATTTTATTTTCTGCGGCGTATGTATTCACAGATCGTTCGTGCGGTTCCCGTACCTTTGTTCATACAACTGTCACAAAAATCAATCAACATTGCGGTAAGGATGACAAAACGGTGCAAACTGTTTGCAAACTATACCCCGATTTGCATGTACGCTTGCGTGCAAAGCGGGGTATAATTTTGTAACAGTTCGCACCGTTTGGTTTTGTCATCCTGAACGCGGGACATGGCTTTTTAAGATTTGAAGCATAGTCTTAGAGATCATCCAACTAGACCTACTGAAGACCGTACAACAGCCTTAACAGTATGCTTAGCAGTTAAGGTGATCTCACGGAGACCGTAGGACGTTGCGGCTAAAATATCACGGTCAGAACGCAATGTCCATATGCGTCCATGCGCTAGCCTTACTGCATGTAATCTTAGGGTCTTCAGCGACCGTACACTCGTACGATGGCCGCTAGAGTTCGCATGACGTCCCGTGGTCCGAGTTACGAGTTTACGTCGTGCAGCTTGTGTAGCGTCGTGCGAACTACAAAAGCTAAATTCTAAGTTAGTTTTATTTTCATAGAAAACCTTATTGGGATTCAATGATCATTTGAGAACTGGCACAACAAAAAGCCGTGACAAGGTTTTCGCCAAGCCTAAAATTTTATGAGAGCCCAATATAAAAGTTATTGGAAACAAGTTATTTTTTTTTTCTTTTCACTTTCAGCACACAACTCACGGTCCAATCACGGTGGATGGTGCACCTAACCAAGGATTCCTGTCGTTTTCTGACACCAGTATAAACATGTTCTCCAAACAATCTGCTGCTCGCGTTACTACTCATTCACATTTGTCAATGTTGAGACTTATCAGACTGTGCAGATGCACAGGTTGATCCTGGTCTTCACAAGGTCAAGTTGTTTGAATTGTCAAGTAGAGTCACTCCAAGAATACCCTTTCATTGATATATGTGGAAGGAGTGTTTTTCCCCTTTCTTCACACTAGATTCAATGTCAAAAACAAGAGCTGTCACTGTAAGATGACAATGCCCCCGACACCGCTTTGATAGTAATAAGGAAGTTATGGCCAATGTTAAAGTTTTTGGACGGAATGACGGACGGACGGACGGACAGACGGACGGACAGACGGACGGACGGACAAGTCAAATTTATTATGCCTCCCTATCGGGGGCATAATAACCCGCGTTAAAGACCAAAACGAGCGCAGAACGTTTTATAAATTACACACCGCTTTGCATGTGTACTAACGCGCAAAGCAACATCATTTATAAACATTCCCAAACGTTTCTGCATCCTGAACCCAAAGCTGGTTCCGTCAACGGTGTTGGATGGCGAAGAAAAAAAAGAAGAAATGGTTTTATTATCAACATATTTTATTTTAAACATAAATCATTATTTCAAAAATTGTTTGCAAAGAAAAAAACTATACGAATAAAACACATTCATTCTTACTTATCCAAGCACTTCACATGTTCGCGTAATAAATAATAGTATCATGGAAAATAATATAACCATGGGCCATATATGTGTATGATACATACGTATTATAATAGTGGCAGGAAAAAAATATAAATTTTCATATACGATTTAGCATCTTAAATGCAGGATTTTTGTTTATTTACAATTGCATTCAGTAACATTTGTGAGAATATACTGTGTTTACATATTTTTGTGTTAAAGTTGATAGGTTTTTTTTTCTTTTTTTTTTTTTCACATCTATTAGCCCAGGCACATGATTTCCCACAATATGTAATGTTTCCCTTAACAAATACATCTCAAACCCCTCACTAACATTCATTCAAAAAGCTACAATACAAATACACAAGATGGTATACTGGAAAATATTGATTACAATGCTGCCAAACTAAAACTTTGATATTACAGATCTGTATATATTATCTTTGTATATTTTGTGATGGCTTCATTTTTCAGAAAAAATTAAACCACTTTCTCTTTTTTTTTTAAAAAAAAAACCCATAACAACTCTTTTCCGATTTTCTCCTTATCCCAAGATATTTTTTATCCTATGATGCTTTACTGATGAATTTTGTTTTTTTTTGTTGTTGTTGTTTTTATCTCTGCAAAAGAATAGATCGAGTTTCCAATACCATATACACGATGCAATTAAATATATTATGCTGGAATAAAAACTTCTATTTCAACGTATATACAAAACAATTCCCTTCCATTACTCTATTTTAGTGCCTTCTGCTTAGTATGAAATAACTATAAATGCTTTAATGGTATTTTTAACCCAATACCACACAATCCTACATTTTGACACCCATCAGCAAAATTTTGCTCTGAAAACATCAAGATCAAATAAGAAATTGCTTGTTACAAGCAATTTCTTATTTTCTCACAATGTTTTCAACCTTATGTATTCAATCTTTTCATTCATTATTCTAGTCATATAACTGTTGAAGAATCATCTTCAGAGTTTTTTCATAATTGTAGTCAAGTCTAAAACCTTGTAGCGTGGTCATGGTTTGAACTTAGAAGTCTAGTATTGGGTTAATTAAAGTACTATCTTACAGAAAAACAACTATGACTCATTCATACATCAACAATTTTTTTCAAGAGATATTCATTCCAACACGTTCACAATAGCTCTTCACACAATTATCCTCCTATTTCTCATCTCTTAAACAACTTTACAGCCACATATACACATAATTGTAAGCACTATATGAAATCCTTGACATCTTTATATACATATTTACACTATTTACACGTCATTAAAGGATTGTCACAAACATTCTTTTCAATACTTCTTACGGATATTTCCGAGAAAAAGACTTGACAGACTTAAGGTAGTGGACCCGCAATAGATCTTCAATGTTTCGGAGATAATGATCTTCAACAGTGTTAACCAAGGTTTCCTAATGATTTTCATTAGGAAACCTTCGTAAACAATGTGAAAGTTCATGAGGTCTGAAATGTTGCGGAACTATTACGGGTCAATTACCTTAATTTGAACACGGGCAAAGCCTTCCAAAATTCAATAGCTAACTTAATTGGTATGGAAATGTTTATCCAAAGCCTTTACTAAAACTCAAGGGCCCTATCAAAATTTAGGGACCAAGAACATCATGGCCCCTGCAAGTCTAATTCCTTGTATATATACATCTAGCACTATGAAAGAATGTTGTTTCAACCCTTTAATTTTCTAATGCCCATCAATAAATCATTAGCAGCCAATGTGTAATGATAACCCTAAAGCAAGGAATTTTACAAATATTCCATGTCATTAAGATTGCCCAAATATGGTTAACACATCCATGGAACCATGTTTGGTCATATTTTAATACATATGCCAAAGACAACCATTAGAAAATTTCAAGGGGTAGGTGAAAAACAACTGAAAGTACTTATAGAAATATTAGCACTTACGATAGTTTTCCACTGATCCATCGATTTTCATTTTAAATAAAAGAATAGTTTTGACTGCCCGCAAATTATAATTTAGATACAGTTTAATCAAAAGAAGTAATACTATATTCCTGCTGAGAGGGTAAGAAGATGAGCAAAATTTCGGCTACAAGTGATTTACTAATGAACCTTTTGACTTTGAAAGCACTAGATAGACTTAACAGTTTGAATAAGTTTACAATCTATAAATTTCCATATTCATCTATCTTATTTTTTCAGTTTTGGAATTTCCCTATTGTCATTAAACAGTTCATCAGAAAAAAGAAATCAGAATTATGATTTTTTAACAATCTGAAATGTACTATTTATGACATGCAATTAACAGTTGTCAAACCCAACCCTCAAAAGTTTCTTTATAGAAAATAAACAAAGAAAAAAAGAGAACTTTTGTATGTTACAGAACATGAATTAAAAGTGTCTTTATTTATTTTTTCTTATTCTGACTTAAAGAAAATCTAATTAAATTGAAAATGTTTTAAGCAACCAGAAGATTCTGTAAGCATATTCAATAAAAAATGTTTGGTATAAGCTCAGTATGAAAACAGATCTTAAGAAAATATAAGTAACAAAAGAAAGAAAATGTTAATGCTTGTGGGTTATATACAATATATGTTGATTTATGCTTGTGATATATGGCAATTTATTAAATCTAAATGATAAATGGAAAACTCAAATAATATGAAGAAATGGTAAGCTTGTTTAAAGTGTTTTGGTATTTCATTTTGAGTTGTGCCAAACCCCTATCTTCATTTAAATCCAGTTTTTAGACTAAGTTCTAGACTTTGTGCCAAACCCCTATCTTCATTTAAATCCAGTTTTTAGACTAAGTTCTAGACTTTGTGCCAAACCCCTATCTTCATTTAAATCCAGTTTTTAGACTAAGTTCTAGACTTTTCATTTCTTTCATAATTTTGTTGAAAACAAATAAATTTAGCATTGTTTCCAAAAAATGAACAATTTTTTTTTTTTACAAAACTTTAAAGATCTTTCACAAACTTCATTTACGGATCATTTTGTCAGAAAGCAATGACATTATGTGTAATGTAATGGTATATGAAGAAAGGATGAATAATATTTGAGCCTGTGTGTGGCATTTCCAACAATTTGAAATGTTCGTGAGGTGCTATGATTGCGAGGCGTAGACAACCACAAATTGTAAATATAAATTTTCCTGATGTTCTACAGATACTTGAAGACCTTCTCTATGTGTTAAGGGCATAGTGATGACTCTGGTCAGACTGTGCGGATGCACAGGCTGGTCAGAGTCTTTGCTGTGTACATATTTGAAATTGTTGGAAATCTCACGCACAGGCTCATTTAACATCGAAATAAATCAAGAAATAGTGGCAGTTATAAAGGAATGGTACATACAAGCGGTACCCAATTTGAACAATGAGCAAAATTATCTTGTTTCACAACACTTTCTCGCAAATAATAAATAATCTAATAAAAGAAAAAGAGAAAATTTCTCATTCTTGTGATAGCTGCTTTTATAATTTGGTCAAATATAAACTACCTGTATTCCATGTATTTTCTCAAAATTCCTAATGAAACAAATGTTAAGAGAGAATTCTACTTTTGGCAATTTTGCGATAAACAAAAATTAAATTCCATTGTACATTTCAAAGAATATCCAAAACTGTTTTATTCTTTCTCAATGGAAGCCTAAATGATTAAAATTCTATCATATTATTTAGTTTTCTAGAATAGTTTAGTTTCTGTGTGTGAGATATAAACCATCCGTCAGACAAGCCTGCTTGACCATTGGACAAGTCTGCTTAAAAGGCTGCAGTTGCTTATTTATGATCTTTAAGCAGTTTCTCCTTTCCCACAAACCATTGAAACCTTCAAAATTCCTCTTAAGTATAAATGCACTTTCAATTGTCATCTCTCCACAATTTGGTAATATCTACGTCTTGAAAGGGAAAAAGATAGAAAATATTATAAAGAAACAAAGATTGTTTATGGTATAAACAAACAAAATATCAAATATGGAATAGGACTATAGGAGTCTAGCTTACAATAAACACAATAATAACACAAAATATGTATCAATAAATACGGATGCCAGGTACCGGTATATATGACTTCAGATTTAAGCCTTCACCTTTGGCATTTAAGTATGAATTGATAATTGCACAGAAATCAATTAAGGTAGTGGACCCGTAATAGTTCCGCAACATTTTGAACCACATATTCTTTCACAATGTTAACCGAGGTTTCCCAATGAAAATCATTAGGAAACCTTGGTTAACACTGTTAAAGTTCATTACTTCTGAGATATTGCAAAACTATTACAGGTCCACTACCTTTACAAGAAACTAAACTAGCAAATAGTCCAAAAGCCTTATTGTTTGAAGTCTTCAGATTATCATTTGAGACATTTTTTTTTTTCCACAGCAGATTTCAAAAAATGACTTGGAATTTTTTTAAGTATTAATACAATGTATTGACACATTAAATATTTTGTCAATCACTCAGACAAGGAATTATTTTTTTCAAGTTCTTTAGGATTCATGATAAACTGTTTGCCTTTCTGTTTTAAAAAAAAAAAAGTAATGGTATTATGTAAAAGTATAGTAAAATGTCTTGTGACTGGCAAGGTCCTTATCTTCAAAAAAATCTCTATGTTGTAGTTACTTACATAAAACATAGAAGAAAAAAAATTAAAGCCCTTAATATGGGGATGCTTATCTTTGCTTGCCAGCCTTAACTAGCAAAGGTTGTGAGCTTTAGAATCCGTTTTTTATGAGTACCAACATCATATATTTTAGAATGAAAATACAAGATTTAGAGTTAGTTCACCACACACTCTCATCAGACGCTCCATTACAAAATAAATTGGCACTGGGAAATTTAAAGACTTCTAACTTGAGGAATGTAAGCCAGTTTTATACAAAGAAAATCAATCTTTGTAATCAAATAATCGTCCATGTTATTCTTAAACGCTGCAGTTACAAGATTTTAGAGTAATGTCGTAATATTTTAAGTAAGAAACTGCATATTGATGGCTCAGCTCAAAACAGTTGTACGGTAACTACCTTTATTTTTATAAGCAGTTACAACTATTTCGCACCAAGCCATTGATTTTTTAATACCTTTTATCTAGTTCTTATCCAAAATTTGGTTCACAGATAATTTTCCTTTTTTAAAAAGGGTAAGTGAACACTTAATTTTTCTACAAAAACAAACAGCCCTTTGAGCATTTCACTGTGGCTTTGCAAAAACAATTTTACCGATCCGGATCGTAAGTTTAGAACACAAACAAACAATCATAATACATATATATTCACAGTACAAAAGCATTTCAATGTGATATGTAGCTACGCACCAACCTGTTTTGATATTGAGAGTATTACATTTTATGATCAGCCTCTTATTTCATTATCTTTTTAAAGCTTACCAAAATAAATGTGACCCATAATGCGAAATGGTACCATCTAGTTAGAGCTTAAAGAGTAACCTTAGTCAGACTGCCACGATTGTGCAGAGTGACTTGGGCAGACACTATTCGCACTTTACTACTTTTCTTTATCTCGAATAATAAATCAACCTTCCTGTGATGGAATTTTTGCAATGCAACCACTGGTTGACCAATGCTGGATCGAATTTCTTATTCAAATATTAATTCTATAGTTTCCAGATGGTCCCATTTTGTGTGACAGGTCACAAAATTAAGTCGTAATCTATATATCCAACTAGACTACATTATCCAGACTGGGGAGCACATTTTTGTCCGAGTCTACTAGATTTGACATCCTTTGAACTTTTTGTGTTGGAAAGGAGCATAACTCTGTATCCAGTTCAGTCTCAGATTCTCCCGCTTGATTAGGGTAGTAGATTTTGTTCACGGTGGCCAGTTTATATTTTCAAAACCATTGAATTACAGTGTCACACAGTTCTGTAAGATGGTCAAATTGTATTGGCTATTTCCTATAGCCTGAATTGAGCAACTGAGTCGATCTTTATACTTGATTATCCATGTGTGTACACGATTTGCAGGATGATATGAGATGATTAAATGAAGCACGTCTCGGATCTGCCTTGGGATTTCAGTCCGCCCTCCTAACTGGAAGTTCACATCCATTCCACAGAACGTAAACTCCACAACACAATAAAAGCACATGTAAAATGGCTCAGATCTAACTTGGTTGAGATTATTTAACATATCATCACTGATTACACCCTCCGTGTGTGTCTGTATATTTGTTGGGCATCTTGTTCAGTAGGCTCATGTCTTCCTTCCCCCCAAACAATGAATTGAATTATTAAAATAAATTTATTTCCTAAATCTTAATTTCATCACACACTTTCATGGGAGGTCAGTCGTTGCATTTGCTGAAAAAGAAAAGACAGAAATTTAGTTTCAGATTACAAATCTATTTTAGATCTAAGTTGAGATTTATCTCAAACTTCAATACAAGATTAAAGCTTTAATTCCGTTACAATAACCAATGAATGAAAATTTAAGAAAATGTTTATAAGTTCTTAATTGTAACATGTATTTTTCATGCATTGATGATATACAAGAGGACCATGATGGTCCTTAATTGCTCACCAAGACTTCAATCACAGCCTGACCAGGATTGAAACTTTTCATATTTCACGGGTTCAGTGCAAGACTGCACTTAAATATCTATACACTTTATAGATACTTAGAACAGCCTTGCGCGGAACCATCAATTTCTATCAGAAGGTCCCTTTAACGCTTTCCTGTATAATCCCTGTTTTTTAAGTGCCCGTCATTTTATGATTGAGAAAACATTGTGAAAAAAGAAGAAATTGCTTCTGACAAGCAATTTCTTCTTCTTCCACACTATTTTCTGCCCTACTGAATGGTTATTTTTCAAATTAAATCCACTTTTAATTTTCGTCTGCAAAACCTTTGAATTTGGACAGGTCCAAAATTTTGTTAAACAGGAAAGGGTTAAGCTCAACAAATCACTTCTCTAAAATATTGAGTGACAAACTGTGTATACTCACTGGTGGTACATTTTCATCGGGAATCATACATTGATCATCCGTAGTAGTTTTTCTATAGACTGGATTATCAAAGTGCATACTCTTCTTATTTCTATTTCTGACTCGTCTGTACAGTATGAATGCAATCTACAAATATAATTGAAGTTATAATAAACTTAATGTATCATTCAATCAATTAGTGCATCAATCTGCATCTTTCTATCAATTAGTCCATCAATCTATCATTTTTTCTGTTATGAAAAAGTAATCTCATATCATGAACAAGGGAGCATTATAAAGTAATAAGAGATTACTTTCCCCCCCATATATTGAAATGATTGTTCGAAATTGGAGAGCTTTTTATACAGAAAAGAATAACCATTTCTTCATATTCATTCCCCCCCCCCCTTCTCTCTCTCTCTTTTTTCTTTTTTTAAGTAATATATATCTAGAATGGGATAAATGAATTATTCAATATTTCTGTTCGATTAGTTTACTTTAAACTAAAGCTCATAACTTATTCTCAAATCATCTTCATTAAATCTGTAAAAACACTTCTTTTTTTTTCGACAAAACCAAAAAATTAAAAGCAACTCACCACTGCTATTACAACGATAAATGCTACAAGACTGACAGCTACAATAATTGTGATCTTGCCAGTCGGTTCACCCTGTCTAGGTTGAGTCTCATTCGTAGGTTTGGCAGTAGAAATAACCGTGTATCCTCCCGTGGTCTGTACAGTGACTTTGGTGGGCACACCCTTTGTGCTTTTGGTAACTGAAAAATAATGTAAACGGTGTATCACCGTTTTAGTTTTAACAGAGCTACAGATAGAGGGGGTATTTTGGATTTCAAGTTAGATTGTTTCAACTATACTTGCACAAATCCTATATTGTGGATATAGGAAATGGACGATTCAAATGAGTACCAGCAAGATAGGGTTTCAATCAGAAATAAAGATTTTAGACTGGCTTTTACCCCCCCCCCCCCCCCATTATCTGTACCTCTGTTTGAAATTAACAAACTTGTGTCCAAATGACGTTAGATAAAAGGAGTCCTTTCTTAATGTTTTGGAGTCCTACTTTAAATGCAGACGATTCATTTTTAGTATTTTACATTAAGTATAAAAGATGTTCTCCTGTTAAATAATAGAAAAAAATTTTTGGGATCAACTTCAGAAAAGAATTGAAGACTGTCATAAACAGTCTTGAATTCGTTCCTAGAGCTGTGGCCCAGAAGAGTCCAGACTGTCCAGTGGACTCACTATCACCTAGATTTTTGAGTCTTAACTATTAATTTGTAAGTCTTAGGCTTGCAAACCCACTGTCCCCTTAAACCCTGATATATAATGTGAAGCAAAATAAAGCAAAGGCAAAATTCAATACCAATATAATAATTTCACACCAATTCTTTAAGAAACAAAAGGAGTAGCTAATTTTGATCAATATAATTTCAATGCATGAATTCGCGCAAAAGAAAAAACTACAAAGATCGAAAACTCACCTGAAGGTGTGGTTGGTATTGTAGTGGGTACAACTGCAGATTTGGTACACGTTTTCTTGTCTGTATTTAGAGTATAACCATCGGAACAACTACACACTACCGTCTGTGAAGCATTGATATTTATACGAGCTACAGGTAAACATAGCTGTGCACACTGGGCAGCATCGCACAAACCCTTGGCAGTGGCAGCAAAGGCTGTAAATACAAATGATTTATTATAATTATTACAGAATATTCAATCAATTTACATACCAATGTTCATCAACCAACACATTAATTTGGTTATCATGTGCTTTAACAGTTAAATGTGATCAAGGTGAAGGTGCAACATATAAAAGTAGAATTCGCTCTTTTGACTAGTAGATTGTATACAAATGCACTGTAATAACAAGTCATAATACCGTATTCGAGTTAAACAAGATGTGTTTGGCTTTTGATGTATGCTTTTTTGTTTTCATTTTTTTTATTCGTTTTTTTCCTTTATCCCTCATAGGAAAGGTGATTGATGGTATTTAATTTCAACAAAGATGACAATTTTATAGCAATCTCGTTAATGCACAAAATATCGATAGTAAATCTGTAGACAAAATTAAAGATAATAACTTTTGATTGATCTGTTATTACTCTCTTTTCTGGGATCATGTTAACTAGTATCAGGGGTGTGGAATTCTCATGCCCGACTTGTCCGACTCGGGCTTTTGTACTTGAGGACAAGTAAATTTTTCTAAGCCACTTGTCCAAGGACAAGTAAATACCAGGGCTAATCTTAGAATGTTACTTAAAAGAATTCAGAGAGAAATCATCCTAATGTTCATATCATAGGGTAGAAAACATTGTTTTTAATGAAGAAAATGCTGCATACCAGCATTTTCTTCATCAAAAGGCAATGTTTTTTTCATATTTTTCCATTTACTCTTTAGCGGACAAGTTCATTTTGATTCTGGACGAGTAGAAAATCCGCTTTTACTTGTCCAGGGACAAGTGGAGAAAACTCGTATTTCCACACCCCTGACTATCAATATATTTACCTCTATTTTGTTTCATGGCATGATAGACCTTGATTCCCATCACAGAGTAAGAACCTAGAGACAACGTTGTAGGGCTGCGTCCACTAATCTTGTTCACAGATCGGATAGAGTTTGTGTGCCAGTCCGTCCAATAAAGAGAATCTTCAAACACGGCAATTGAGAAAGGTTTCTGAATTTCCATAGCATCCACCAGTACATGGTAGTAGTCTGTTCCATCCATCTTTGCAGATCCAATCTTGTGAAGTTTTGAATCAATCCAGTAGATTCTCATGTCAACGTAATCTGAAATTGAAAACAGAATCATTGAAAATATTGCACAGACACGTCAGTAAATTAATCTTTTATTGACAATCTCTGATATTATCCTATAGAAAGTTGTTTATCTTGTTGTTGGCAAAAACTGGTAACACTTGAAAGCTTAAATAAGGTAAATATTACAACCTTGTAATCTTACTCCAAATTTTTGAACAATAAACCTTAATTCAATTATCAGCTCTTTATTTCAATTGATTCTAAATTCAAGAAATCATAATTGTAACAATTTGCTGCCAATTTTTTGAACTATAATAAAACAGAAACTAAATATTTGAAACTATATCTCTATGACTTACCAATTGTTAAACCATTAGGCCACTCCAAGCCATCTCCTTTTGACACAATAACTTGTCTGTTGTTACCATCCATACCACATCTCTCAATTTTAGCCACTTTTCCCCAGTCTGTCCAGTACATGTAACTGAAATAGTGATACATATATTGTTGTACTTTTGCATCTTTGAGTGTGACGGTGTGTTTGACAATTTAATATTTTCATTCGAGAGAATTATTCGTTATATTCTATAGTAAACAAACATAAGGTGATATTCTTTATTCCATGAGTTTATTTAAACTTATCAAACCAAATTTACAGCTAGTTCAATGACAAGTGTTTACTTAAATACATTTAGTGTCTTACCCATTTTCCGGATCCAAGGCAATAGCTCTTGGTTCATCAAGATCGTTTCTGATCAAAGTTTTGATGTAAGTTCCATTGTATGTTGCGACTCTGATTGTGTTGGATTTAGTATCAGTCCAGAAGATATGTTTGTACAGCCAGTCCACAGCAATCCCATCAGCGGCGAAAGCATTTTTCTCCATATTGGCCACAACCACTGTTGGGTTAGCACTGGTTTGAACTTCACTTTCAGTATGGGTAATTCTTAAACTGAAATAGCAAACATTATATTCATAATAAGACTTCAGATAATTTCATATATTTTCATATCCTCATTTTTCTTCTATACAAGCTGTAGTTACAAGGTTTTAGCAGAAAATAAAAAATATCATGTCAGAATCTTAACAGTCTAAGTTATAAGAAAGCTATAAGGAGCAATACTACTTTTAATCTTTTACTTACTATTAAATTGAAATTTGCTTTTTTAACAAATTCATAGGAAATTTTAATCATTTAAAAACAGACATACTTTACCAGTATGGAAGATGCAGAGAAATGTTAGGGCTGGAATCCCTACTTAACAAAAAAAAAAATGTCTTTGGGAGTTGGGACAATAAGTATAAGAATTTGAAATCTTGATAATTTCTCATATTTTGAAAAATTAATGCAATACATGTAAAACAATCTGAATCAGTTAAATACCTCTTAATTTCTTCACCACCACTGTCAGTATAAAACATGATGTCCAATTCAAGGTCCATATCCAAGGCAACGCTGTTCGAAGTTGAGTTTACAACAACATCTTCGTATCTTGAGTCAATTCTCAACTTTCTGATGTCACGTCTATTAGCATAGTAAAGCCATGGTACTTCACCTACAAAATGTCAGACCAAGCTAAATTTATACGGGGGGTTTAGCTTTCAAAATGTCAAATTCAATTTTCATTTTAAGCTCTTTTAATCTTATATTCTAAGCACAACCAGTATAACCAAGACAATCTTGATACAAAAGATAGAATGAGCTATGTTTACTATAAAATCAGGGCTGAAGATTACAAGACAGCTCTCCTACTAAACTTAAAATTTTTTCAAACATCAAATTCATATTCATGTTATCAATTCAATTTAAGGTAATAGACCCGTAATAGTTACGACTTTTCAGAACTCATGAACTTTCACAATGTTGACCAAGGTTTCCTAATTAAAATCATTAGGAAACCTCAGTTATCACTGTTTAAGTTCAGTACTTCCTAAGCATTTAGGAACTATTACCTGTCTACTACCCAATTCAAAATTAAGCATTACCTTAAACATTATAAGCAACAATTTACCATCATAAACTTTCATTTTCATAAATCAAGCATTTTCTAAATAATATTGAACTGACCTTCAGCCCTACAGAAGTAATGTTTCTCCAGTACATATCCAGGCAGACATTGACATTTGTACCCTCCCTTGGTATTATTACACAGTTGTGAACAGACGCCTCGTTCTTTACATTCGTCAATATCCTTACAGACTTGTTCTGCCTCATGCCACTCAAACCCACTGTGACATGTACATTTAGCGGCCAATCGATTGTAGGCTACAGCAAAACTGACGCATGTAGAATGATCTGGGCATGTTTTGGTCTCACATGGATCTTTTTCTGTAAAGATAAGACAATGTTCGTGAAGGAGATGTACTTGTTTTAAATTTAAGATCATTAAGGTTATGATTGAAATTAGATAGGATAGCAATTCTCTACATATGGGGTTTCATAGGGAAATTTTAGAATGGTATTCCTAGACTCTCGTATCCAAACCTGACTATGATGTAGATTGTTCAATGATTTACTTAAGATAACGATTACATCTAGGATTTAAAAAAAATTGTGAGGATTCATGTTTAAGGGAACTACATTTATTTAAGGAATCCAGTGCATAACTAGACTGTTACTCCCCTAAAAGTGCTTTTCAATAATGAAAAACCAATTTCCATCAAATGGCCATAAGTCTATTGAAAGTCTTTGGATTGTAATAAAAGATTTCACTTGCATATCTCTGATACTGATCACATCTCGGTGGCTCAACACGAAACAGTTGTAACTCCCATAACATATAGGGAGCTACAACTTTTTCGCACTGAGCTATCGATCTGTAAAGTTTGAATGAAATCTGCCAATTAGTTGTTGAGAAATTGAGCGGGCATATAAAAAGCTAGACAGACGTCTGATGGACCAACTGACCAACAAGCTGACTCCTATATATGCTCCTAAAATAGTTGGGGGGTTGGGGTGGTATAATGATGCTTGTTATGTGACAAAGCCTTTCTAGAAAATTACTACTCAAAACAAATGGTTACTACAAATCATTTCTATAACCAAAGATTCTAAAAGCTTTTGAAAAGTAAATGTGTGGTCCTCATTTGTTTTCAAACATTATTGTCAAACAATTTTATGGATCCATAATTAAATGTCTAAACTACAGCTTATTAAAGCAACATTTTTCAGCAAAGCAGTCTTTTACTTTAAGCTCAATGTGATGTTTCAATGAAAATTGCTAAATGGATACTTTGAAACACTAATAAAATACATGCACTGAAAGGACATATTTGACACAATAAAACAAGAACATTCAGTAATAGCATTTTAACCCTTTACCTTACATAAACCTTATATTTTTCTTTATTGATTTATATGAGTTTTCATTTTTAAGTGTATTTTACAATAAGTTTATTTATGTATCTATAAATTGAGTCACAAATCTCCTCAGAAAGTTGATTAGACTAGAATATTTGAGATGCTACTGCCTATATTAACCTTGCCCCACGTTCAAGATGACGAAATAGTACAAACTGTTTGTCAATTTTACTCAGTTTTGCACACAAGTGCAAAATGGGGTATAATTGGCAAGCATTTATGTCAGGGTAATTGAAAAGGTACCAGGAAAGCAACTTGGCCACAATTTCAAATGGTAGGGCCAGTACAATATTTTGAAGGATTTACTCAAATTAACTGGCTTTTGCTTGACACTTTGATTCAAAGGCTTGAGCATAAAGAAATCACACCGACATTCCAAAATATTGTACAGTTCTTTGACAGAGCCTTTGTAAGTAGCAGGTATAAAATATGCCTTGTAAATCCTGAATTCAAAAATTACTAACAGTTTTACTAACAGGTTTACAGTTAAATGACCTATACAAGGGAAAGGGTTATCACAATTATGACATTTACTAACTTTGTAACAAAACAATTGACAGAAATGCATAAACATTCATGAATATACTGGGAAGATAAATCAACAGTAACAGCTAATTTGTAAAAAACACATAGCATGCCCCTTACCCTTTTTTAAGATTAAAAACAGCTTTTGAAATGAGATTGATATTTCAATCTTTCTTGAATTGAATTTTTGTTTGTTTTTGTGTTTTTTTTAATTTGGATTTTTTTTTGATTAACCAAGTTTTTGCAGGGAGCAAAAAGCACAGCATACATTACTGTGTAGTTTATTTGTCTGCTATTATAATTTGTCTCTCTCAAGCCAAAGTGGCTTGGTACTAAAATATATTTATGAACAAGAGCTGTCACTGTAAGATGACAATGCCCCCGACACCGCTTTGATAGTAATAAGGAAGTTATGGCCAATGTTAAAGTTTTTGGACGGAATGACGGACGGACGGACAGACGGACGGACGGACGGACAAGTCAAATTTATTATGCCTCCCTATCGGGGGCATAAAAAGCATTGACCCAGGATCAACTCTTGTGCTTTCTGTTGTTAAGCGAATCTATAATTTGAAAGTGTTCCAGTCAGCTTAGAAAGGGTTAAAAACAATGACAATGGGCAATTTCAATTCTGAAGAGATGAAATGTTTGAAAATGTCATTTATTATAGAACTTTACTTCTAAATCATCCAATAATGAGTGAGAATTCATTTAGGCATTTCTATTTTACACATTTCTTTTTTGTTCTGAAGATATAACACAACAAAACTTTTAATATTTTGGGTAAGGGTAACCAAGACAAAACACAAAATAAATGATAGTTTTTATATCTATATATTTCATACCAGTTTTCTCTCCAGCTAAAAAAAGGGAGGAGATTTTTTTCAGTTACTATAAATGAATAGCCATTCTCAAAGATAGAGTAGAACATGTCAGTAATTTAAAACCTAATAATACAGCCCAGCGTTCAGATTGACAAAACTGTGCAAACTAAACTTTGGTAAATTTGCCTTGTTTTGCATGTGAACTTGCGTGCAAAGCAGGGTAAGATTGGCAAAGAATTTGAACGGTTTTGTCATCTTTCTCCTTCAGACATTTTAGAGGGAAAGCTATTAATTCATCCAAATTGGGCAGGTTCACTTCAAGAAATTGGAAAGCATTATTTGCTCATAGTAACCTGTTTGTTGTTTTTTTCCCTAAACATTTTGAAAAGAAATACAGAATTGACTGTTGAAAAAACATAATGATGAAAGCAAAGGGCTGTGTTTGAATACAAAAATAATATTTAAACAAAGCTGGCACATTGAAAAACATACAATTGGTTTCATTTTTTCTTGGCCAGTAGGAAGTAATTCTTTGACAACAATTCAATTATTTTGATTTTCAGAAACTATGAGCAAACAAAGGGTTTTTAACCATTTTTCAAACAAACAAAAAACAAATCATCGTGAAAAAGGGCTAAATAGGTTTAGAAAGGCATTTCTTTCCAATTTTTACCCCATTAAATACTCTTTGAACTTACAACAGACAATCATTGCTTTGCTTAACATTTGGCTTGTTCTTCATATATCACAAAAATATCTCTTGAACTTCAAAAAATTGTTAGAACTTAAAGAGTTATCATTTATCGTTTTAATTTCATAATTTCTTTGATAAAAAAGGTACAATTACTACTTTCGATGAGTTTCTCCAAAAATTTCATTTACCCATCACCCCTTTTCACACTTCGTACAGATATATACAGATACACCGTAACATGTAACACTTACGTTTACAGAGAGCAGGGTCCTCATCTTCACGGTGAGCACAATCGTTGTGACCGTCGCACACTTGATTGGTCGGGATGCAGTATGAGTTGTCACCGTAACAATCAAATTCTCCTTTATCCTCGCACTTCACTGTAGCAGCTGTAAGGAATATCGAAATGATTAACAGAGGTACAGATAAAGAGATGGTAAATTGATTCATTGGTGAGAAACAAATAGTCTGAAAGAATGGGTGCCATCTTTGGGGATTTAACCCGTGACCTCTAGATTAATAGTCTGACGCACTACCAACTGCGCTATGACAGCGGCTTAAAGAGATGGTAAAGCCAGTGTAATATCTTGACTTCATTTCTGAACAAAACCCTATATTGTGGGTCCTCATTTGAATCGTCTTCACCTGAGCAAACCGTACAAACAACATCGGTTTTGTACAAATAATATTTAAATTCTATGATCTCAAATCCAAAATACTACCTCTATCTGCTGCGATTTATTGACTGCTCTCTCTTAATCATTGAATGATACATATTTAGTACTACACATTTTGTTGCTACATTTACATCTATTTTAGTTGATTTTCTTTCAAAACCTTAATTAGGCAAATCCAATGAGTACCATCAACATAACATCTAATTCAAAATATGTCAATACCTGAAAGATTTAAATATATTGCAGAAAAAAGAGTAACATAAAAGTAATACATACTGCAATTGAATTCGTCTGATCCATCTAAACACTCCTTGGACTGATCACAGCGCAATGAGGCGGGTATACAGTAATTGTTGGCACACTGGAACTGATCGTCTCTACATTTGTACTCGCCTAAAATAAAACAATGGTTTAAGGTTTATCTCAACCAGTCTCAGAAGAGACTGATAAAAACCAATAGCTAATGGCTCCTAATTTTTTGGCTGTGTCTCTTTTTTAGGGAAGATGTCTATCTTTTATGTTAAATATTAAAATTCGGCAGTTGAAGCAAAGTTAAAATTGTCAGTGGTCTAACCTAAGTGGGTAATTATACTATTAATCAATGAATTCTGCTGGAAAATTGATTCAATTAAATACTAAATGCATACTGATCTGATAAAATAGTTTAATCTCCAATTGGTTACTATGGATATATTTTCAAATAAGCCATTGCTTACTGAGCCTCACTCTACCAGTCATGACTTCCTCAAGATTTTGAAAAAATATTCAAGTGTCTTTTTCATTTCAGTTTTTTGATAAGCTATTACATCTCAAAGGACGATTAATAGAAGGTATTCCAACATGATCATCTAAAATCAAATAAATTACTTACAGAAATCGCCCTCATCTGATCCATCGGTACAATCCGGGTCTCCATCACATTTCCATGATTTGTGAATACATTCACCGGAGGAACACTTAAACTCTGAGTCTGGTTTGCAGATTTCAGTTTCCTCCCCTGGGTTGTAGGTACAGTTACTGTACTCATCACTGTGGTCCAGACAGTCAAAATCACCGTCACATTTCCATTTGTAGTCAATACATTTTGTTGAGTCACATTTAAATTCATCATCTCTGCATTGTTTTTCTGTAGAAGTTAAGAAGGTATTAATAATAACATACTATCAAAATATATTGAGGGGTTAATAAGAAACCATTGTAACTCTAAATGTATAAGCACTTAAAACAGTCTTGTGCGGGCCCATTAATATGCTGATATAAAAAGTTGCCCACAGTGACATTTTTCGATGCATGATAAAAATATTCTATTCCAAGCTGTAGATAGGATATTTATGTGGCCCTGGAACCAACCATGATTTTCAACAGATTTCCTAGATTTATTTCCATCATATTTTTCTTATCAAACTTCAGTCAACAATTATGTAATATATGTGATATCATGTAATATTCAAGTTGTTGGAAATGAATATATAACTTACTAGGTTTAAACAGATTGGGACCAGTTGAAAGGATGTACAGCACAAAAAATTAATGACTTATATAAAATGATGGTTAAATTTGTTGAATTCTGTGTGATGAGCAGATAGCATCAAAGGATTCCATTTTGAAAAATTGACATGTAAATAGCTAAACTTCATAACTCAAAAGATAATGGAGAATTTCAACATAAAAATTTGCTTATTCCTCGAGGTACAAACATTCCTCTTACCTTCACAATTTTTCTCATCCGAGCCATCTCGACAGTCTTCATCACCATCACAGGTCCATGTATTAGAAATACACTGTCCGTCAGCACAAGTAAACATGTCTTGTTCACAGGTTTCAGCTACAAAAGAAATGAACACACCTGAATACTATGATCAAAACTATGATCTTTTTTTCTTTTTTTCAATTTTCGATACTAAATAGTTCACTTGTAGGCAAGCCAAAAAGCAGTGTTTATTTCACTTATAGTAGACTTGCCTCGCTTTTTTCTCAAAATTCCCTGTAGGACTTTTGTCTAGAAATGAAGAGCATAAAATATCAAACAACTCTTTAAATGTGTAGTTATTGTCCTAACTACCCACACAATTCTCAAATTCTCTAATAATCACAGTTTCAATTTCAAACTCTAAACTTACTGCAATCATGTTCATCTGATCCATCGGAGCAATCCTCTACACCATCGCACCTCCAGTGTTCATTGATACAAGTACTATCACCACATTTAAACTCGTTCTTTTCACACTTGTCATTAGCTGAAATCAACAATTACAAGATGATTAAATTTCATCAGGTTTCCAGCCAGATGAAGTGATTTTGCCTTGAAAATGAAACATTTGAATTTGAATTTAAATGTCCATCAAATGACGTTAATTTTAAGTTTATCCCTCTTAAGGTAGTGGACCCGTAATTATTGGGTTCCCCAACATTTTTGAACGAATGATCTTTCACAATGTTAACCAAGGTTTCCTAAATCATTAGGAAACCTTGGTTAACATTGTTAATGTTCATGACATCCATAACGATACAGAACTATTATGGGTCCACTACTTTAACTGGATCCCAGATACAAGAAATGTTGAATCAGCACTTTAAAATAATAATGATAGAAATTACTACAAAATATTTGGAAAGGATAATTTAATTTCAGTATATCATTTTAATAAAGTATCAAGCAATTTTCAATTTCCCAACTATGTTTTCTTGTTTTTAATAGTACTTCATCAAATGTAGGTTGAGTATGATGGGATTTGTCTTATTTCTTGAATATTTGATTTTGGAAGTCTTTAAAATTTTATTTACTAGTTTTTATTATAACCATTTGTAAAATTTGATTTTCACAAAGAAACAAGAAATATCGATTAAAGACAGAGACAAATCCGTAAAAGACAAAGTACAACTCTGAAGGGAGTAAATTTAATACGACTAAATGTAATACGCACCACATTTTGTTGCATTTTCATCTTCCCCATTAGGACAATCTGCTTCACCATCACACTGCCATCTGTCTGGTATACAGACACCATCAGCACACAATACTTCATGTTCTGCACAGGTCTTTGGTGCTATAATTGCAAATACAAAGCTCAATTTCCAAATTAACACTAAATGTTGATATTAAGTAGGGAGGGTCTTTTAATATGCATACCTTAAATTGAATGAATATCATGAGTTTAAGAATACAGGTTGTAGTATCAAATAAATGGACAAACATATAATTTTTCTAAAAAAGTGTTTTGATACTGCCACCTATGTTCAAGAATAGATAAAACTAAATGGCATTCAAAAAACATGTAAAGCAGGACAGCAATTCTATTAAATATATCATGCACATGCATTAATCATACTTAGATTTTTTTTTTTCATTTTCTTCTTTTTAACAAAAGAAATAAACAGTTAGAAAATAACTGAATAAGGCTTTTAGGTACTGGTAAAGGAATCTGATAAGAATCACTCTTTCTGTGGAAAGCAGATTAACAGATTATTTTTTTTTTAGTTTTAAACAATGATTTTATAATGGAAACCAGTTCAGACAAAAACAGAAAGGAATGTTTGGTAAAGGGTAAATTTTTGGTAAAGTTCATCAAACAGAACATTGTAATTTCTTTCTTCTGTTTTATAATGGAGTTTGGAAAAAAATGATTCAATACGAGATAAGTTAATTTCTTTTTAAATTGGTTGGTCCAAACATGTTATTTCTCAATGGATTGTGAAGGTATTTCAATATTATTCAAATTCCTATGGCTGTAAAAACAACACTCCTATGAGGTCATTGATCTTACAATGTGATTGGTTAAAACATCAGACCATGTTCCTTCAGCCAATGAAATTCAAGCAAGTAATCCAAAGTAGGTCACTTCACCAGACAGGGTATCTATAGTTTATTTCATCATACAAGTAATGTGCCACACCCCCATTTACGTTTTTTCTAAGAAATGCTGCATTTAAGTGATTGATCAAGATACAAAAAGGTGATAAATGCATTCTTGCTCAAAATATCTAACAACAGAAAACTAAAATCTTATCATTTATTTTTATTTGATCATAAACACTGAACTAAGGATATTGCTTGTCTGAGTAACAATGATTTTTCCAGAAAGAATGATGTGAATTCTTGTGTGTTCTACTCAGTTTTAATTACTTGTTCAATCCATTCTAAGATCTTATCTAGTTCTTAAAAAATACACAAACGTCTCTTAAACTTACGACAATTCTCTTCATCACTGAAATCCGTTTCACTACAATCATTATCTCCATCACATTTCCAGCTTAACGGGACACATTTGTCAGTATGAGCACACTTCATCTTTCCTGCTTTGCATACTTCTTTTGGATCTCCTGGTGAAATATTTAATAGTAAGAACAATGACATGTTGAAAAAGACCATAGAACACACATTTGACCCCAGTTGAGGTCTCGGACTCTGCAAGAAATTTACACATTCCATTTCAAGGGAAATTTTATAGTGATTGTCAAAATGTCTCTTATTGTTAAAATTTGACAGATGTACGCTGAGCTTATAGTTGGGATAATGGTTAACAAAATGAATATTCCTTGATTATCGGCAATTTGCCATGTGTCATTTTTAGTCCCGACACAGAATTTTCGATAAACCGGTTCGGCTTATACCTTTTTCAGATTATAATGTCATGTTGATTTACAAACACAAGTCTTTATCTAATTTCACGACAAGACAATTACTTAAGGTGAAAATAATAAAACTGTGTTTATTCCCTAAAAGTGGCATCAACGGGCATGTTCGTTGAAGCCGGGTCGAAAAATGCACGAGTCACCTACCTTTCGAGTCAGAATCAGAACTAAACAGTGCCCAAGTACATCCGATAATACACAACACCACAAACTTATCCAACAACATTGTTTTATTTTAATGTAAGATCCTTTGACAATTTTCGGGAATGTTTTAGATTTTAAGTCCAACAAATTTCTGAGTCTCCCAACGTTACTCACTATACGGTTCTGTCTGTTGATTCAGTGTAAGTTGTCAAGTTGATTTTAACCAATGAAATTCTACGCGCGCTATAAATGGGGAACTAGAAACATTTGTATTGGCTGTTCTATTAGTCGGTAATAATTAAACGATTTATTTTTAATACGCTTTAAAGCATTGAAATATAAAATTTTATTTAAAAATCGTAGATCGCAATTAATAATAATTGAATATGGATTGTTAAGTTTATTGTTTCTAGAAGTATATTTAATTTTTCTCGCATAATATAGATATATCCACTGTGTATAGACGGTTTTGCAATAGCCATTTATTCATAGAAATAGAATCGGCTGATCTGTGTGATCAATATTATGTGCACATCCGCATAATAAATGTGCATCATTGATATGCAGATCTTGATATATTTAAAATATGTTAATAATTTAACCAGAATTCAAAGAAATTTAAAAACTGACCGTGTGCGTATACTACTCACATTTAGACTTCTAGAAAACGAGAGGGAATGAATCGAAGCAAGACAGATACAATCACCCAAAACGGTTTCTAAAGATCCATATAAAGTTCATTTAATTTTTAACCATTTTAGTATCCAGAGAGACATGTAAACATAAAAAAGATTGATTATCACAAGAAATTAATCAATTAGTAAATAGTTTAAAGAAATGCGAACTTCGGATACAACGATAGGCCTACCGTGTGGGTATATATGTCGTTAGGCCTATATCAGAGAAGTTCTTTAAATAATGCTAGTCTAACAGCATATGACGGATTCGTGTCGTTCAGGATAAAAATGTTCGCGAAATGTTTTCGAAATGATTACCTGTCCTGCGTTCAGGATCACCAAACGGTGTAAACAGTTTTCAAATTATACCCCGCTTTGCACGCAGGTGCATGTGCAAAGCGGAGTACAATTGGAAAACTGTTTGCACCGTTTCTTGATCCTGAACGCAGGGCTGATTTGAACGAGTGTTGGCTTCCCATGTCCCGTAGTTTCTATGTTACATGCTCATTCACCAACATTATAGGCATAGGCCTAATATCACACATGTTCGTCAAACGCGCAACTACCATAACGCACATTATGCAAGAGCATAATAGAAATAAATCTGTTTTCAAAAAATATCGTTGATGAATGATCATTACATCTAAACTCCAGCTTATTAGCTTTGATTATACACCAACGCTCACTCCGGAAAAGGGGAGCGGGTGGAGGGCATTTATCTTTTGTCACAGTCAACATTTCGCCTTTTATCCCATATATTCTTTGGTAGTCGAATTCTGGCTGCATATAAAATTCAAAAACCTAGTTACGCCTCTATATTGAGCTACCCATTCCCTTTCTCGTAGGGGGGGGGGGGGTTGAAACAATTGCATGTGTCACCGAGTTATCAGATAAACCGCTTTCGCGTCACATGCTAAAAGTTTCTCGAAAAGCCGGGGAAGTTGCAAAACGCACTTCATGCACTTGGTGATTTTGAAGGGAACAGCTTTTTGGAAATGGCCTATCGTCAAATAACTAGATTTTACATTTTTCGTGCTTTTAACTTATGCACGTGCATATTGTGCACTACAATATTTAATCCTTAGTAATGTCAATGCGTACGTTGGTGCTTTTAGCCATGCATCCTCAGCGCTTCTAGCCTTGGCATTCTAACTCTGTCAGGCTACCCCTAGGTCGTAACTATCATTACGCACAATATACGCAAGTGCGTTCTACAAAAAATAAATCCTCTGTCGACAAATACCGTTTATGAATGGTCATAACATCGTAACTACAGCCGTTTCAAGCTATAGTTACGATTCTTTGACCATTCATCAATGTTGAAATCCTTCAAATTATCTCTGAGGACCCCTCAGTAATCTGTCCTCCATTTCTCGCCAAAAGGAGCGGATGGACGTAAGTTTGATTAAGTTTTTTTCTTTTAAAGCATATGTGACCCGTCACGCGAAAAGGGACCATCTGGGCAGTGCGTTAAGTGTCGACCCTAGTCAGACTGCGCGGAGTGCGCAGACTGACTAGGTTCGAAACTTTTTGCACCGTGCTTATTTTCTGAATCTAGAATGATCAATCTATCTTCCAGTGAAAGAATTTTTGAAATGCGACCACTGGCTGACTTATGCTGGATCAAATCTCTTTTTCAATAATTCATTTCATAGAATTCCCGGATGGGCCCTTTTCGCGTGACGGGTCACGTATATATTTTCGGGTGATCGCGAATTTTGTGCTTATAGATTTTAAAACCCTGGGTACGCCCATGAAGCATACATAAGCGGATTCATTCGTTTCATCGACCCCCATGAACTAAAATTACTATTTTTTAAATCTTCATTTCTTACACGCAAAGACATAGATTGAGAAAAGAATCAAATATTTGTGACTTTACGGATATCTTGGGCATTTCACGGAACTCTTTTGCATGCAGAAATATTAAAAAATATGCACTGAAATTTGTTTTCGTTGAGGTATGAAATCCATATTTCAACCAATCAAAACGCTTTTTTTCATAAAACGAAACAACCCGCGTTCAGGATTTGGAAATGTTTGCAAACATTTATATGTGGTACCCCGCTTTGCAGGTTCAAAGTTGGGTTTTATTGTACAAGTTTCGCGGGTTATTTATCCGGAATGCCATCCATATCGGCATGAAATGCAGACATTGTGCCAAATGGAAGACACACAATGCATTTAAAGTATTTGTTGATTGCACAAAGGAAATTCTAGTCAATATCTTACAAATATAGTATGCATACTGAAGATTCTGATCAGACTGCTGCGCTGCATGGGCTGATTGGAGTTTGTATTTAGCGGACTATGCGAAAATATTGAAGATGCCTGTCTTTTTCGATTAATTCATAAAAGCCGCCGTCAAAGCGCAGTTGGTAGCGCTTTATGTTCTCAGATGTTCTCAATTTTTTTGTGACGGGCATGATGGTCGCTTTAAAAATACTTCTTTTTCGCTTGGATTTAACTATTTACAAAACCATCCCCGCGTTCAGGGTGACAATGCGATGCGAACTGTTTGCAAATTATACCCCGATTTGCACGTGTACTTGCGTGCAAAGCGGGGTATAATTTACAAACATTTCACACCGTTTTGTCATTCTGTACGCAGGGTTTTTCTTCTGAATCATTAAGCCCCGTTTTGTAAAGCGAATGGAGAATAATATTTGCACGTGCAAATCGACCTTCCCCATTTTGTTGTGACTATTTTAGTGTTTTCATAGCCGTGGAGCACGCGTACCATTGTAATTAGAGCACATGATCAGTGCATGCCTACCCTCTGGTCTGACTTGCGGTCAGTTGGGTGGTCAAAATATCATAAGTGTTCATGATGGTCAAACCCCAGTCACACTTGACCTGAGCTTGATCAGATCACTTTTTCAAACCATTTGCTCAATGGAATTCAGATTTTTAGCTTTATGGCTTACAAACTAGTAAATGCTGATAGGCATAAGTAGGTTGTTTTTCCTCGGCGAATAAGGAACAAAAGTTAAGTTATGGGCGTCGCCCTGTCGGTGAAGGCGTAGGCGTATTTGCGGTGGATGTAGGGGTTGGCGTCGTGACAAACTTTAGCCATTGCCATATCTCAGATATGAAAATATTTGCTTGAAACTTGGAATGTGTATATTTGCTTGAAAACTGACATGCGTTTAGGTTAACTAAACGGTGCAAACTGTTTGCAAGTTATAACCCGCTTTGTATGCAAGTGCACATACAAAGCCGGGGAATAATTTACAAACTGTTTGCACCCTTTTGAAATCCTGAACGCATCACTATAGCAACCTATATACTATCGATGCGGAAAACTCTAATTACAATTTTTAAGAATCATGCTTCCCATTTTTGCACAATGTGGACCTTCAGTCGAACGTGGTATCAGTTTGTTGTGCTTTTGATATGTGACCCAGTTCTACGATAAGGGACCATCTGGGTAGTGCGTTAAGTGTCGATCCTAGTGAGATTGCGCAGGCAGACCGGCCCTGCGTTCAGGGTGAAAGCGTTAGCGAAGCGCTTTCGACATGATGCCTCGCTTTGCACGTAGGTGCACGTGCTAAGCGGTGCATCATTTTAAAGCGCTCGCGAAACGCTTTTACATCCTGAACACAGCCATGCGTTCAGTATGAAAGCGTTAGCGAAGCGCTTTCGAGATGATGCCTCGCTTTGCACGTATGTGCACGTGCAAAGCGGGGTATCATCTCAAAGCGCTAGCGAAACGCTTTTACATTCTGAACACAGGGCAGGGTCGAAACGTTTCGCACTTGCTTATTTTTTTAATCTAGGCTAATCAATCTACCTTCCCGTGAAAGATTTTTTTTTTCAAATCAATCTCATTAAAATCATTTCTACGAAACTACTATGCTACCGCTTCGTTACGCAGGGGCGTATGGGTAGGCAATATGATGGATCTGATTTTAATGATATTTTTTTTTTAAATAAGATCCTCTGGTCGACCTATGCTGGAGCACATCTTTTTATCAAACATTGTTTTACAGAGTTCCAAGATGGCCCCTTTTCGAGTGACTGATCCTTTTTATAGATGTGACCCGTCACGCGAAAGAGGACATTAAGCTGCGTAAAGTATCGATCCTAGACGATCCAGGGCTCGGAACCAGCAGCCCAAACCCATCTTGAGTTTGGGGGATATGTTAATCAAGTCCGATAATCAGGAAATCGACGAGTCGTTTGATTAGAGGGCGAGAAAAGTGCCGTTATCACAGCTTTTTGAACTGAAGTTTCTATAATTAAGTTTTACATTGAGGATTTTTTATGAATTTTTTCTTGAATAATATTGTTTGTTTGTTTTTTTCGACGGTTGGACACTACATGAGAAAAAAAAATCCGGATTTGCGCTTGGACGGCAGCGCACAATGAACTTATCCTAGACAAATACTGTGGAGGCTGACTAGGGTGGAAAGACTTCTTTTTTTCCATTTTTGTCTAAACAATGGTTATTCTACCTTATTATTATTTTTTTTGCGGCATCGTCGTCTTGGGAAGAGAGTAACCAAGAATCGCGAGATATCCTTTATCCTGTTCTGTGTTCGTGATGCAAAACCGTTTTAAACGTTAAAAATGCTTCCTCTCTTTGCACGTGCTCAAGTGATGTGAAAGAAGGATACTATATTCTAAAGTTTGCAAAGGCTGTCCTGTGTTCAGAATGCGAACCTGAACGTTTGCAAAATAAACCTCGCTATGCACGAAAGTATACGTGCCACAAGCAAGTGATACGGCGGCATTTCAATGTCGAACCCGGAACTTTTTGAATGATAGACCGACGCCGCGCTACCACTGCGCTATCACATCGTTTCGTCCACGAAATGATGCCCTGCAATGTTACCCTGTGATGCATATTCAATACGTGTTTCAAAGGTTTAAAACTTAGGACGCCTGCTTATTATCCTGGACGCGATCCCGCGTTCAGGATGACAAAATCGGATGTATAATGTTTGCAAATTATACCCCGCATTGCGCGTGCATTTGCGTGGAAAGCGGGGTTATTATTCGCAAAGAGTTTTCACCGTTTTGTCATCCTGAACGCAGGACATGTTTCTTTTTTTTTTCTTTTTTTTTAATTTGTATCATTTTTTTTTAAAATAAACTTCAAACATTTTTAATTTCTATTTTAGACTTCTCAATGTTTATTTTCGAAATGCTATATTCGATTGATCTCTCCTCGATAACCTCTTTTCCAAATATTTGTGACCCGTCACGCGAAAAAGGACTATCTAGGAACTCTGTAAAACGAAAAATTGAAACAGAGATAATGTCCTGCATAGGTCAACCAGAGGTCGCATTTCAAAAATTCTTTCACTAGAAGGTAGATTGATCATTCTAGATTCAGAAAACTCCCATTGCGAAAAATTTCGACCCTAGTCAGTCTGTGCAAACCGCGCAGTCTGACTAGGGTCGACACTTTATGTGATTCCCAGATAGTTCTTTTTCGCGTGACGGGTCACATTTATTTTACGGAATCAGTCCCCGTTGGCTTTTTATCTTCAAGTAAAGGGAAAGACGCCCAAGAGTTCGTTGAAAATAGAAATTGAATTGAATAAATAAAATAAATGCAAATATATATCATAGTTATACAACCGACATGAAATAAACAAAAAAACAAACTTGTCATACCATGAAGCATTCAAGTCGGAAAGTGTGCGCGAAACGTTTTAGAAATACTTGAAAAGTAGAGTAGCCCACGATTCGACAACGTTTGCAATTTTGTTACTTGGACACAGGGTAGGATTCTACTGAGACTGGCCTCCATGATCATGACGTTTTTGTTTGCATTTCAGAAAATATTTTTGTTGTAGTTCTATTACATGCCTCTTTAATCCAAGTTCTTATAAACAAGTGCTGAACAAAAACTTCTTTTTAGAGACAGGGTACTTTATTGTAAGATTTGTAATGATTAATTCCATTTAGAAAAATATTGTAAAGAACAGTCTGGCGGCCAGACAAGGTAGGATTCATGTTTGCAGAAAGAAATTTTAAGCTAGATGATGAATTAGCAGATAGAAAATAAAATGAAATAATAACAAATAAACAATTCAAAAAATCATATTTATATTGCTGTTCATCTTTATTACAAGCTTACGGAAAATGCTTTCCTCAATTATCTTTATTGTTACAATTAATTTTTCGGGGTTGTTATTATTATCATCAAAATAATCATTACCATTATTATCATTCTTCTTCTCCTGACCCCTTTTCTTCTCCTTATAAAAAACAGCCTTTTTATGGTACACATTGTCCGAATCGTTGTCTGGAGAAGGGTTAACCTTCTGCCCTTTGAAAAACTTATCGATTATCGGTTGGAGATTCTAGAAACCGTCTGCTAGACCCACTTCCGGTAGTGAACGTGGTCGTACGATTTTTACAACCGTCTGCGAGACAATCGATTTTTGAATTAACAATTCACAATCTGATTGGTCAGTTCCCCGGTCGAGTAGGCGCGTAAGAATACTTCAGACGAGTCATCCGATTATAAATTAATGCCGTTCAGAGGTTATCGACCAAGAATGGGCTCGTGATATGCGTTTTGCATGTTTTTTTAAAACCCGTAACTTCAGCTTCTGAGAAGCTGCATTTACGAAGCATTAAGAGAAATCCGACAATTTTGTTCCTGTGATTTTAACATGTCTTGCTGGAAAGATATACCAGGCGAGACCAAATCATCCCTCGACGAAGGTTACCTTAAGCAGGCTGCCTAAAGTTCCAGGCAGGCAATGCGTTCAGGATTAAAACGTTTTCGAATGTTCAGAAAATGTACGCCGCTTTATGACTACACCTGCAAAGTGGGGTTGCATTTCTCTATCACTTTGCGAACGTTTTAATCTAAACGCATGACAGCTTCGATGACCGTGGTTTTATCAGTTTATCATTCCTGTGTTCAGGATGACAAAACGGTACAAACTGTTCGCACGTTATACCCAACTTTTCCGTGCACTTGCGTGCAAAGTTGTGTATAATTCACAAACAGTCTGCACCGTTTTGTCATCATGAGCGCTGGGTTGATGTCCGAGGCTGCGTGAGTGAACATTTAAAGCAAGAAACGTAACTCTTAATAGCATTTATAATCAAACCACACAAGTCTTCACGGCTAGCCTCCCTTTATTGGCTAAAATCAGACAAACACAAACACGTTCGATCATTTGAACGACTGAAACTACTATCCCGTGTAATCGAGAAACTTTGCCTCCAAACCAGACCTGAAAAAAAAAGAAAAACGAAAGTGCATATGCGGATCAGGGATTTCGAGCCAAAGGTCAAACACCCTGGCCCCCTGGATTTTTTTATTGTTTTATTTTCTTTAAAAAAAAAAAAAAAAAACATCATGTTTTCTTTCATGCATTTCCATGTTTTCGGTGGATTATCGAGAAAACAGGCTACAGTAGATTATCACTTGATAACTCATCGCCTAACCAATGAAATTATCAAAAACTTTAAGCCCTCTTTCGTTCATTTCACCCTATCTGAGGTTATCTAAGAGAAGCCCAGAAAGTGACGTCATCATGAACGTTGCATAGCAATCACGTGCAAAATGCCACCCTTTTAGAAAACTTGTCCCAAAATTTAAAAAATGTTGTCTCATTTTTGTACTAAATAGATAGGAAATTGTTTCGTATTTTCCCCTTCGAATAAGATCTATTGATATTTCATTTCGTGAACAACACGGCTATATTTTCGCCACTCGTGTGAAAATATAGCTTTTGTTGTTCACTAAATGAACTATTAATCGATTTAACACTAAGACAAACGATAATTCACTGTATCATTATCATGCATCATTTTCTGAACGTTCGCAAACTATATTACATCCCAGCTGTTGACCTGCCAGTGTACTAAAGTGCTACTTAAAATGTGGTACAATTTTCTAAACGTTCGCAAACTATATTACATTGCGGCTATTGAACAAGGACCGCTTACCCACTACCTTTCTCGCGATCAGAATAATCATTATCGTTGAGTTAATGACCAATCGGCGCGCCACTTAAACTTGACTGCAGTCATGGGCGATTGCCTATGACCACCAAATACCGCACGATTAAAATGCAAAAATATAGAATTAAAATTTGGATAGAGAAAAATCGCGATTTTACTGACATATTTCAAATTGAAGAAATAATAACAATAAAAAAATTTTCTATAACAGGTGTAAAATAATTGAAGCATCCCATTTAGTGCTGCAAAATTTCATCGACTTTATTTTCATTATAATTGCAATCTGATAAAATAAAGAATTTTGATTGGTTTAAATCGCATCACGTGGGGAAATCCATTGCACTTTATTTCTGTATAAAATGCAATAGGTCTATCGGGAAACCCCCGACCCCCGATCTGCATGTCCTGTGTTTTAGGAACTCGAAAACCCCTCGTTCCCCTTCCGTATCGTAATATTGATATTTAATATATTAGAAATTAAGATATTTTCGAAAGAATTTATGATCAAAAGCATGCAGTTCAGATTCTGAGTCGATGTTTACAGCGAGTCGACGAAGACCACCAAGCAACCCTCTCAGCTAAGCCCGATCACGATAGTTTCGGTTTAAAATGCAGAATAACTTGTAAAAATTATGTTTGGATCATAAGTACCTCTACGAATGTCAAATTGTCGTTCATTTGTGTACCATTTGTTTAACTTTATGCCGTTTAAGTTCGATAGCGAGAAAAAAATACACGATCAGGCTAAAAATAGATTGTGTAATACACGCAGAAAAGTAGACTCGAAACTTTAATGTTTAGCCGAGTATTTTAATAGTTTCTTAAACCAAGAGGATTGCAATTATAAGGGCAGAGTGTCTTTTTCACAGCGTTTATAGGGGTATAAAGTGCAATTGCCTTAGCACATGGCTTAAACATAACGCCCTACGGGCGTTATTTGCCATGTGCTAAGGCAATTGCACTTTATACCCCAATAAACGCAGTGAAAAAGACACTCATCCCTATAAAAAATACCACGATTACG
Source organism: Fragum whitleyi (assembly GCA_948146395.1). Classification (NCBI taxonomy): domain Eukaryota; kingdom Metazoa; phylum Mollusca; class Bivalvia; order Cardiida; family Cardiidae; genus Fragum; species Fragum whitleyi. The sequence goes on from OX411548.1 coordinate 68,712,869, forward strand.
GAAAAAAAATAATGCGGCCGATTTGTTTCTTCGCAATTGAATGCCATAAGTTTAAACATGGATTTAGCCAAAAATATCGTGTACCGACGGACGACAGATAGACGGATAAAGGTAGTCGACGCGTAATAGTTCTGCAACATTTCGGACCACATATTCTTTTACAATGTTAACCGAGGTTTCCTAATGAAAATCATTAGGAAACCTCGGTTAACACTGTTAAAGATCATTACTTCTGAGATGTTGCAAAACTATGACGGGTCAACTGCCTTAATGATAACCGGGGAAAAAAATTGAAAGTACCCACGAAGTTTTGTAGACTTGGAACACGATTTCTCCGCCTCGCTGATCCAGTTTGCCGTTGTTTACTGCTGATCGGCAGATTGATAGATTCTGTAATCGAGAGATACATGTATCGTAAATGTATACTGAACTGTAGTAAAAACGCATCAGTTTCATTTTGTAAATAAAACGATGATTATGTAGAAAAAAAATTATATTTTTTCGAACACTAGAAAAGATTTGATTTTCATTTCGCATCAATAAGGAAATTTTTATGTGAAAATCAGATTCAAACAATTGCAAGATAATAAAAAGAAAAAAAAAACAAAACACTTTGCGTGTGAGTAAACAAAAAAAGACATCTTCACTGAAAACACGCATTCAGTTTTTCAAAAGCTGTACATTATATATTGTCACGCTCAAAGAAATATGAGAAATCCGAAAAAAAAACAAGTAAAATCTTTAATCTTTGAGTAGAAATGATGAAGAAAATACTGTGATCATTTTACTTCGGCATAAAAATCAAGATTTCAGCATTTTGGCATGTGCGTGTTATTTCCAACAATTTCATTTGTGCGTAATCAACAGATATTAAGCAACATGGACAATTACACATTGCATTCAAGATATTCTGCAATTGTAAGCAGATACTATAGGCCCGTAGCTATCTGATGAGCGCATAGTGAAGACTCTGATCAGACTGTGCGAATGCACAGATTGGTCCGAGTCTAAACGTTGCTTGCATGTGAAATTGTTGGAAATGTCAAGAAAACGATCAAATTTTTAATTCGAAAAGAAAAAAAGTAACTTACCGCGGCATAGGCGGAAGCCGCATACTGGGGATTAAGGTTTGTGCAACCAGGAGGACATTTACCCCTGAAAGATAGAAATGGGTGACCTCAAGTGTCAGACGAAAAAAAAAAAAAAAAAAACTTGGTAATGCGTGAAGTGTCTGTCCTAGTCAGACTGCACGAACGGCGCAGACTGACTAAGGTCGAAACTTTGTCTTTATTCCTGATTTTCTGAATCTAAAATGAAAATTCTAACTTCTTGTATATCAATCTCTGAAAACAGAAAGAATATTCACCCGCCAGACATAGGGATGATCTAGGTAAATCGTATCCCTATCTATCTACCTTAGTCAGGCTAAGCGGACTATATAGGTCAACTAGGGTTGAATATTTTTGCACTCGTGTTTTTTTAATCTTAAATATCATTCTACCTTCCTGTACATGCCTTTCTGAAATGTAACCTACGGTCCAAGCAGTGTCTTCATCAAGGATTATTCAAGTTGTTCTATATGATTGGAGAGTCAGTCTCTCTCTCTCTCTCTCTCTCTCTCTCTCTCTCTCTCTCTCTCTCTCTCTCTCTCTCTCTCTCTCTCTCTCTCTCTCTCTCTCTCTCTCTCTCTCTCTCTCTCTCTGTATATATATATATATATATATATATATATATATGTATATTATGAAGCAAACATCGCCACACATACCCACATACGGCTCCGTCAACCGAGCAGACCTGGAAGGAGCTATTGCAGGTGAACGATGTCAGATTCCGGTAAACTGAAAGAGGAAATTTACTTAATTTAGAACAAAAATTATACAGCACTACGCCTTTACCGATCTTAGGGCATAGAAATAAGTACTCGTTAGAACGTCGTGAAATTGACAAGATGGTTGATTTTGGAATGATTTTTAATGAAATTGAGTGAGTGAGTGGAGCGAGTTTTGAGGGAAATCAAAGGGGGATGATCGAATATCGCTAATTTTGTTAATCTTGAACAATATTATCGATACTTATTACCCCCATTAAACAAAACATACGTTTTTTCTGTTTGTGTGTCTACGTGGACCAATCAGACACTTTAAAATCCATACCCATACCAGTCATATAAGTAGTAAAACGCTTCGATAGAAATGAATTAAATGTTGATCGTCTTGAACGATTTCGAAATGATTTCGGAGCGTTTCTGGTCGATTTGAGTGATTGTTTGGAATGGATGAATAGAGCGCTGAGTGAATGATTTTTATGAGAACGACTTTAATTAGAATCAGTGTCAATTTCGCGATGTTTTTCATAAGTATTTTCAAATATTGTAGAAGAAAACAAATTCGAAAACAAAATCAAATTAAACGTCAATCTAATTCAAAGAAAATGCATACGCAAAATACACACTGAATCATGTACCATTAAGCTGTAGTTACGAGGTTTTTGTCCCCCGCGGACGATATTTTATCATTTGAGTTTTCAGAATACAGATTTGAAATACTCTTGTTTATTTACTTTTTTAACACGAATTTTAACCCTTGTCATGCTGAACCCGGAATATTCCTGCTTTTGCAGGAGCTATAGACAAACATCAGCCTGCACATATGTGCAGCCTGATATTAGTCTACACCACCTGTTACTTACTTTCAAACCAAAATTGTCAATGATTTAGTTTTTTCGAAGAAAATATTTACCTACAGTTAGTGCATACAGTGCTTTTTGCCCTTTGATTTCGATGAAAATTTCTCGCAAAAATTTATTCAACATGACAAGGGTTAAAATCTCAAAACATCTAGCTTGCCTACCATAAAAAGATGCTGTAAACGTTCCTTTTTCCGTATCCGCCTGACATTGGTACTCTCCCGAATCTACCAGACTAGAATATTTAAACACGATGTCCTCATTCGGTAGTATTTGGTGAGTAGGTAGACCTCCGGTAATCTTTGAGTACGACAGCGAATGGTGTTGTACGTTGGATACCCGACAACCGTCATCCACCGAATCACCGGGTCTCACCGATACGAATTTAGCGAGTGGCTCGACTTTCGCATCGCTACCTGAATCAACATGAATAATCTCTGCTAGTTCGTTCCAGTTTTAATATGTGAGCCTCGAAAAGAGACCATCCGTGAAGTCTGTTATAAATAAATAAATATTTGAAAAAGAGATTAGGTCCGACATAGGCCATCCTGATGTCGCATTTCTAAAATTCTTATACAGGATGGTTGATTGATCATTTTAAGAAAATAAGCTAAGTACGAAAAGATTCTATCCTAGTTAGTCTGCGCAATCCGCGCAGACTAATTGGGGTCGAAACTTAACGCATTACCCAGATGGTCCTTTTTCTTGAAAGTACTTTTTCGAATAAGTTTTCCTACTTTTTCATCTCGCGAATTTCACAATGTATTTTTTTTTTATTCGCGAATGTGTTTCTCGTGAAGAATCGCGAACATCCTAAATACAGAACCAAAGAAAAGTTTGCTACTCAGTTTTTTTGGTTTTTTTTTTTCAAAAGTGGACAAACATTAGTCGTAACAGAATATTATGTAATGTTTGCTATATTCCGGCGAAAAGTTCTCATATTTATTGAACAAACGAATTTTACTAGAGTTCTTATGTATCAGGTTCTTTGTCTGTTTACTTTTTGTGTCTTTGGTTACAGACTAGAAATAAATGAACAGACAAAGGGAACATTTTTTTACGATTTAGCATGAAACACTAGTAAGGTTTTAAGGTTTATTATTGTTGTGTTTGTGCACGTCTCGAAAGAAGACTCTTCCATGATACAACTACGTCCATTTCTTACTTTGAAACACTCCTTGAGCCCCTGAACCCTGAAAATGACATTTTACTTACCATCAACGCTTAGATAAATTGTTTTAGTTGTTGTGCCAAGAACGTTAGTGGCTCGACAAAAATATTTTCCTCCGTCAGCTGCCGTTACGGCGTTTATTGCCAGACCAATTTGAGTTGTCACTGATTTGTTCACGGGTAGAGCTCCGCCTTCTCTCTCCCACGTGACTTCTGGTTTCGGGCTCCCATTGGGTACGCATGGAAGCAACACTGTATTTCCCGCCAAAGTTGTGATGTAAAAGTCATTTGCACCTCCTTTAAAATTAGGTCTTTCTGCATGAAATAATATAAGCTCAGGCATAAATTTGTTCAAATATACGAGTAAATATTTGAGAATATGCAATTATGTAAGAAGAAGTCAAAGTAAGACACAACAAAACTATTTTTCGGAAAATTTGGAAAACCGGATCAAAATCTATAATCGGTAAATAATACATGAATATATAAATGAAACATTATTTCATAACAAAGCGAAACTGTATTTTATTTTCAATTTTGGAAAGCAAAGAAGAGCGAGTCCCATAAAATACTGACTTGAGACACTGATGTTTCTAAAATCGAACCTTTTTGACAGTAAAATTTTAATAACCACAAATTAACTATGAAAATACTTACGCAAATTTTGGCAACAGTCCGTGGAAGAAGCCTGCAAATATAGGAAACATATATTATCCGCTAGGAAAACCTGCCTAAATGACAATTAAATAGACAATAGACTTACACTCTAATTTTACAAAAATGCAATCTTTCTTATACATAACACAAGACAAGCAATGATTTTTCAAAGGAGCTTTGTAATATAAGTAATAGTTATAGTTCATTTCTGATAATTTACGCGATATAACCTAAGCGGAGCGTTAGCGGAGCGCAAGGTTATACGCGTAAATTGTCAGAATATGAACTATAACTGTTTTACCGATCGACTTATTTTTTCATCAAATAACGCTAGTTCATTTGAGTTGCACGTCAATCAATGATGTCATTCATATTTGTTGCGTCATACATTCTTCAATCAAATCGAGGTAAACAAAAAGTGGGAGGAGCGAAAATTAATCACCATCGGGTTTCTGTAATTAATTGGTCATTTGGCGAGACAAATCAGTTGAGAACGTTCGGTGAACTAAACCTCGTGATTTCTGCGAGTGGATTTTGTATTCCATTTAGATAGATTTAAAATTGCGAACATTATGCCTCCTTTAGGAAATTTGTATTTTTAGAAAAACAATTATCTATCACTGCATATTCAGTCGCGCAGTGTTAGCTCGTCGGACTCTCATTCAAAAGGTCCCGGGTTCGATCCTCGACGGTGGCACTCATCCTTTCCGACTATTTGTCTTCCACCTATGGGTTGAAAACCGTAACCTTATGTTGGATAGTAGCTGGAGACTAGAAAAGGAGTGGTAGCACTGGTTTTAGAAATAATAGAAATTCATTTTAAGGTGCTCCAGCCACCGCAATATAACGGAAGAATTGTTGAAGGCGGTGTTAAACCCCGTACAAAGAAACAAAATCACGACATATTCATTATCAATACTGTAAAGTTTGCAACAAGACGTTAGTAGAAAACAGTGTCTTGAAAAGTTCTAGTTACCAAATTTTGGTTCTAAACTAAGTCACACTGTCTTTCGATATAAGTCAGCTATCACATGCTTAACATGCTTCGAATCAATTTCTTTTTTCAAATACTTGTATCCCTAGAATCCTTTGAGTAGAAATTTTGTATTTTTTTCTACAATTCGTTTGCATACATATACCTTTTATAGGAACATTTGATTGCATTTTGATAAGATTGGGACCTTTGCTGAACTACTTAATTAAAATGTCGTTCAAAAAATCCCAAGTATTCATTTTTAAAAAGAAAGTGAGATTTTATATCGTTTCAACCCTGTCGTGTTTTCTTTTTTTTATGTCAATGTGAAGATGTGGAGTACAGAAAGACTTGGTATGAGCAAACTCGTCGATGTCATTCTTACTGCTGTATACCATGTAGATGATTATTTCATTATCCGAATCATTAATTTATCCGCTGAATTTTATCTTGATTAACATGCAGACAAATTATGAAAGAATTTTCTCTCCGTTTTAATGAGTAATTGTAATGAGTACTTATAAGCATAAGTTCAAAAGAACATTCACCAACTTTTTTTTATCATAAATACTCGATTACAAGTTAAGGGTCTTTCGGGACATTTTATCAGACAAGACAATGACGTCACTGTCTAGTTTTGAATGTAGTCCACGCCCACTATGACCTAAAGTCACGTAGCTCACTTATTCGAGCAGACCGTTAAGGTTATGGAATATATTTTTTGAATTTAAAAACGAAATAGCGGCCTTTCATTGGTGGAAAAAATAGGGCGATCGGTAAGATGCTTTGTACTTGTTTATGTTACTTTTTTCTAACAAAACGGATTTTTATGTTATGAAATTATCAAAGTATTTTAAACAATTTCTATTCCTTTTTCTCAAGGTTTTCCATTATATTGCAGTCTCTGCAAGAGCGAAATGTTTCGATCGAGACAGACTGCGTAATTCACACAGGCTGGCCGTATCGAAACTGTTCGCACATAGGTGATAGAACCTTCCCGTGAGACAAGTAACATTTTTTCAACCAAAACACGTACGTACCGAGGCTCCCGTCTCTCCCTTCTGTCCCTGTGAACCTGTATCTCCCTTCTGACCTTGGACCCCTGTGTACCCTCGCAATCCTTGCTCACCTGCGATTAAATTTGTGACTTGTTACGCATTTAAAAGGTTTTAAACTTTTAGTCGTTTCGAAAAAGCAACAAGGCTGTTCAATCCGCGTACAAAGATAAAGGATCTTTTTAATTTGAACATAAGTCCTATATATAGAAAGGCAGTTCTAATCATTTATTTGAGAAATTCTAGCCCTTTTGTGCATGTTTCATATCGTTATATTAAAGAACACAACAAAAAAGGCATTTAGCATGCAATGAAGCTGATAACACCTGCCTGATAACATAACATGATATCAGTCAGTCTATTTTTAGAAAAAAAATTGCATTCACTTTTACCTGGATTTCTTTAAATTTTTAAGGGTTTATTGTAATAAAGCGATCAAAATGATTGCATGATAAATAGAATAACATTTAAGTGTTTTAAAATATCAATGCTATCTGGTCTCGGTAGTGAGAAAAATCATGACTCGGCATAGCCTCATCATGATAAATACTCCAACCCTCGACCAGATAACATTGATATTTTAAGAAACTGATATGTTATTCTCTATGAACCGTTTGGTAAAGAACGGCAATTCTGTTAAATCAACGTACAAAGATAATGGTAAAATGATTAGATTTAAATAGATGTACTGGATTTAGAAATGCAATTCTTTCTTACTATTCATCTGTTTTTGGGAATTCTATCCCTATTTTACATGTTTGAGTTCTAAGCAATCACTGAACATTATAAAGGTAGATACAGTGCATCTTGCTCAAGTGACCACGTCTATTAGGAGTAAGCGACCATTTTATTCAAGCGAACGATTTCAAAATCCATTTCTTTTAATCAAAATATGTGATAGAAATAGATATTATTGTTCATAACTATTGGAAATGAATCCTATAATGATAGAACTCATTAGAATCGTCTCAATGAGACAATTCTTTTGAGTTTTAACGACTTAAAATTATCGAGAAATAAGCAATAACATACACATTCAACCAACGTTATGTTTCTAACAAAAAGTGTACTAAGCGACAAATCGCTTAAACGACCGCTTTTTGGTAGTGCCATCAGTTGTCGCTTAATACACGTTTTACTGTATGTATAAATATTTTTTCGTTATACAGAAAGTATAAGAAAATTTCATTCACTAACAGTTTCTTTCTTGTAAGATTGGGTTCAAAGTTTCTAATCATCTTAATTCATTTGAAATAAATAACATTCATGTTTAAGTCAAAATAATTGGATGTTTGATAACTCCGAACACTTCCAGGAAGACCCAATGTGACCGGGTAAAAGCGTCTAGGCTGTATCTAAAAGAGGTGTGTTTAAGTTCGTCGTCTTTAATGATGGATAGTAAACTTCCGAGAAGGCTTTAATCCGCCTCATACTGTAAAATGCAATATGCCCCTGTGAATAAAGCTTTGGTAGACAGTATAGGTTAAAATCAGACTCTACGTACGTGCTGTCTGATGTAAGCTTACTTTGCTTAGCACTCTTCTTTATTATTGTAAGATCGATTTCGAAAAGACTTGTTGAGATCTCCCTAAATTAACAATTTGTTAAGGACAAAATTAGATTCAGCAGGTTTTCACAAAACTGTTTATACCTTTTTCACCATCGTCTCCCTTTAATCCAGGTAGACCTACAGTTCCCCTTTCTCCTTTATTCCCCTGTGGCCCTATAGGTCCTTGTTCTCCTTTAATTCCTTGTGGACCCAGCGGACCAGTATCCCCTCTGTCGCCCTTGATACCAGGTTGACCTTGTAATCCCTGTATCCCCGTCTCTCCCTTCGGCCCCGGAGGTCCACCAATCCCTGGTTCCCCTTTTATACCAGGCAATCCATGGATACCGTGGTCACCCTTAAGTCCTGGTTCCCCTTTCTGACCGGGTAAACCTATAAGTCCTCTTAAACAAAAATTATATCTACTTATTCTTAAACTATTTAATAATATGTATCGAATCAAGGTAAATCCATTCGAATCAATTTTAATTTATCAACGGAACCATGATAACGCACGATAGAAACACGTGTCCCATAATTCAAGTTGCTCTCTACAGCCACATGCAAGTAATAGATTTATATTACCTGCTTAAACTAGCATTTGTTACAAAATGTTTCGCAAGTTATAAAATTATTTTATCAAATGAAAATGAATATCCTTTTTTTGTTACTTATGATTTAAAAAATGATATTCCACAGGGATATTATTGATATTATTATTGATTTTATTGATATTTTTCTTCTCATTTTTTTTTCTATTCGATAATTCTGCAAATCGCGCGATTGGTCGCATAATTATCATATTCTTATTACGCAAAAATTTAAAAAAAGAAATAACTTTTTGAAAGAAAAATATCAAATTTAAGATTGTATACAAATTGCGTCAGCTTATGGAGACTATTTTAAAAAATATTTTACGTTTGACCTATGTTTCCCTTCGGACCAACGATTCCTGGCTCGCCTTTTTGTCCCGTCAACCCTTGGATACCAGGTTCACCTGAAATAATAAAATGTGACCCGTCACGCGAAAAAGGGGCCATCTGTGAACTCTGTAAAATAAATATTTGAAAACGAGATTGGGTCCAGCAAAGGTCAACCAGAGGTCGCAATTGAACAAATTCTTTCGCAGGAAGGTAGATTGATATTTCTAGATTCAGAAAATAAGCACATTGCGAAAAGTTTCGACTCTAGTCAGTCTGCGCAATCCGTGCAGTCTGACTGTGGTCGACACTTTACGCACTGCCGAGATGGTCGCTTTTCGCCAGATGGGTCACATGCTTATTACAGAATTTCTAGATAGTTCTGATGTTCAGCGAGACGAGTTGAATCTGGCATCTCTTGAATGCTCACAAACTGGTGGACATTTTGGTAAATATTTCTCGATTAAAAAAAGTACGATAAAAATGGGGAAAATTGTTTTAGTTGGGTGTTACACTAGTACTCTTCTTTTAGAATATTAAGGCGACTGGTATTTCTAACAAGATTGATTGATTGATTGGAGATTTACGCCGCTTTGAACATTTTTCAGTTATATCGCGGTTGCTGGAACACCTAACAATGGATTTCTGGTATTTCTTACACCAGTACAACCATCACATCCTTTCAGCTACTATCTCACAAAGGTCTACGATTATCAACCCATTGGTGAGAGACAAATAGTCGGAAAGAATGGGTGCAGCCGTCGGGGATCAAACCCGGGACCTCTAGATTGACAGTCCGACGCGCTACCAACTGCGCTATGACGGCGGCTCTGGTATTTCTAACAAGGCTTCCTGTTATTTCTAAAATCAGCAAAACCACAGCATTTAATCAGAGCTACGATAAGTAAATTCTATGCTAGCGTCACCCTACTTCAAATGATAAGAGGCAAATGACGATGGTCACCATTGCTTTTATCATACGGATGATAGTTGGTCGAGCAAGGGCTCAAGACAATCACCACATTATCGAGTAAGCTGAAAAAGAATTCAAAAAAAAAAAAAGAAAAACATCGTTTGCTTTTTAGCATGAAAAAAAATAATATTCATGTGAACTCAATGCTCCAGGTTTTTTAACGTATAATTTTACTTCATTTTCGCAATGTTTCAGTAAGCTTTACATTTTGAATAACAAGAAAGATATTGTGAAGCATCTTGAAATTGTCTTTTGCAATATCTCCAGAAGTGGGTGGGTGGTAAAGAGCCCATTATTTCCTCACCCTCCTCTCACTTCGTTCCGATAAATCCTCCCATCCCAGGCAAGCTCTTGTCACCATTTCCCCTTAACCCGTTGCTGTTTAATTCCTGCTTTTTACGTGCCTGTGATTTTATGATTGAGAAAACGTTGTGAAAAAAGAAGAAATTTCTTCTGTCAAGCAATTTCTTCTTTTTCCACACTTTTTCTACCCTACTGAATGGTCATTTTTTAAATTAAATCCACTTTAAATTTTCGTCTGCAAAACGTTTGAATTTTGACTGGTCCAAAATTTTGTAAAACAGGAAAGGGTTAATATCTTTCGTTGTTTCAATGTTTGTCCGCTTCGTTCCATTAATCCACATGACACACCGTGCATTATCAATGATTAATGCCCTGGCAGGGCGGAGCATTAGTAATGGGTCGTTGCACTTAAGGTTAAGGGAAATCAGCTTTTTTCTAAAATAGCCTACTTCTAAAGAGAGTCGACATAAATAACTCGAGACCTTAAATCCCAGATTGGTAACCAAATCCTCGTTACTTCAGCTTAATCCAGCTGAAGTTATGAGGCCTTGGTAACCAAACGATGAAAAGTGTTCACTCTCTCAAAGCACGTGAATTCTTTAGGTTTTAGGATACAGCTATTGGCACACGTTAACGATGATTACCGACTAAAATTTGAAAGAACCCAAACTATTGAAAAGTAAACTCGCCAAATTACGTCACGGTTAAGCCCCGCCCTGCCAGTTCATTAATTACGCACAATAACACCTGTTCATCTTGCAATACATGTATCCTGTTCCTTTTTTCGCACCATACTGTACCTTTATTATCTTTTTGAGTGCATGGAAAAATCCTTCACCTTTCTCTCCCCTCGTGCCATTAAATCCCCTCATACCGGATAACCCCAGTTCACATTTCACACTTTGTATCCCCTACTCCCCTTTCACACCTTGAACAACCTGCTTGCCTTTAACTTCTTTTAAAAACTTATATTTTTCTTACCTTTAGCTCCCTGTGTGCCGTTAAATCCCCTCATACCGGGTACCCCCTGTTCACCTTTCACACCTTGTAACCCCTGTTCCCCTTTCACACCTTGAACACCTTGTAATCCACTGATACCGTGGTCGCCTTTGTCTCCTTTTAGTCCGGGTACACCTGTATCTCCTACAACATTTCGTACAAGATGTAGCTTTGCCAAATAAATCAGCCATGAAAACATAAATAATCAATGTAATTACGCATTATATTTATTTTACTATTAATTTTGTTATTTAGTCTTTTATTTAATTATTTTTTTATTCATATTTTTATAATTCACCTGAGATAAGAACAGTCTCATCCATTATTCATGGCATTGATGATTACAATTTCATGTAGATGTGTATGTCGAAGTCCAGATTGAAATCAAGCCAAATCCATATTCGGAAAAGTCTTGCTTAGAATTCTAATTTTGACTAGGCAAAATAGGATTTATAACATGACCGACGTCGCGGGAGTGAAATAAACCCGTTGAATATTTTTGACATTACACGGATGTTATTTTACTTGTGGAATAACTATGCAAATGAGCTTAGAGCGAATAACAACGCTATTTTGTAACCGCAAAAATGACGTCATAATGTATATACTGTGACGGCAGTTTTAAACGGCGTTATAAGTTTCGTGGAAAAACGAAATGTCGAATTTCAAGAATTTTGACGATTTTTCGCAAAAATTCGTATCATATTATAAATAGAATATAAAATTTGTGCTCATAAAATACAGAATTTATTAAACTCGTCATCTAAAACAGATAAAAACTCGGCGTAGCCTCGTTTTTATCTGTTTGAAGATGACTCGTTTAACAAATTCAGTATTCAATGACCACTCATTCAATATCCTCTCTTTCTTATTTTGACAAGACAGATTCTAGATTTGATTATGCAAAAATAGAACTCTTATTTGGCTATTCAGATCTAGAATTGGCCGAGATCAGATTGGAATCAATGCATTAATGTCAATATTGGGGTAATAAAACTTACATAAATCAATTTAAAAAGTATAATTTCAATTCTTATCTATTTATTCTAATGCCTGTATCTTTATTTTTGTCTTGAATCTCAACCCTGACTGAAAAAAAAAAACTAAAAAAAAAAGCCAAGTAGTATGAAACGTTAGTGACATTAATTGGAAAAAAACCAAAAACGTTCAATGTTACAGAACAAATGTCCACATTATTTTAAAAAGCAAAAATATTCGCAAAAATCTCTGACATATCGGATGGGTGGGGACCTATTATTTCAAGTACATTGAATTAAGCTGGCGCATTGCGTTCAGCCATCGGTTGTGATAAAGTGACCATTGGTGTAATACAGACCGAAAGTTATTTTCAACGAACAAAGGTTGTTGTTCCAATAGACTAGTACCAATTGAAACAACAACAATGATTGGTTGAAATTAGATTTCGCTTATAATTTAACCAATTGTCATCCTTTTCACAAGCAGAATAACAAATTAAATGCCCATTGGGTATAGCAATTCAAGCTTACGCTTAGATATGTTTGTGCAGATTATTCAAGCTATGCCGTTTAAGGGAAAGATTTGCAGGAATTAACATGAGCCGTTTTCGCGCTTTAAAGGGTTATAAAGCAGTCCCAATACCATTGTGGGTGTGAAAAAAGAAAGTGTTATATCGATAGATTGCAAAAAAAGCAGATAGATAGAGAAATTGTTTTGGTACAAGCATTGTCACCTTTACCGCGAAGGTTCCTGCGACGTAACATAACATAATCATATGAAGCTGTTGTATGTGAGATAATAGTTTCCTAAATACAGCACCTAAGCAGTTATATTCGAAATGTTTTTTTTGTCTCTGTTGTCCCCTTTTATCGCGAACTATAAGCAATGCGACCGGGAGTACAGTCGATATCGCTCGAGCGACCACGTCTATTAAGCGACCACAATTAAAAGTTCTTTACCTTTAGCAAAATCTCTGAAAAAAGATGACATTATTCACGAATAATTGGTTATTATTGAATCTTATGTTGTTGTTGTTTCAAACATCATAGGATTCAGTATGACTTGACCGACAATCTATAATGCTATCAAAATGAACTGTCACATTTATCATGCCATTTTTTATAAAGCGATCATTCCCATAAACGACCGCTTTTTGGTGAACCAAATAGTGGTCGCTTAATACAAGTTTTACTGTATATCAATTTTACGAGAAATCAGTGCTTTTATTCACTTACCTTTCATTCCAATGCCACCTTTCGATCCCGGAGCGCCATCTGTCCCGTTAAAACCTTGATATCCTTGTGGACCCATAATTCCTTCTTCTCCTTTAATACCTTTGGTCCCATCGTCCCCTTTGTCTCCCTTCGAACCTTGTGAGCCTTTGTCCCCTTGTATCCCAATTTCTCCTTTATCTCCCCCTATACCGATGTCTCCCTTTTGGCCCCTCAATCCTGGAAGTCCCGGCAGTCCAGGTAACCCTTGTCGACCTTTTAAACCCTTCGTCCCTGTATCCCCTTTCGGTCCACTGGCACCCGTAATACCCTGAACACCTTGTTCACCTTTATCACCCTTGAAACCAGGAGTTCCGGGAGCGCCATCTTTACCATTCGAACCGTCCTTACCATCGTAACCATCATCTCCTTTCATCCCTTGGTCCCCTTTTGATCCCTTCAGACCCGTCAGCCCCATAGCACCAACATTGCCCTTTTCGCCTTTAACTCCATTGACACCAGGATTTCCATCGATTCCATTTACCCCGTTGTCACCCTTTTCACCTTTCGGACCGGGTAAACCTAATACCCCTTGCTCTCCCTTTAATCCCTGAACACCTTTTAAGCCCACATCCCCTTTGGCCCCGTTTTGTCCATCTTTTCCAGGTGGACCTGTGGTACCTCTGTCCCCTTTCTGTCCATCTGTCCCGTTGAACCCTTGATAGCCTTGCGGTCCAAGTTGACCTTCATCTCCCTTTTCACCTTTACTTCCATTTATACCTGCATTGCCCTTTTCCCCTTTCAATCCGTCAGTTCCGTTATACCCTTGGGGTCCAATAGGACCATAGAGACCTCGCTCTCCTTTGTCCCCTTTAGCTCCGTTCGTTCCATTGTTCCCGTTCGGCCCAATATCCCCCTTTAGCCCCTGGTCACCTTTCTCACCCTTATTTCCGTTGGTTCCATTCACACCGTCTTGTCCTACATCTCCCTTCATACCCTTCACTCCTACACCTTGCGGCCCTTGCACACCAATTTCACCCTTCTCTCCCTTTTGACCTAATGAACCTTTAACACCAGGAAGCCCAGATAATCCATGATCTCCTTTGTCGCCTTTAATACCGTCGGTCCCGTTTACACCCTCGTCTCCTTTCTCACCCTTTTCTCCAATAACACCTTTAATTCCTGGTGATCCGTTGAGTCCAATATCACCTTTGTCACCTTTTTGTCCATCACTACCGTTATTACCCGGAATACCCATAAGTCCTTGGTCCCCCTTTTCACCTTTTCGCCCGTCCGTCCCGTTGTAACCCTGAAATCCTTGAGGACCCATTATTCCATCATCTCCTTTTTCACCTTTAAGACCACTATCCCCTTTGCCACCTTGTACACCTTGATCGCCTTTAGCCCCATCTGTTCCATTCATTCCCTGCAATCCGGCCAAGCCTTGATCACCCTTTTCACCTTTAGCCCCATCTGTTCCATTCATTCCCTGCAATCCGACCAAGCCGTTTTCGCCCTTTTCTCCTTTAGCCCCATCCGTTCCATTAGGTCCTTGAAAACCTTTTGGTCCAATCATCCCTTGCTCTCCTTTTTCACCTTTAATTCCATCTGTTCCGTTAACCCCGGCGTCGCCCCTCGGTCCCTGCTGACCTATTTCTCCTTTCGTCCCATTTTGTCCTTGTAGGCCCGTAGAACCCGGATCCCCCTTTTCCCCTTTGACTCCGTCTGTGCCGTTAAACCCTTGAAAACCTTGTGGTCCAATTATCCCCTGCTCTCCCTTTTCACCTTTAATTCCATCTGTTCCATTTATACCGTCTGCTCCGGGCTCACCTTTCAAACCATCAACCCCCTTTTGTCCCTGTTGGCCAACTTCTCCTTTCGTGCCATTAAGTCCCTGTGGACCTATCAAACCTTGATCCCCTTTATCGCCTTTACTCCCGTCTGTTCCATTTAATCCTTGAAAACCTTGTGGTCCTGTTATCCCCATCTCTCCCTTTTCACCTTTAATTCCATCTGTCCCATTAACACCGTCAACTCCGGGCTCACCTTTCAAACCATCAACCCCCTTTTGTCCCTGCTGACCAACTTCTCCTTTCGTGCCATTGAGTCCTTGTGGTCCTAAAATACCTCGGTCCCCCTTTTCTCCCCTGGCCCCGTCTGTGCCGTTGTATCCCTGATAGCCTTGAAAACCTTGATCCCCTTTATCGCCTTTGAGACCCGCGGACCCTATCTCGCCCTTGGTCCCTTTTTCACCTTCTGTACCATTGAATCCCGCGGATCCGACATCTCCTTTTTCTCCCTTCAAACCACCGTCACCTTTGTCGCCTTTTAATCCGTCAGTTCCGTTGATACCAGCTGGACCAGCGTCACCTTTCAATTGTTACATTGCACATACAGTTCGTTACATCGTGAAATTGACATTCACCTAAATCAAAACCATTCTTAATCTCTCACTCAGCGCTCCATTTATTCATTCCAAACACTCATTCAAACCATTCAAAAACGCCCAAACCCATTGAAGAATAACGAATGAACAACGTCATTCAAAACAAATTTTGATAGAGAAAAATCGCAATTTCAATGACATAATTCAAGTTGTTAGCGTCTCATAGGTTCTTGGTGAAATATGAAGCTATGTATACAAATTGTATGCATATTTTATTAAAGGGAGGTAATCAATATCGCTAATTTTGTTCATCCTGAACAAAATTTTCGATATAGGATTACCTCCCATTAAATTCACACAAAACCCGCTCCACCCACTCATTCAATTTCATTTCTAAATCATTAAAATCGTTCACCTTGTCACTTTCACGATGTTTTTAACTGTAGATTTAAGAAAAATAGGATCTGTCATGAGATTGTATTTGAGCCTCGGCAAGGTGATCTTAAAGTCTAAAATAAAATGTTATTAAGCGAGCCTTGGCGACGTTAACCTGTCTTTTTTAGAAGAGGTTAAGGTCAACTTATCCAAAAAATCCGAGTAACGGAGTTTTTTTTTTCTTTTTTGTCTCGCATTAACAATATTCTAATTGTTTATAACCAATTTTAATCGCTCTCATGACAAAAGTACCTACAAATTACTTGGCGTCGAGGTTTTAAGCGTATAAATAAGATGACGTCATAATGACGTCATTGTAAATGGGATCTCTCACATAATGTTAGACAAGGATATCTCATATTGCTGTTCGTTAAAGAAGACACGGGGTTCTTTGTGAGAAATAAAGCATTCTGAAGTAGTTTTCCGCAGAAACCCGGAGGATTTTTTTTTTTTTTTTTTTTTTTTTTTTTTTTTTTTTTTTATTGATGATGTGGAAGAAGCTGGGTAATTACATGGAAGAAGAGTAAGTGTAGGTAGGGCGGAATTGGCAAGATAGATTTTAACTCAAAATTAAGAGTATTGATTTGCATAGGCCTACATCACAAAAGAAAATGCATAAAATTAAGCAAAAAAGCTCTAAGCAAGAAAGCTGCATTACTGACAATAAATTGCAATATGTTTACATGGACAAAAAAGCTACCTTTAAGCCATACATATTTGCCAAAAAAATATGTAATTGCAAAGCATAGGCTAACTGCAAATAGAAAATTTTTTGCGACAGTATAAACAAGCTATTTACATTTAAAATGGAGAAAAATACATGGAAAAAGTGACCACTCATGTAAAAAGGGGCCATCTTGGAATATCGAATGAAAATATTCGTCAGCAGAATTCACGACAGGAATGGTTAATTTTCGTATAAACTTCTGCCGAAGAAGATTTTAAAAATGACAGATTCAGATTACATGTTTCCCATGTCGCCCTTTTTGCACAAATAGTGACAAATAATAAAATTGACTCACCCCTGTCGCCTTTCGGACCTAAAAAATTCGAGTCAATGTAAATGTTCCAATTTATATGTAAGAGATAAAAGTTAGTATTAGTTGATTTTATTTCGGTATGAAACTAAAAATCTAATCACACTGTACGAATACGCGAAGGGGATTCATACTTAAATGTGATAAGATTGTTCGTTTCATACCACAGGGAATTCAACGAATACTTTCTTCGTATATTATAATTGTTATATCATGAAGCTAAATTGTTAAGAGTTCTCGATAAAAAGAAGGAATTCTTTTGGAACTACCTTGTGCACAATCTAACAAAATAGGTGCGTTCTCATAATTGTTTTCATTGAGGAATGAAACCAATTTTAAAGCCAATCAGAATGGGCGAATCTTGATTGACACAACCAAAGATTAGATTATTAAATGATAAACCTTAAGAGCGTAAGATTTTAAGATTAAAACATATATCCGATTAATTATCATCATTTGTAATATATCTATGTTTTTTCACCACGCATATTTATAACGATCGCAGATCGTGTCTTGCGAAGCAAGACACGATCAAAGATCGTTTCGCGGTAGTACCGTTTTTTTTTTTGTTTTTTGTTTTTTTTTTAAAGACGGTTTGACAAAATGGTGATTTAGACCCAACCCATCATTTTTACTATGCGAAAAAAAATATTGTGATTTTTTCGGTAAGGGCGCCGGAGCAAGCGATTTGATTGGCTAATAATGCGATTTTAAAAAATGAAAATGCCAAAATAAAAATCTCAGATCGAATTCAGATACACTTTCACTTTATTTATTTTTTTCTCCTTCGAAGAGATATAAAACATTGAATTAATGCGTTAGTTTTTAATCGCCAATATTCACCTCTCGAAATGTCAACAACATTCAACTTCCTGTTATCCTCGACTCAGGTAAATTTTATCGAAAACTTTCAGGGTTTTCCTTAGTTTAAATGCAACGGGGATAATTTTCGGTTAATTAGTTTTGAAATAAGTTTAGTAACACCATCCACAAGCTGAATAACCCTATATTGTAGGCTAGGCATCAAATCTATCAGTGATTTTGGTTGCCAAGGTAGTTGTTAGGGTGGGTGGGGGTATTCTTTTCTATTCAAACAAGTTCTGAGTCTGATCTATTCTATCCATCAATGCAAACAATCATTGATTTGTCAATATATCAATTTAGCTTGCCTCCAAACAAATGAACTTAGAGCCTTGTCATGTTTCATCGTAATTTTGCAGGTGACCGATCAACTCGGCCCCTTTTTGTCTCGACCAAATGGGCAACAAAACTAGGCATGGTCAACTCGGTTTCAATATATTCACACAGATGTGATGATAAATTGTTTTGTATATAATTTGGTTCTATACAGGTGGATAATTTTCAGACAATCTTTTTGTTGTCAGCGTGATTATCTGTGATTACCTAGAGTTTTTTTGAGAACAATCATCGACCCGGAACATTGTAACTACTACGCTTTAGCAAGCCAGTGCTTGTCACTGGACACATTAACCGCATGGGGTTTGTGTGTGGATTAAAAAAAAAGTGTATAAAAGTGTTAAGATAGCAAAAAAATGGAATTATAAGCATTTATATGAAATAAGTATGCATTGTTTTATTTGTGTACTATGGCTTTAAAGTATAGTACCGTATGTAAGTGATAAAATTATGTGTACATAGATTAGTGTACACAACATAGTTTTAACATTCCAACATATTGCTTCTGCAATATTCGGTTTCTGTAGGTGACTGATTGTTCTCCTACTTTTGATACAAAATAACGCTTAAAATAACAAATTATTTATGCGGGACTGTTTGAACGTTTGTATTGTTGGTACGCAATAGACACATTTGACCACCTTTAAATTACTAGACTGATAACGATTGCAGATGCACTCATAGGTGGCGGTATCGAATCATGTTTTTATATATTAAATATAGACAAGTTTCTTTCATCTGGCTCGTTGGTCAAGTGGTTAGCAAGCTCTACTCATAACCTGGGGGTTTGGGGTTCGAGCCCCACTGGATGCAGGTAGTGTATTTGGGCAGGACACTTTACAGACAGGGCCCCCACCAAGCTGTAAAAGTGGGTAGCAATGGTTTAAGGTTAGAACCCATTGCCTCTCTGTGTAGGATAAGATCTGGAAGGAGTTGTGTTATCCCCGAGTGAAAAAAAATAAATTACCCTGAATTTTCTAAATCAAAATATGTTGTTGCTTGAATAGCACTACTGTTCAAAAAAGGATCTGACATCAATGTTCAGAAAAGAACTGCCTACAGCTTTTTTATTGGCATTTTTTTTAGAATTGATTGGTTGATGTTGAAACGTGTGAAACTATTTCAATCCGTCTTTCTTTAAAGATGACTTCATGCTAATATATCTTCAATGTGAATATAGCAATGTTCAACATTATTGGACACTCATGTCCATTCAAGTCATTGTGGTTGTCTCGATTGGTTCTTTTTACAAAATTTCAAATAAATGGCTTATCGATGAAAATGTCATGCATTGAATCTAAATCTTGTTTGTCCCTTGGTCTATTCAGCCTGAATCCAGGTCATCCATGATCCAGTGGCATATCTAGACTGGGTCAGATGTCAAAATTAACTCTTTCTGCAGCTCAATTTTCTAATTTAATGCAAAAATTTGGTCAAAATTGTGAATTTTTTCTTGACTTTGAATAGGGGACTATTCTGGTCACATGGGCGTAGGCGTCGGTGTAATACTTTGGTTTCTACTAAATCTATTGCTTTGAAACATTGCACATGCTTCCAAGACCATAATATATGCCTCTAGACAAAGATTCGTTACTCTGATATTTAATTTAGTGGAATTTTAACCCTTTTCAGATTCTAAAATCTTTAAGGTTTTCATGCAACTATGGTGCATATCTGTAATTTCTTCGTTTCAACTTAGTGTTTTCTTGGAAAGTTTGAACATGCCTTTGTGACCTTCATATCAGCTGCTAAACAAAGATTCATTACTCTGATGTTGAATTTATAGGTTTTCTTATGTTTACATTGGTCTGCTTTTACTATCCAGCTCTTGGAATAGTGGTGCTTCTATGTCCTCAGACAGCTCTTGTTGGTAAATGAAGCAGTCTTTTTGCAGGGGTGTGAAATTCCTTTGAACTGAATTCCTATGCCTGACAGTGACTTGCCAAACATTGTCTTTGTTTGCAGAAATAAATACCAGGGCAAATCTGGGTAACAAAAAAAGACAATTCATTATCATGAAAAGGGTTCATTTATGCATGCATATCAATACCATGAAGACATTGCTTGAGAGCCTAGATTTTATTCAAGTTTTTTTCAATGATTTGAAACATGAGTCTATTTTACTTTTAACTTTCAAAGAAATATTAATTTAAGACAGTCTGACACTCATATATATATATAGAGAGAGAGAGAGCATATAATTATTAGATTTATGTAATTCACAAACATTGTTATTTTGTATTTGGTTTTAAGTAACCCTTGTAGTTTAAGGTAAAATGCCTGGGTGCAAGGTACCAAGGAGTTCTGAGTTCAAATCTCGGCAGGGGTCAAATTGTAACCAATTAAGATATCAATTTTGTGAAATATATGAATTTAATATAATCAATAGTAATAATGTTTTAACTCTTTCTATACTGTTCACAGAAGTGTTGTGGAAATGTGGATCTTCTCCACATGTCCACACAAGTATTTTCATTATATCTTTTCCTAGCCTCCAGCTCCAAGGCCTTTTTTTAAAAAGCTTGTTGAAAGCCCCATAAACCCCATTCAAGCAAACAAAACAAACCAATGCCTTTTATGTTCATGATCTTAAAAAGTGAAATATCAGTCTACATAAATTATTGTATTGTAAATAATGCAGTGATATGTTTCATCATCATGATAATTTTATTCATTTGCTTTAAGGTTGTAGACCCGTAATAGTTACTCAATGTTTCGGGAGTAGTAAACTTTAAAAATGTTAACTGAGGTTTCCTAATGATTTTCACCATATCAATATATATGGTCAATATTGTAAATAATCATGAGTTCTGAAATGTTGCGGAACTATTATGGGTCCACTACCTTAAAGCAAATGAGTAAAATTATTGAAAAGCTCACATGAGCACAACATGTTCAAAGTGATTTGATAGGATCACCCTGAATCTGTTGTCTGTCCTTGGCTGACCCTTTTAAAAGTGTTCTCAAAATTCTGATTGGCCCTTGAATATTGATGTAATATGTCCGGCCTTTTAATGCCCATCATGGAAAGATTGGGGGTTTTACCATTGTCCGTCTGACTAAATGACTGCAAAACTTAATAAAACACTAAATATTTCCAATCACTTCAAGGCTATTCAAGTGCAAAGACATCTTGCTTCACTATGAAATCTTTGTGCGATATCACCTCCTTAACCACTGTGCCAGTTTCAATGAATTTGGCCAGAACAGCTTTTGAGTGACATTTTTTTATACGCTGCTGGAGGCGGTTGTTTCGTGAATATTAGCATCATCTTCTCTGTCTATCCATCCGTCCATCCAATTTTCTTGTGAGCGCAACTCCTGCCTCATTTATGGACCGATTTGGATAAAACTTTCACAGAATGTTCCTTGCCATCTGACCATGCACATGAAGTCAGGGTTAGGTTTATTTCAACTGTGTCATGGAAAAAGGGGCCTTCATGTAAAAAAATCTTGTGACACAATTCCTGCCTCATTTGTGGACCGATTTGGATGAAACTTTCACAAAATGTTCATAGTCACCTGACCATGCACATGAAGTCATGGTTTTGGGAATTTCAGCTGTGTCATGAACAAAAGGGGCCTTCATGTGAAAAAATCTTGTGAACACAAGTCCTCCCTCATTTATGGACCAATTTGGATGAAACTTTCACTGAATGTTTACAGTCACTTGACCTTGCGCATGAAGTCATGGTTTTGTTTATTATAGCTGCGTCATGGAAAAAGGGGCCTTCATGTAAAAAAATTTTGTGAATGCAATTCTTCCTTCATTTGTTGACTGATTTGGATGAAACTTTCACAAAATATTCCCCGTCACTTGAGCTTGCGCATGAAGTCACAGTTTTGTGAATTTTAGCCTCGTCATGGAAAAAGGGGCCTTCATGTAAAAAATCTTTTGAACCCAACTCCCCCCTCATTTATGGACCGATTCGGATGAAACTTTGACAAAATGTTTCTAGTCAACTGACCCAGTGCAAATTGTCTCAGTTTGGTGCATCTCTGGTACCAAGGTCAAGGTCATGTTTCACGGTCAATTTCATCGATCAAGGGTGATATTTTGAAAAAGGAATGTGGTTATGGGGGCATTTGTTTTTGTACAAACACATCTTGTTTCACTTTAAAATATTTGACAGACATTTCCTCCTCAACCTTTGGGCCAATTTTAATGATTTTTTTCCAGAATATTCTTTGGATGATCCTTCTCAGATTTTTTTTGCAAAAAACTTGATAAACCAAAAAAAATCTGGGGTGGCAGGGTAGGGGCCTTTTTCAGTATGAAGTCTTGAAACACTATCTCCTTGAAAACTTTGTGCCCTAAATTATACTTGGATTACATCAACTGGAATAATAAAATACAGATGAGTTATATAGGCCCATTCTGTACCACATGTTTTGCAAACCAAATCCCTAATGTTCATAAGAGAAGTATAGAAATGAGTTACTGGTATTGATTCAAAATATTGGAATTAGAAATAAAGCTAAGTCTGAGGATGAAATTCCTTCTGCAAATTAATAAAGTACATAATCAAAAAATCACTTCATTTATTTAAAAGAGTGGAAAGCCTTTCAGAATTCATTGTTAAAAGACAACAATTGAAGACTGCGATCGTTTTGAGGCTTTGCCTTTTTCATATTACGAGGGATAACACAAAAAGTGAAGTTTGGGTAAGAAATTTAAAAAAATAAACACCACTGAATAAATAGTAAAATGTATAAGGATTTTTTTTACTTATAGAGTAGTTTCGAAAAAAAAAGTTGAAAACAATGAAATTAACAAGGTGAATGATTTTAAATGGTTTGGGAATTAAATAGAATGAGAGTGGTGGACGAGCTTTGAATTAAAATAAAAGGAGGTAAAATAACAGCTTATTTCATTCAAAGCGTAAAATTTTAATGTCCTAATTTTTATTATCACCCTTTAGAAAAAATGTGCTTACTTCTTCATAAATATTTGTGTGTCTTCACAGACCAATAAAACGTTTTAGAATTAACGCATATCAATAAAACCATGGTATGTTTTGAACGACCTCGATAAAACCGTGAATGTTTTGAACGATTTCGGACCGTTTTTAACAAGTTTGAGGCCGTCGGAACGAATAAAATTATTATTATTTCTTATTTGGTTTGAATTGGGCGCTTAAACGAGTAATTTAGAATGGTTTTGATCGGGGCAAACGTGAATTTACGCAACATATATATATTTTCATTTAGTTTGTTTGCTTGAATGGGGTTTTACGCCACTTTCAACAAGCTTTCAGTTATATCTCCACGGCTGGGGCACCTAACAATGCATTATTGACAAACCTCACATACCAGTACCACCATCAGACCCTTTCCTACCCCCAGCTGCTATCCTACATTTGTCTACGCTAACACCGTGCTATGACGGCGGTCGTTTTTTTGTGTTTTTTTTTTCTTTTCTTTTTCTTAGAACAGGTGTTTAAATAACCTCACCTTGTTGTGTAAGACAAGAGACGGTTCCATTTTGACAATACTTTTGAACTTCATTCTGAAAAAAAGTTAATACACGTTCTTTAATTCCCTTCATTAAAAGTTGACCGAGCAAATGCGACCCTTGAGTCGAAGAGGGACCACTTAGAAACTTGGAAATGAATATTTTAAAGGTAGATTGAATCAAGCAGAAGTCAACTAAAAGTTGCATATCAAATCTTGTATAAAGGAATGTAGAATGATCATTTTAGATATAAAAAATGAAATTTGAACAGGGTTGGTACTTTTTTCACGTCCAAGATGATCCTTTTTGCGGACAGGGTGAAAACTAATTGTAGCCCTGTCAGTATTTCTGACACCTTATATATTCATTTTAAGGTCTGATACTATTGTAACATTGTACATTTCAGAGCGATATAGCCATTCCACGGTATAACAAGATCAGCGTCATAAAGGATAGCGCTCTATTGGACTATCATTAGAATAAATACGTTATCCCTTATTTGGATGCATTATTTGGAATGTGATCGTGAAATATACCGCATATATTCACACTTACCTGTATGTCAGCTATCGAGAGTGGGAGCTGTCTCTTTAAAACAGTATGTTCAAGTTCGCGCTGGTAATTCTATAAAATAGAAAATTTGTTTATTTAACTTAAATTCTAAGGTAAATATAATCGTATATTTGTTGATGGTCGTTTTTAGAGTTTTAGTAGTATCAACAAAGACGGTGTCCATTCTCTATAAATTCTTTATACTTAATGCTTTGATTTTTTCTATATGCATGCATATACATAGAGGATGTTTAATGAGCAGACATTGAATGCCGAATTTATTAAACGAATCGTCTTTAAACAGATGAGAACGAGGCTCCGCCGAGTTTTTATCTGTTTTAGATGATGAGTTTAATAAATACGATATTTTATGAGCACAAATTTGATATTCTATTTGTGATATAAGTCTTCATAGTGACCCGATTTTATGCCAAAAATCGACACAAATCTTTTGATTCATTGATTAAAATTTTCAGCGTAAAAATTAACGTTATTTGTAAAATGAAGTCATCATATCAATTATGACGTTATTTTCAGAGTAACAATACAACATTGTTCCACTCTCACAGCTCTTCACATAGTTATTTCACTAATGTAATAACACCCGTGTAATATCAAAAATATTCAACGGGGTTATTTCACACCCGCGGTGTAGGTCATACATCATACAATAAATGTGGCTACCTCATGTTACTTCGGTCAATTACTGTTTTAACTGCCTTGATCTGTTTTATATATTTAGTAACACTCAAACCATTGAAGAGTGTAAAACTATTTTATAGACACCCATTTTTAATATTATTTGTTATATTCACATCTAAGTCGATTTTACGTGATATTCGATTTAAAAAAAGGCTCGGCAATTTTTTCCTCGACCAATATAACGTACGTCGTAATTCGTACAGGAATGATGAGATCTAGTACAACCAGTACAACCGTCACATCCTTTCCCAGCCTCAAGCTGCTAACTCACATAGGTCTACGATTATCAACCCATTGGTGAGAGACAAATTGTCAGAAAGAATGAGTGCCGCCGTCGGGGATCGAACCCGGGACAACTAGATTGACAGTCCGACGCGCTAGGTACCATAATTTGCATAAAAAAAACCGTATATACGCAACGCTATTGACGTCATCATGAGAGCTAAAATTACACAGCTCCAGACAATAGGGAGTGACAACAGTCTATTTATATATATAATACGTTTTTAGTGTTTTGTATGAGAAAAAATATCTAACGAGGTTGGGAGAATTGATCATTGTCGAGGCTCTGCAGAGACAATTATCAATTCCCACAACCAAGTTAGATATTTTTTTTCAAACAATACACTATTTATTTATCTATTTATTTATTTATGAATATATATTTAAGAATAACTATGTAATATCATAAAAATATCATACGGGATGTTATCACACGGATATTTGAATAGTTATAAGATAAAATATGACCTACGTCGCGGGAGTGAAATAAACTCGTTGAATATTTTTCATATTACACGGGTGTTATTACACTAGTGGATTAACTATGCAAATGAGCTCAGAGGGAATAGCAACGCTATTTTGTAACCTCGAAAATGACGCCATAATGTGTATATTGTTACGTCAGTTTTAAACGACGTTATAAGTTTCGCGGAAAATAGAAACTTTGAATTTCAAGATTTTTGACGATTTTTCGCAAAAATTTGGGTCATATTATAAAAAGAATATAAAATTTGTGCTAATGAAATTCACAATTTATTAAACTCGTCATCTATAAACATATAAAAACTCGGCGTAGGCTCGTTTTTATCTGTTTATAGATTACTCGTTTAATAAATTCAGTATTCCATGACCACTCATTGAATAGCCTCTATCTATTTTTTCACCAAATCCTGTTTTGTTGGTATTCATTCTGTGGATGACTCACAACATAAGATTTGATTGGCATAATTATTATCGAAGTTTTCGTTTTGAATCGAAATTGCTCCTTCTATCTATCTAGAGCTCTAGGACCAAGATAAATTATACTCGACCGAGAATATACTCAAAGTTTAACTTGAAATAAAAAGATTAGTTCCTGTGTAAATGCAGTTATAAATGTTTGAGGAATAAAGGTTTTATTGGTAAAGATTTCCTCTTGATAAGCATTTTATCTAAAGTTATGAATTTGATATGAAATATATATTCGAGTTCGTAGTTTGAGTAAATTCTCAATTGAGTACGAACAAAATTACAATCTCATGCCCTGAAGTTGACAGTAACGTTACCACTAGTTCTCCCCCACTTTTCAAAAGTTCTAGTTCCTCTCTCAGATTCTCGACGCGAAGAAACTGTACAACAGAAAAACAAGCCAGTGTTGAAATAAAGATCCATTGCGCAATCACTGAAAACTTCACAAAGCCCAAGCTCTGTGGTTTGGGGTCCATTGTTTCCAGAGGCCACGATACCTTTTCCGGTTCAAAACATTGTCTTATCTTAGGATTAAGAATTTATTCTAGTATAATTCAGAAATGAACTCAATAACTCAAAGACCTTTATCTTTAAACTCGTAAAAGTCAGATCGACAAACAATACACAATAGTTTAGCCCTAATTACTAAAATGCTACCTAAGTTTCGCACACCATTTAATATATTAAGGTTGTCCAAATGCTATTAAAGTTTTCTGCAAGAATTTTGACAAAAACAGTTATTTGACATGCCAAACTACATATTTACATATATCATATATGTCTATAATTTCAAGTTTTATATTATTTGTTACTCATATCTTTTTCAACAAAAGCTAGAAATGTCTCCCTTCTCTACACAAATTAGCTTTTAGAAATTTTCTAGAAATGTACAGGTTTGTATTTTTCTTCAATGCCAAGCTAAATTCACATAAGAATCGGCGACGCTTGTAATCACACTCGACTGTTGGGTGATGGATAGTCAATAAATAGATCCAAGTCCAAACGCTGTACCTAGAGTTATACCCCTTGATAGTAAAACTTGCTAAACTCAGTGATACATGTGTTCCAAGTGAATGCAAGATAGTAACGCCAGAGATCACAAAATATCAAGGTTTTCGCACGACGACGACAAAATTCGGGGAGGGGGGGGGGGTCAAATATGGCATCACCTACTGAACAAAAAATACTTAAAATATCGATATTTCCGAAATGAAAATTATATTTTGCCAGGGGGTCCAACTACCATGCTTTTCAGATAGTAAAACGTTTGTGAACATAATAGATTTGCACTGTGCTTCGTACGTTAGACATGTGCAAGATGGGATAGCATTTCTAAAAATTGTTTCCAACTTTTTATGAATCTTAGTAAATACCGTGACTGGGGGCAGGTCTCCACTTTAGAGTCCGCGCATATTTGTCATTGTAACATCATTTGTATCTCCAAAATCATATGTTGCTTGTACTAAGTAGAATCAGAAAAAAAATTAGAATCGGTAGATAGCTTATTGGTTAGGGCGTCGGTCTCCTGTTCCAAAGGTCAGGGGTCCTAATCCTTGTGACAGCTAGGCCGGTGTTTCCAAGGGTAAGAAACTTAATAGTCACTGGTTAGCAGTGGGTGAAAATCCGTCAAAAAAGGATTCCACTGCCTATCGAATTTCTAATGCAAAATTTATAAAATCTAGAATGAGTCACCAGCCAGTAATACCCGAAAGGGGAAATAGACAGTATGTATTGATAAATTAGAAAAAAGAATATTGGGTCATTTAGATTTGTACCATGTAATTGATTGGTCAATTGCTACGACTCTCGACCTCTGTCATTAGACACACTCCTCAAATATTAAAACGTTAATAATCTTCAAGATATTTTACTATCGGATATGATTCAAATCCCAAATCATGGAGGACTACCATAGGAATTTAAACGCTAACTACAGTTTGTTCAAGGTTTAAGAACGCCAAGTCTACAATCTACGATTTTTTAAGCTTTGTGATTCGATTGAAACAAAAATTGGGGAAATTATCGGATTTTCAATAGTTATCTCAACATCGAAACTATAGCTGAATAAAACCGTAGCCGGTTATTGTATTTGAAACAGTAGCGGGGAATTATTTGTGAAAATGTCAAAAGCACAGGGGTAACTTGGATATTGAAATAAGCACTCAGAAGGCGACTGACATAGAATATACTTGATAAAGGGGATATGTGACTGTGAAAAAAAGATGAATGTCCTTCGTCCGCTTCCCTTTTCTATGATTTGAGTGTCAGTGAATCATCAAAACATCGTAACAACAGCTAGAATAAGCTGTAGTTTCGATGTTATGGCCATTCATCAACGATATTTTTCTAAATGGGATTTATTTCTTTAACGCACTTACGTAATGTGCGTCTTGAAATGAGCTTTACTATGAAGACGCTTTTTCCTGTTTTTAATTTGTTCCTGGGTGACTCCGCAGAACATTGTGAAAAATGAACAGGTGTGCCACCGTTTTTCCGAAGTCAAGCGCGAGAATAACATTGTTATGAACAATACAATGTTTTGATTTTTCAGCTTGACTTATTTTCCAACGATAATCCGGATTTTGCTGGTTTTCCACTGTTCTCTGCTGTATGATGTAAATAACCTTTGTCTAAGATAAAAAAAAAACTAAGAATATAGCAAGAAATACAGTGCATGTTGCATCATTTTTCATTTGATTCAGGACGCTGAGACGCACCAAAAAGGTGGGGACATTTTCTGATTTTTCTTGATTGCTCTAACAACACATCATTTAAGATTGATAGAAAATATTTAATTCATTTGAAAATAGAAATTCGTTTAAAGTAATTGGATTTATCTCAAGTTAGCAAGTCTTTTACCTTCTGTGAAGCCATAAATTCGTGGCATTGAAATGTTTGCGAAAACAAGAATTCAAGATGATCAAACGGTATACCCTTTTCCTGTATCTCCGTTCTTCTTAATAAGTAATCAAAATCAAATAGCTTAAATTTAGATTAAACTTTCGATTTTTGTACACGTGTGTGTAGAAGATTCATTATTCCATCTGGGCATAGCACTATTATTAAGTAAACTAATTCAAATGATGAGAATCCAATTAAATTTTAAACTCTCCCTACTCAAAAATCTGTGGCCGCCATTTTTCTATAAACCCGTTCTTATGACGTCATTTATCATTTGAGCTACCTGCCTGCAGTTAATTGGGTCACAACTTCAATAAAGCAACATAGCTGTGCATAATGCATATCTTAGAAAACTTTAAAACAAAAAAATACTTTTTGCATGTGACTAAGTTTCAACCTTTTTAAAGACACTGCCAAAAAATAAGCCATGAATGATTAGTTTTGTAAATAATTCTTGCAGCTTACAAAAATACCCATAATGCACCATCAAATGACCTAATTCTCCATTTTTCCTGGCTGCATGTAGTAGAAAGAATGTAAACATCCGGTTAGCATTTTGTTTGATTACGTAATGACGTTTCACACCCTACAATTAATACATGAGTGCTGCGGACGGCAAAGTAGACAAGAACGGATATATAGAAATCGGGGATATGATCAGAGGTGGGTTGTTTAGATTATGATTTTTAAGAGATCTTAAGGTTTTAAATCTAATTATCTCACGCGATTCAGTTGAAATTCTACGACGCAGCCCGAGATATCCAGAGTAAAAATCTAAAGAAATCTTAAATTTCTTAATCCTAAAAAAACGTCCCTCAGGATGACAAATGGTGCAAACTGTTTGCAAATTATATCCAGCTTTGTTTGGAAGTGCATTTTCCAAAGCGTGATATAATTTGCAAACAGATAGTTTTGTTTTAGGCCATGAAATCCCTCTTTAGGGACCGAGGTTTCCAGACTGAGAACCAACTGACCTAGAATCATGAAACTTTATGCAAATGCTGCCTATGCCCCAAGGAAATGACCTTTTGTTTTGGGGTCACATATGTCAAAGGTCAAGGTCACGGTCAATTATTATTAAATTTTTGTTCGACTTTAGTTCATTCTGTAGGTACAACATTTTGTTCAAACAATGATGAAGTACTAAACTAAAAGTTATGTGATTTCGATGATCTGCCATTATATTTGAATCCCGGCTTTCAGTTGTTTCAAAATTGAATGTAATAAGTCACAATGAAATAAAAACAATGTGCATAGTTTTAAGTTTAAGAGATTATGTCTCTGTAGAGAAAAAGCAAGTTGTTGGTTAATGACCAAAAGGTTCTTTCTATGGCTTTATTCAAGCTGAAGGTACTACATTACATATCGCACAACCACAAAGTGAGAAAACTGTATATAATTTACAGGCTTTTGCCTCTATAGCAGAATCACACAATTCAGATATTTCACAATTTTAGTCATTAGCATTATGAAAAGATAATCAGAAAATGACCAAATGAAGCCGACCAAAATGCCTATTCAAGGAACCAAAAATTGTTCAAGAAAATCTGTGTCGATAACATATAACATATTTGCTCGTGCATAATCAGCTTTGAAGTTTTAATTACAGTGATTAGGAAGAAAAGCAAGTGGCGAAGACTATGAATGCCCATGTTACATTTCAGGATTATAAAGTACTCGCAGGCAGGTTGTTACAGTTAATCACTCTATTCATTCATCATTCCAATCACTCAAACGGAAACCGTTTAAAACTGCTCCAAAATTATTAAAAAGGATAAGAGCGACAATTTCTTTGAAAATGAAAATCATGTTTTCACAGACTAAATTAAATTTCACTCAAGGCACTCACTTGGAAGTCATTCCAAAATCATACATGGTGTCAATTTCATGATATTCTGAACTGACATATTAACTTTCACTGTCATTTGAAATCTATCTATTGTCTGTCCCTGGAGAAAATTGTTCATGAACACCTTTTTTAGCACGAAGACAGGACCAGACTGTGTGTTGTGCAAATCAATTTGTAAAAGAAGAAAGGACTTGATAATGTTTATGATGAATCAATTCCTTCTTTAAACTATATTTATCACAAAAAAGTAACTTCAGGATGTCATATTTCTTTCCACAGGCTTAGATTGACCACTTCTAAGTTCTTATCTTACAAATTTAAGCATTTCCTGGCCCTCATTACTATCAGTGCTTTGATTGTCAAGCTGGACGCAGGGCTTGTGAATAGCTTAGCAAACAAAGATAGCAGATTATTGATATGAGAATAGTCTTTTAAATCCTTTCTTTTTGAATTTTTAATCCACAAGAAAATACAATCCGATAAAAAATATCACATAAATTGTGTATGGTGAACATGCACACGTGGCTGTAGATGAGAAGTAAAGTGTCCTCTTCTTTATAAAGAGGTCCCAGAGGTTGATTTCTAGGAGTACCTACAGTTTTTGGCTATTTCCTTGGCGCAAGTACTGGTTAAGGTAGTGGACAAGTAATAGATCCACAAGTTTTTGACAGTCATGCACTTTAACAGTGTTAACCGAGGTTTCCTAACGGTTTAATGACATTAGGATTAATTACAAACTTTTAAAAAGCCAAACAGAAATTCTACTAATTTTTCAGACTTTCAGACTGATACCAACTTTGTTCTGATCAATGTATTGATTCTCGTGTAGAGAATCTCATCAAAACATATAAATATAAATATAATAGGGTTTTAAACAAGGTTACTTTTGCCACATATCATCTTGATCAGTTTGTTTAAACTTTCAAAAGCTGCTGTCTTAAAGCAGTTGGTAAGGTGTCAGCCTCCCAATCACTGGATCTACTGATGGGTTGAAATATAATAGAGTTTTAAACAAGGCTACTTTTGCGGCATTTCATCTGGATCAGTTTATTTAAATTTTCAAAAGCTGCTGTCATGACACAGTTGGTAGGGTGTCAGTCTCTCAATCACTGAATCAGGGGTTCAATTCCTGACGGCAGCGCTCATCCATTCTGGCTTTTGTTGCCAAACAATGGGTTGATTATCATAGACCTATTTGAGATGAGCAGCTTTAGACTCAGAAGGGTCGTCAAGGATGTGGAATTCCCATGCCCAACTTGTCCCACACGGTTTATCTACCTGCGACAAGTACATTTTTCTTTGCCACTTGTTGGTTGACAAGTAAATCAAGGACAAATCTTGGAATTGTACTTAATAGAGACATGTAAGAGATTAATCAGCTAAATATTTGTATCAAAAGGTAAAAAAAAAAATGTTTTCAATGAAGAAAATGCTGGAATCCAGGATTTTCTTCATTATAAACAATAATTTCATCTATACCGTTTTTTTGCGGACAAGTTCATGTTGGTCCTAAACGAATAGAAAATCATGTTTTACTTGTCCAGGGATAAGTAGAGAAAATCCATATTTCCACACCCCGGATTGTGTTGGTAGTATGGTCAGAGAAAAACCAGGAATCCATGGTAAGGTACTCTTGCCTCTACCATATGACTGAAAAATTGTTAAAAACCATTGAAATCACATTCAAACAAATACATGTATCAAACTTTTTAGAATCCTCTCTCTGAGTACTGGTCCTCCAGATCTTTCTTTGCTGTTGAAGGGTTTTAAGGGACGCAGGTTTTGCGCATCTGAGACACAAAAATAAGTAGCCAGGATCCTTGAAAATATGTGATGTGAGTCCCATGGACTCTCTGGGGCTCAACCTCAGAAAAGAAGTCTTAAGAAATTACTGATAAACAACAATTTATACTCACTACAAGAAAAATGGCTCAGTGCAAAACAGTTGTTACTGCCCACATGTTTATAGGCAGTTACAACTCTTTTGCCCTGAGCCATCGACTTATGACTTTCATGTTTTGAACTGAATTCACCAATTGATAAAAATTGTACAGGCCATAAGCCCTCTATTAAAATCATAGGCCTCGGGTCTGAGGATTGGTGAAAATTTCGATTCCTATTCAATGCAATGATATTTCATCTATAGATTATGTTATGTAGGTATCCGCTGAAGGCAGAATAATATATATACACAGACAATCACAAGGTTAGCAATGGATACTACTGTCAAAGAACCCCCAGCAAAGCGTAAGAAATCTGTGAGCATGGACGAAATCCCGATTGACAAACACTGTGATCCTGACAACCCCGTAACAGTGTCCTTCCACGACATCAGTGCAGCCGCATACAAAATAAAGGAAGGAATTCAACGGACACCTTGTACAGTAAGTCTGATTAATAAAAGGGTGAAAAAAAATGATATGAGCCTGTGCATTACATTTCCAACAATCTTAAATCATCACATGTGCATAATGCCAAGAATCAGATCAGCCTGTGCAGCCTCACAGTCTGATCAGAGTCTTCACTACAAAGTAAATTGGTACCTAGGCACTTATTCTCTCTGTTCTTAACTGTTAAATATTTTCATTGCACCATGTGGCTGTCCAGTAGGCACAATGTCTGTCCATCAAGCATACATATAATTGTTGGAAATGTCCTGCACATGCTCAAATAAGATACATCGGAAAAAGAAAAGGACTGCAAGTGACTTAAGCTCTACTGCTAGTCCTTGATAATGAATCATTCTAAGTTTAAAAGGGGGCACAATTCTTAGAAATTTACATTTAAGAGTTATTCCCCTCTATAAAATGATTGTTTCTTTGGTGGTGAATTAGCATATGTTATGTTTCCAGCAAAAATCTTCAATAATAATTGAGATGTGACTTGCCCTTGTCATGCTGAACCTGGTATATTCCTGCTTTGAAAGGAGCTATAGAAAAACATCAGCCTGTACATATGTGCAGTCTGATATTAGTCTACACCATCTGTTTCTCACTTTCAAACCAGAATTGTCAATAGATTTAGTTTTTCAAAATTAATAGAAATTGACCTACAGTTGGTACTTTCAGTACTTTTTGCCCTTTGATTTTGATGAAAATTTTAAGCCAAAATTACTCAGCATGACAAGGGTTAAGTGGAAGGTTGTCACGCCACCTACCTCCCGTACGCCTACACCAATGGCAACAGGGTGATGCATATTATAATTCATCAATTAACTTTTTATTCAAAAACAGCTGAGCTTAGAATCAGAATCTAACAACATAAAATATGTTTCCATGAATTTTAACTACAGTGTTTCTGTTATCCCTTATCTGTATTGTCACAGAATTTTATACTCTACAAAATATTGTGGGAAAAGAAGAACTTGTTTGTAATAAGCAATTTCCTATTTGTTCACATTTATTTCTTCTACATGGGTATATACTTTTGAAATAACATCTAATTTTCATTGTCAGAAAAGGTTGAATAACAGTTTTTTAGCTTGACCAACTACTTTTTGATAACCAAGATAATATCATTTTTAGCCCTTCTCTTTTTTGCCAGAATTTTAGATATATCTGTGCTACACAAAAGTTGTTGTAAATGATATTTATTTTTACAGGGCTTGTCTTAGTGCTTGATATTGGGTAGTCATTGACTCCCAAATTGTGAAATTCTTGGGGTCAAAACTGATTTTAAAGGGGTCAAAGGGATAGAAAATGCATATCACAAGTAGAATTTTGCACTTTCAAGAGTCGCTTTACCTGTTTCTTGTAATATGAAATGAGTGATTAATTTGTAAAACTTAAGATAGCAAAATTTGTGAAAATCTAAGGTATAAAACAATGTTTTGACCCTTGGAAATTTCTCTCAAGAGGGTCAAATGACCCCATTAGAGAAATTTCCAGGGGTCAAAGTAAGATACTTTCAGATTTATTTTATTTTATTTTTTTTTTTTTTTTTGGGGGGGGGGGGGGGGGGTCAAAACCCTGGTTTATGGGTCAGACACGAGCCCTGATATTTAGAAGTTATATGCTCTGTTTTGCAGATTTCACAGATGTCTGGGTTATTCAACATGAAAATTTACTTCAAGAAAGAATTCCTGCAGTATACAGGAAGGTATAGTAGATGTCATTACAAAGCTGCCGTCATGCCAATTAAATGGAGTCCAGGGTTTGATCCTTGAGTACTGCAGACATCCTTTGTGACATTTGTCACCAACAAATCAAAGGATAAACCTAAGGGCCAACTTATTTCTCGCCCAAAGGGGTCCCGATTTTGTTGTTTTTCAACGGGCCGCAATTAGAAACCGGCCCTTTGATCTGTCTGACAAGATGTCACAAACCGTTTTCAAATTATACCCGATTTGCGTGTGCTCTTATGTGCAAAAAATCCATTTGCTTGTAACTAATGAATATCTATGATGATTTTTGAGTAAATCTGTAATCTGTCAATTTCTCTCAAAAATAGAAAGTTATAAAAACAAGATATTTTTGAGACATTTCTCAATTTAGAAAGGATAAGTGTAGGAGTTTCAGTGATTCCCTTCTTCTGAATGAGCTACATTTAATAGTTTCAGAAACTTTCAGCACATTCACTCTCAAATTTTGATGTTTGAAGAAATGTTTTACCCAGAATCATAATGTTTTAATTCCAGTTTTAAAGAAAGGGGAGCAAGATACACACTAATGATGTTAACACAAGTAAGTCTTCAGCTTAACAAATTAACCGTTTTTTTTTTTAAATTAAATTTCATAAAATGTATGCTTTCGAGTCATTTAAGGCATACATACTTTTTCTTCGTACATTAATATTTGCAGAGAGGCACAAAATACTTTAACACCCAAGTGTGAACCATTTTACTGGTCTCTGCAAATCTAAATGCCCTCAAAAACTTGACTTTACCCTTAGACTATTGAAGTTGGGGTAAACTTCACCTTGATTGTCTTGGCGAGACAATTCCAATAAGTACCAGCAACGTAGGGTCTGTGATATCATTGATGACTACTTTGATTTAAAATTCCTCCTCTATCTGTAGCTCTGTTTTTCTTTATCATTTATCATGCAAAAGTGAGCTATATTCTAGATTTCGAGTTAAGTTAATTACAAGCATATTTTGATTATGATATTTTTGTTTAAAATTCTCTTCAATTTCAGCATTTATTTAAGTGAAGACCATGTGAATGTACTAGACTGTAATTATGTCATCTCTAAAAGGAGTCTAAAAGTCTCTTCCGATAAATTTTTCAGGAACAAAAAACTGCCGGAGTGATAGCTGCCAGTGCTGGTAATCATGCATTAGCGTTGTCGTACCACGGTCAAGATCTTGGTGTCGATGTAACTGTGGTGATGCCGACAGTGGCCCCACTGATGAAAATACAAGCATGTAAAAACTTTGGTGCTACAGTCATTATAAAGGGTGCTAATATCAGTGAGGTAAGTAGGAAGACCCGTTACTAGACTACATAATTTTGAACTTGTCAAAACTGCTAACAATAATTCAAAATGGGTTTATTTTGAAAGTAGGTGTGATGTAAAGGAAAGCAATATGAGAAATATTTAAAACATACTTAAAGTTTTGTATGAAAAAAAAATCTAACAAGGTTGGGAGAAATGATAATTGCAGAGGCTCTGCCAAGAGAATTATCAATTCCCACAAACGGATTAGATATTTTCTTCATACAATACACAAAGTACTTATTGTATTTATCTTACAACCTCTATTTACCTTGTTTTTAGCTCCACTGGCCAAAGGCCAGCAAGCTATTGTCATGGCGGAGTGTCCGTCGTGCGTCCATCCGTCCGTCCTTGCGTAAACTTTTTCTTTGAACATCTTCTCCTTCCAAACCAATGGGCTGATTTTAACAAAACTTGGTAGAAATGATTCTTGGGTGGCCCCCTTCTTAAATTGTTCAAAGAATTTTGATTGGCCCCCAAATATGGGCGTGGCAGGGCGTGGCATTTTTTCACTTTGAAATCTTCAAAAATCTTCTCCTCCCAAACAATTGGGCCGATTTCAATGAAACTTTAACAGAATGTTCTTTGGGTGACCCTTTAATTGAATTGTTCAAAGAATTTTGATTGGCCCCCAATTATGGGCGTGGCAGGGCAGGGCTTATTTTGAGCCTGAAATCTTTGAACAACATCTCCTCCTGAACCACTGAGCCGATTTCTATGAAACATTAACAGAATGTTCCTTGGGTGACTATTTACTTTAATTGTTCAAGAAATTTTGATTGGTCCATAAATATGGGCGTGGCAGGGCGGGGCTTATTTTGAGCCCGAAATCTTTGAATGACATCTCCTCCTGAACCACTGGGCCGATTTCAATGAAACTTTAATAGAGTGTTCCTTGGGTGACTATTTACTTAAATTGTTCAAGAAATTTTGATTGGTCCATAAATATGGGCGTGGCAGGGCGGGGCTTATTTTGAGCCCGAAATCTTTGAATGACATCTCCTCCTGAACTACTGGGCCGATTTCAATGAAACTTTATCAGAATGTTCCTTGGGCCACCCTTTACTTGATTTGTTCAAGAAATTTTGATTGGTCCATAAATATTGGCGTGGCAGAGTGGGGCTATTTTGAGCCCGAAATCTTTGAATGATATCTCCTCCTGAACTACTGGGCCGATTTCAATGAAACTTTATCAGAATGTTCCTTGGGTCACCCTTAACTCAATTTGTTCAAGAAATTTTGATTGGTCCATAAATATTGGCGTGGCAGGGCGGGGCTATTTTGAGCCCAAAATCTTTGAATGACATCTCTTCCTGAACCACTGGGCCGATTTCAATGAAACTTTAACAGAATGTTCCTTGGGTGACCCTTTACTTAAATTGTTCAAGAAATTTTGATTGGACTAAAAATATTGGCGTGGCAGGGCGGGGCTTATTTTGAGCCCGAAATTTTCAAATGACATCTTCTCCTGAACCACTTGGCTGATTTCAATGAAACTTTACCAGTATGTTCCTTGAGTGTCTCTTTCCAAAAATTATTTGCTTAATACTGACTTGCCCATAAATATGGGCGTGGCAGGGTGGGGCTTATATTGAGGCCAAAATCTTTGAATGACATCTCCTCCTGAACTACTGGGCTGATTTCAATGAAACTTTACCAGAATGTTTTGGGTGACTATTTACTTAAATTGTTCAAGAAATTTTGTTTGGTCCATAAATATGGGCATGTCAGGTGGGGCCTATTTTGAACCCTAAATCTTTGAATGACATCTTCTGAACCTTATGTTTTAATAAGATTGGTCAAGGGTTGCAGGTTCTTTGTGATTGAGTATTTTGGTGCAATATGGACCAGAACCATTTAATAATTACTGAATAGGTCTTAGGAGATTTTGGAGTGTTAATGTATTCATTTAAAGTAAGCTTTACTTAAGGTAGTGGACCCGTAATAGTGTTGCAACGTCCCAGAGGTAATGGACTTTAACGGTGTTAACCAAGGTTTCCTAATGATTTTCATTAGGAAACCTCTGTTAACATTGTGAAAGGATATGTGGTCCAAAACATTGAGGAACTTTTACGGTTCCACTACCTTAATGAAAGTCTAAAGATTTTAAAGCCAGTGGAGGGATACAGGCCCTCTTGGGCCTCTTGTCTTGATGTTTCTTATAGAAATGCAAGTTTAAAAAAATAACTGCATTATGTCATTGTTCCAAAAATATCCATGTGATATCATAAAAAAGTATCACATGGGATGTTATCATACGGATATTTGTATAGTTGAAGTAAGATGAATGTAGGATCTGCCTTAGTCTTTTTTTTGAGGTTAGCTTATCTCAACTATACGAGATATCTCCAATGAGTACCAAACACATTAAGTTTGTGCTGTCACTATTTGATTACTTCGATATTAAATCCAAAATACCCCCTCTATCTGTAGCCCTGTTAAGTCCTTCATTTTGGTCACAAAATAACTAATTTATCTTTGTGTCTTTTACAGTCAAGGGAATATGCAATGCAACTGGGTAAAGAACAAGGACTTCTGTATATAAATGGGTAGGTATAATACACATTTTTCAAAGGGTGACAAATATGTCATAGGTAAACCTTTTATAAAACTGTATTTACGACATTAAATTTTTGGTTACACAGATTATATGTAACTTGTCCTTGAATCTTAGAATGCAAATACTGGTACATTGAAGGATCACAACACAGGTCAACCTGAGTTGATATTTGAATGATGAATATTTCTTAAAAGAAGAATATTTCTTTAGGTTGGGCCTTTGCAAAGAACAAATAATCAAATTTTTAACTTATGTCAATGGATTCCTACATTCTGATTGGTTGAAAAATTGGTTCTATGACTCCATAGAAATAATTTTCAGAGTGCAGCTATTTTTGTTGCTTGCACACAAAATAGTCCCAAAAGAATGATGTCCAATATTGATAAAATCTTTACCTTTTAGCTTGATAATAAGTTATAAGATATAAATAGAATTATGTTTAAATTCGGGAGATATGATACTCAAAACCAAAAAGCACATATGTTTGAACCCAGTATTGTAAAACATTGAGATTTCCAGGCCAAAGGCTACTGGTGCTATTGTCATTGGTAGTATTGGAGTTGTGTCTGTCATGCCTCTAAAAAGTTTAACTTTAAAAGTCTCTTCAGAAACTACCGGATGGAGGCCATATATCTCATATAATGAAAAAATTGAATATCATTTTCTCCAAAACTATATGATTAATTTCAACCAAATTTGCAAACATGAGACCGAATTATTTTCCAGATATGACCACCCCGACATTCTGTCAGGACAAGGCACTATGGGTTTAGAGATTGTAGAACAAGTACCGGACCTGGATGCCTGTATTATCCCTGTAGGGGAAGGCAGGTTAATGAAAGAAATAAACATTTATTTTACAGATATGACCACCCCCACATTCTGTCAGGACAAGGTACAATGGGTTTAGAGATTGTAGAACAAGTACCTGACCTGGATGCCTGTATTATACCTGTAGGGGGAGGAGGGTTGTGATAGAAATAAATATTTATTTTACAGATATGACCACCCCCACATTCTGTCAGGACAAGGTACAATGGGTTTAGAGATTGTAGAACAAGTTCCTGACCTGGATGCCTGTATTATACCTGTAGGGGGAGGAGGGTTGATTGCTGGATCTGCTGTGGCTATCAAGAATCTACGGCCAAATGTTAAAATCTATGTAAGATTAAGCTCATTCTTTATTCCTTGCCAATCATTGAATTGAATTTCTTTTTAGATTATTAAGGTTCTGCATAAATTTATGAGAAACTGGTGAAATTATCAAAACACAGTGCTGTAGAACTTTGACCACATCTAAGATATTTTGTGAAAATAGTGTTTCATTATGAAACAAAATACCTTTCTACCTTCATGCTTAGATAGAAAAGGTTTGATAACAATACCTGACACATGCGTCAACAGCATAGGAATATTGAAAATTCGCAATTAAATCCAATTTATTGAATCAAAATTCTGTTTCTTACTTGTTAACAAAACTAAGCAAACATTCTCTTTATTGACCACTTTATAGTGGTCCTGTAATTTGTCGCTAAATAGGCATTTTACTGTTCTAAGCTTGTCCATAGCTTACTGTTTTTGCCTTTTATTCTTTGGCCTTACCACAACTATA
The DNA here is from genome assembly GCA_948146395.1 of Fragum whitleyi. Taxonomy (NCBI): domain Eukaryota; kingdom Metazoa; phylum Mollusca; class Bivalvia; order Cardiida; family Cardiidae; genus Fragum; species Fragum whitleyi. Next base: position 68,753,694 of record OX411548.1, read on the forward strand.
TCTGAAAAAAAGTTTATTTTTTATATCTTTTATATAGGATATGGACTCAGAGAAATGTGCAAGTTTACTAAAGCTTTAAAGTTTGGTAATGCTGCTGAAGAGGGATTAAGACAGAGCATATTGCAAAGCCTCTGGCCAGACTGTGTGGATGCAAAGGCTGGCTAGTGGCTTTGCTTTGGGCATATTTGATATAGTTGGAAATGTCACACACTTGCTCATTTAATTTATCTAATTATACAGGGTATAGAATCAGAGAGATGTGCAAGTTTTACTGAAGCTATTAGGTGTGGCAAGCCAGTGTTTACAGAGGCCCAGTCTACTCTAGCTGATGGTAAGGGGTCAGGGGCTGAGTGAAAAGGTGGGAAGGGGTCAAGACAACCTTTAGGGCTCAATTCTGAATACAGCAAATCAAGCAAAAAAGGGTAAAAAAGAATAGAAAAAGAGAATCAAACACTTGTCAAGTAAGATAGTACTTAACTTTTAAAGAAAGGAAAGAAGAATAGTTGTGTAAAAAAGTATTGGAGGAAAAGAAGGACAGGTGGATTGTAATGTATTTCACAGTACATTCATACAAGTTCTAGAGAATGAAAACATGATGGGCAAAAAACCTAGCTGGTAATCAATCAGTTATTTCTCTTTTCCCAACAATGTTTTCTGTCTTATATTGATTTAGATAAAATCAATTTAGCTACAAGACATAATTTTTTAGACATTTTCAAAAGTTTTAGTATCATTAACCTTTAGATAGCTAAAAACTGGAACCAAGTTTTATCTATGTTATACCTATAGACGAAGAAAAAAGAAGAGACTGAACTTTCTTACCAATATGTAATTTTACAGGGCAATGATGATAGTTTTGAATGTTTTATTGTTTATTTCTAGGTTTAGCCGTACCAACAGTTGGTGTAAATGCATATCAGACAGCACACTCCTTGATTGACAAAATGGTAGTTGTCAAGTAAGTATAATATCTTTTATCTTATAATTATACAAATATCCGTATGATAACATCCCGTATGATATTTTTTATGATATCACATAGTTATTTTTAGAACAATAATATCATGCAGTTATTTTTAGAAACTTGCATTTCAGTTAGAAACATTGACGAAAACAAGGCAAAAAAGGGTTATAAGATAAATATAATACGTACTAAGTGTATTGTATGAAAAAATATCTAACTCGGTCGTGAGAATTGATAATTGTCTCGGCAGAGCCTCGACAATGATCAATTCTCCCAACCTCATTAGATATTTTTTCTGATACAAAACACTAAGTACGTATTATATATATCACTTCTCATGCTGTGCGTGTCATATACCTTTTGACATAAATCTTTGACAGACAGTATAGACTAAGATCAGTCTGTGCTGATGTGATCTCAGCCTACACTATCTGTTTTCTACTAGATTGTTGTAAATCTAGAGCAAAACTTTTTGAAGTGTACCAAAAATTATCAAATTGTTTGAAACAACATTGGGTTCAGCAGGTTAAAAATACTGCTAAACCCAATGTTGTTGAGATTCATTGGAAAAGTTTTGTTGGGCTTGCTGTATCTAGCAAGCACTCTTTTATCTTCCCTGAATTAGTTTTCAGGAAATGTTTAAACTTTGATAATTCTAGTGTAGCTTATTTGAAAGAAAAATAGTATCATCTTTGTGTGCAATAATCTGCGATTTTGAATGTGTTTGTTTGAAGGGTTCTGAAATGGCATAGGAAAAGAAGACATCCATTTTATTTGAAAATCATACTTAAAATTCTATTTCATGTCTTGGGTATCTTATTCCAGAGAGGAAAACATTGCCCTGTCTATACTTCGGTTATTGGAGTTAGAGAAAGCAGTTGTTGAAGGGGCAGGAGCTACAGGGTTAGCTGCAGTCATTGAGGGCCTGGTACCTGAATTAGAGGGTAAAAAGTAGGTACAATTAAGATTGTAATGTCACATGTATATAAGAGAGTGAAATATCTGTAGTTTGTACAGAAACAGTTAGTTAGTTAAAAAATTGTATCATTAGAAGACAACTGAAAACGTATGATATTTGTATGACCTGATATTTTGCAATAAATCCAAGAAATTCTGGAAATTGATTGATTTAAGCTTTTCAGAGAAATAAATAATGCTGTTTGTAAAATAATTTTATCACATGTATTATGACATCATTTCCAAAGTAACAAAGTAGTAATGCTATACACTTTCAGCGTATTTCAAATCTTATTACACAAGTGTAATATATTCAATTATATACTAGATATATGCAACAAGTTTATTTCAGTCTTGAGTAGTTGGTCATATTATAAATGTTTTTTTCTTTTATCTATTTTAGAGTGGTGATAGCTCTTTGTGGAGGTAATATCGACACCACAGCCCTGGGACGTACAATTGAGAGAGGACTAGCGGTTGATGGTCGACTTGTTAGGTTTGTTGTGACTGTTAGTGACAGACCCGGAGGTATTGCTGAATTGACAAAACTGATTTCTGGTCTAGGGGTCAGGTGAGCTGGATGTTACCGTCTCATTTACAAATCTTCAATCTATTTCACCTTTTGAACGAAACTTCATACAATCTAATCTTTATGCCTATAAAGACTAAGATAAGCCTGTGCAACTGCAGTCTGATCAGAGTCTATTCTGTTTGCTGTGTACAAAGCTAATAATGCATACTATCTATAGACTATTTAGATAGAATACTTTATCTTTCATTCCAAGCTAAGTAATATCTATCCTCTATAGCATTTAAAACTTAATTAGACATAAGATTATTTCGATGGCTCAGCGTGAAACAGTTGTAACTGCCTATATACATATTGGTAGTTAAAACTTCTTCATGCTGAGCAAAGGATCTGCTGTTTCAATACCAAATAGCTTTACTTGTGATTTCTAAAAACTAAAAAAGTTCTACTTTATTGAAAAATCATATAAGTTTTTGCTTACTTTTTCAGTATAAAAGACATCTTTCATGAAAGGGCTTGGTTAAAAAGTGACATATTTGCTGTTCAGGTTTGTAAAAATTTCCTAATTTATTTCTCTTTATGTAGATGTTTATTGATTGAATGGAGTTAAACACCCCTTTCAACATTTTTTCAGTTATATCAGGGTGGCTGGAGCACCTAACAATGGATTCCTGGTATTATTCTCACAAGTACAACCATCACATCCTTTCCTAGCCTCCAGTTGCTATCTCACATAGGTCTATGATTAGCAACCCATTGGTGAGAGACAAATAGTTGGAAAGAATGAGTGCCGCCAATCAGGGATCGAACCTGTGACCTTTAGATTGAAAGTCTGACGCGCTACCAACTGTGCTATGACGGCAGCTCCTTTATGTAGATGTGGTATATAAACCAATTTATGTAATTATAAGGGATAGTAACAAGTACCAAATTTACCAATTGAGTACTCGCCAACCTTTCTGATTCAGTAATTGAATAGATTTGTCTACTTTTGATATTGACTATAGGTTTCAAACATAATATTTATAAAATAATTGCAGCATATTTTTTATGCCCCCGTATCGAGAGATCGGGGGCATATTGTTTAACTCATGTCTGTCTGTCTGTCTGTCTGTCTGTCCGTCCATCTGTCTTCTTGTCTGTCTGTCTGTCTGTCTGTCTGTCCGTTTGTCTGTCCGTAAACTTAACCTTGCCAATATCTTCAAGCCTATTCAAGATACAAAGCTAACATTTGGCATGATGATAGATCTCAATGATCCCCATCCGCTGGTACCAAAGTCAAGGTCATGTGACAAGGTCAAGGTCATCTGTCAAGGTCAAACTTTGAAAAAAAAATGCCGTTACGGGGGCATTCGTGTTTCACAAACACATCTTGTTTTGTCTTAATGACAGTTGAGGTGACATTTGGTCACTGATCTGTTTTGAAGAAAAGGAAAGTTATTAAATTCGTACATGCTAAGAGAGTGTCATTCCTCACTGTTACATCGTTTTTATTAGTCATCTTTGGCAGACCAAAACAAGCAACTTAGAGGTCAAATTTGATGAATTGTAAGGTAAATCAGGCGTTTTTTCAATATAACGCACCGACCCTCATCAGGTTATTTAACATTGAATGGGCAAGAATTATGACATTTTGCAACAGTGAGGAAAATAACTGTTAGCACTTGATTGCAAATTTAAAATTATCCACGAATTAGGTGATCAACAGACAACCAGGTGCTGCATACTTTTCCTTTAGCTTTGTACAGCGTTAAAGATAAAAAATGTGAGAAAATGTTTTTAAAAAACTGATTTTATAAAAATTTTCTGTATGACTTTATGTTTCTATCAGATTAATTGATTAGTGAAATTGATAATCGATACTCAGATGTTTGATCGAGTACTTGATTAATCCAGTAATCGTTCCCATCCCTAGTTATTATTTTATTTCCATTCTTCATACATGATCAAATTTTCTGCTACCATGGATGTTTGAAACCTTTTTTTGAAACAAATGTTAAGACATTTGGCATAAAGTAGATTTGACAAAATAAATTCTACATTATTTGTTGCAATGTGTATGATGTTCTTAAAGATGTGATATAATAGCTTAAAGGTTGTAAAGTGGATAGATTGGCTATATCTCGAATGCCAAGTCAAATTTGAACAAATTTCTAAGGTGTGGTAAGTTTGGGTTAACCATTGCTTCCATGGTCACTGGGAACACAGTGTTTTTATAGAGTAAAGGTTATGGATTGAATGTAGCCTAACACTGGATTTATTCAATCAACTGCAGAATACATATACTTTTTACAGCCTATAATTCTCTGAACTTTTGCTTTAATGTGCCAAAATTGGAACTTAGACTTTGTTTTTTAAAGAGTGCTCCTTAAGGTAGTAGACCAGTAATAGTTCTGCAACATTTCTTCACTGATGAACTTTTCACAATGTTGGCCCAGGTTTGCTAATGAAAATCATTAGGAAACCTCGGTTATCACTGTTAAAGTTCATTAAAGTTCATTAATCACAAAGCGTTGCGGAACTAGTACAGGTCCATTACCTCTTAAAGTTGGGTTTCCAAATACCTTTGATTTGACATCAGTGATTTTTAAGTAGATTTCTGTCAGTGTTTTTATTAAGTTAGTGGTTTTATGTACCTTTTGCTAATAGTTTCTTGTGAAAGCTCAATTTGCATTAATTTCAGGTGAAATGTGTCTGTGAGACAAGAGATAAGGAACACAGTGATGAGCTGAAAACGGCCATTGCCACACGATACAAACAGTATTTCTGGGGACCAACCTTGTTTTGAATTTATAATTGTCATGCTGAATCCGGAATATTCCTATTTTTACAGGAGTTATAGACAAAGATCAGCCTGCACCTATGTGCAGCCTGATCTTAGTCAACACCACCTGTCTGTCCCCTTTTAAGGCAGAGTTGTTAATGAATTTAATCTTCAAAAAGAAATATTGTCTACACCCTTGAATTCAGTACTTTGATATGAGTGTAATTCTGAAAGAGGATTTTAATTCAGCATGACAAGGGTTAATAATTGTCTGGTTTTGGTCAAAAGTTGAATATGATATTCTTGATCATATCAAAGAAAGGATGGAAAATGGTTTTGGGTTAATCAAGGCATTTGGGATTCCCTTGTCTGAAATTGATTTTTCTAGTTTAGGATAAGTACATTTTTCAATTTCACTGGTCTCTGGACAAGTAAATTCCAAAGCAATTTTTTAAATGGTGCTATCTTGACCTTAAAAATAAACTATCCTAATTTTAAAGGGTTGGAAATATCGTTGTTAATGAATATAAGGATGGCTTCAACATTTTCTTTTAAAACAATGTTTTCTCAAAATTAATGTTCACTTTTTTTGTTAACATGCTCATTTTTAGCTCCACTGGCTGAAAGCCACTGGGGCTATTGTCATGGTGTTGTGTCTGTCGTGCGTCCCTCTGTCCATCTATGCTTCAGTGCGTCTGTGCATCCGGTTGTAATTTTTTTCTTTAAAAATCTTCTCCTCAGAAACTACTGACTTCACAGGAATGATCCTTGGGTGACCCTCTTTCAAAGTTGTTCAATAGATTTTGATCTTATGAAAAACATGGATTTGATGGGCGTGGCTAATTTCCAAATATGGTAAAAAGTATGTTTTCTCAGATTCTAATGGATGGATACCAATGAAATTTAGATAGATAGATAGATAGATTTATTTTGGTAAAAAAGTACATACAACAATAGAGTAGTACAATATAAGGATAACAAAATGCAATTCCAATTTAAATGACACAATTTAGTTACAATATTGTACAATAATATACAAAAATACATATGTAAGACAATGTTGTAACTATTAAGAAATAACAAGCATCTCAAAGAGTGATACTACCCACTATATGCACCCAGACCCAGGATAACACGAAAAAGAGAAAACTCTTATTTCCATCGTGGTCCTGATCAAAAAAAAAAAAAAAAAAAAAAAAATAATAGGGTGGCATGACACCATGAAAGGCTTATTCAACGTTATTTTTTAACAATATATCAATTTAGAAAGCATGTTTAAAAAATGTACATCACAGTAATAAATTTATCACACGTTTAAAGCTATACATATCACAGTATTTGAATCACAGAAAGAGAGACAAGAAATGTCTTTATTTTTTAAAATATCTTTGATCATTTAATAAAACATGTTTAACTGCTTGCTTAAAAGGACTGTACTTTGATATATTAATGACGTCCCCTGGAAGAGCGTTCCATAATTTGGAAGCATTTAACATGAATTTAACATGAATAATTCTTAGTGACCCTTTATCCGTCTACCAAAAATTATTGTAATTGTATGAAAAGTATGATTTTATGGGCGGAGGTCATATATATTTTATATAGTGGAAACTTTGATAATCATTTTCTTAGAATGCAACTGATGAATATCAACCAAATTTCAATAGAATCATCCTTGAGTGACCCTTGACCAGTTTATTAAAAATTATTGTGAGCAGATGAAAAATGTGCATTTTATGGGCAGAGCTCATTTCTCTTATGTTATATAGTAGAAACTTTGAAAACCATTTTTCTCAGAATGTAACAGAACGATATCAACCAAATTTCACTTGAATGATCCTTGAGTGACACTTTATCAGTCTACCGAAAATTATTGTGACTTGATGGAAAATATGCATTTTATGGGCGGAGGTCATTTCTCTATATGCTATATAGTCGAAACTTTGAAAATCATTTTCTGAGAATGTAATTAATTGAAATCAACCAAATTTCACTGGAATGATCCTTGAGTGACCCTTTATCAGTCTACCAAAAATTATTGTGATTGGATGAAAAATATGCATTTTATTGGCGGAGGTCATTTCTCTTAGGTTATATAGTAGAAACTTTGTAAATCATTTTCTTAGAATGTAAACCATTGGGTATCAACCTTTCACTGGTATGCAACTTGAGTGACCCTTTATCTGTTTACCAACAATTATTGTGATGGGATGAAAAATATGTCTTTCATGGGCAGAGGTCATTTCTCTATATGTTATATAGTTGAAACTTTGAAAATCATTTTCAACATCAGTAGAACAACCCAAAATATCTAAAAATCTTGTCAAAACTCTTATTTGCTTTACAAGAATTTCAAGCCCGTGGAGCGACTCAAGCCATTCATGGCTTTCTAGTTATCCAGGACAAGTGAAAAAATCATCCCTTACTTGTCCAGAGACATGTGGAGATAAATATTTATCCCATTCCTATGAAACAGAAATAAATTACTATAGGACACAATCATAAAATTTCATTTAGTGAAGAAACATAACTAAGAATAAACCATTGTAACGAAAGAAAAAACTTCTTGTGAAAAGCAATTTAACCTTTAGCTCTTGTGTTCTACACCAAATGTCTCATTCAGTTTCTGCGATCTAGTAGACTTTCTTGTTAGCTAGATATTATAAACACATATTTCATCAATTAAAAGGCTTTTGATTACATATTGAGGGATCAGTGAAATACTATTGTAAGTGCCTATACATTTATAGGCACTTACAATAGTATCGTGCTGACCCCTCAATATACATGTCTATAAAAGATAAAAATTAGATATTTAAACCATAAGTCATTTTTTACTATAGCTCATCATTTTATTAACTACTTCCTCACAGCTATCTTGTGACCAAAGTCAGGGTTTAATGATCTCTTTAAGTGTTTTTAAATAAAAGTATATTTTTAATACAATCTGTTTAAGAAAGGCATACATTTTCTGTCATTTCAATGAACATCTCTTGTAGTTCTGATATTTGTACATATTATAGATAACTCTTGGTCTACACTATTTTAGGGTTGGCGACTAGGTTCTGATTTGTATATTAATTCTTGTCACGCTGAACCAGGAATATTCCTGTTTTAGAAAGAGGTATAGACAAAGATCAGCCTGCAGATGTGTGCAGTCTGACCTCTGTCTTTACCATCTGATCCTTTCAAAACAGAAAAGATTTAAATATGTATTTTCCAAGTAATTTGTGGCTCACTATAAATGTGATTTAATGTAATTTTACAAGGGTTTTTATTCGAAATGACAAGGGTTAATTTTGTTAAAAAAAACAACTGATAATTGTTATCCACACCCCCCTTTGAAGATGAGGGGATACATTGCTTTGCACTTGAAGGTCAGTTGGCCTGTCCGTAGACCTTTTTTTTTGTCTGGAGCATATGTCATGAAGTATGCAAGCTACAATCATGATCTGTTTGTTTAAATTGGGCTTTACGCTGCCTTCAACAATCTTTCAGTTATATTACGGCAGCTTGATCACCTAACAATTAATTCCTATTATTTCTCACACCAGTACTACCATTACATCCTTTCCTAGCCTACACTTGCTATCCCACATAGGTCTACAAATCATTAAACTTCAATTGTGGATAGATTTTATTGAGGAGCAGTGCAGTGCACAAGACCAATAACTTTTCTTATCATATTTTTTGTTATTGCCTTTTGTTAATTGACAAAGAATACCCATTGACCTGCTCTTATGGGGGCATGGATGTTTAATAAACATCTCTTGTCCTTGTGACTAAGATTAGAAAGAAGGTAATGGACCCAGAAACATATTGGGTTTTCTACCTTAAATCTAATCATGAATGGCTTGTAGGGTGTATGGGTGCTAGAAGACAGTTCAATTTCATTAGCGATACAATTTATAATAGAGATTGTTTTTGTTGTGAATTTATGTTAGTGATATTACAAACTGTGTTAATTGATTTATATTGCATTCTGACTACTCTGATATTTAATGATTTTTTTACAAATATTTTAGTTAATGTTTATTTGTTTGAGTTTTTGCATGTTTTAATCTTACTAATTGATGTTGTTTAGTTATTTTCATTGTTGTTTTAACAAATGAGACAGATAGACTCAAAGTAGTTTTATTTGAAAATTAGTCATTATTAGTATTTCTATCAAGTATTAAAAGATTTTAACTTCACAGTCATATAGATTAACAGTATTATGTAGATAATTATTCTGCCCAAAAATGAAGAAGAGGGGGATATATTGGTTTGACCCTTTCTGTCTGTCCATCCATCTGTCTGTCAGTCTGTAGACCTTTTTTGATTTTTGACTTAAACTTAAGAAGAAAGTGACCTAGAATATTGAAATTTTGTACAATTGTGTCCTATGACCTTGAAAGATACCCGATTAAAATTTTTTACTGAACTAGGTCAAAGAGCTGGTGGGTAGGGGTATTTGTCTGCATTTTGACAGATCTAGTTTCTTGGTTTTAATCATTAAATGCCATTGTCAATATTAAAACCCATCATAAACAACCTTGGATATTTACTTATGCAATGACCTCGCCCCCACCCTGGATGTCTTCTTAAGGTAGTGGAACTGTAAAATTGTGCAAAGTGTTGGAAGTAATGAACTTTCACAATGTTAATTGATTTTTCCAAATACTTTTTATTACGAAATCTTGGTCATCTACCTTAACATGCTAACAAACGGGGCTTGCCAAATATAATTTATCCCTTGTTTATGTTGGTAGTCTATAAAGAAAAAATATTATTTGAGGGTTATAATAATTTCAGCAAAGATAAGCAAATTCATTTATCACTTTTACATTTACACAATTATTGTGATCACAATCCAAGATAAAGCATTATCATGACAGATGTATTGTTACATGTATTATTTTTCACTTACGTATTATTTTAATCATCTATTTTGTTGAACTGTGATCTGAATTGACTACCTTTATAATAACTTGTTTGGTTTTCTTAATTTTAATTTTCTTAAATTGATCTGTTTTTCTTTGTTGTGTTTTGTGATAATTATCATAACCTCAAAATGTCATATACCTCTAAGTTGCACTTCCAATTTTATCTTTAAATCTTAACATTAAAGTTTAATTTCCTTAAAAATTTTTTGGCTTTCTCTTAGATGTCCTGAATTCAAATGAATCTCAAGATTTGTTTTTAAGCATATCTGAGAACGGAGTGCTCATTGTGAGCTATTGTTATCTAGATGTGTCTGGTATTCATTGTCCGTCAAAATCTTGTTTGCACATTAAAGTGTAAATCTATGGCCTATGTTTTGAAACTTGATCAGAATTTTTGTCTACATCAGCCCTTGGTTGACTTTGAAATTGGCTGAAGGAGTCAAATTGTAGAAAAACCTTGTGTGCACTCTAGAAGCCACATTATTGGCCCAAACATCTGAAACTTTGTCAAAATGTTTGTCCATGTGAGATCTATGTCAATTTTGAAGTGTAAAATTTGAGGTCAATGGGTCAAGGTCAATGGGTCAAATTTTAGAAAAAAGCTTGTGTGCTTTCTACTGACCACTTTCATTTAACTCAAAATTTTGTCTGAATGAATGTCTACATGATGTAATATGTGGGACAAATTTTAAATCGGGACAGAGCAGGTCCAAACCTAGGCCAAGGGGTCAAATCTTTGAAAAGTCTTGTGTGCACTATAGAGGCAAGATTTATGGCTCAAATGTCTTGGAACTCAGTCAGAATGTTAGTCATAAAGAACCTTGAGTTTAAAATTTGGTCAAGTTGGGACAAAAATGAGGTCAAGGAGTGGAATTTTAGAAAAACCTTGTTGGCACTTTTAGAGATAGATGTCCTTCTTGTTTTGTCTTCTAAATAATATCTTTTTTTCAAGTATTTTTTTGAGTCTATGCAATACATAAGAAATTCACAGATGTGCTATTTAAACCCTCAGATTAGACTGCATTAGCATGGACTGGCAAGTCTTTTCTATGTGCTCTTTTTATTGATACTTAATAAAAGTTTTGTTTAAGGGGATATGATGGTTGATGTTTGTTTTAATGTAAGAATGATTAAGCTTTCAGTGAGCAAACAAAACTATACTGTTAAAAGAGGCGTTAAAGCTCATATAATTTAAGAAACTTTTTGCAACTATTGTAATTTAGCCCTATTGGCAAGGATTTCTTTATTCCTTCTTGCAATAGCAATATGGCATCATTGTTTTTATTTCCTGTTTCAATGAGCTTCAATGAACAAAAACAAGGTTTAATCAAACAAAACAATCATAACATATCATGTTGCAAATTTTACAAGCTATTTATAGTTAAGTAGTAAATGTATCAAGTTATAATTCACCTAGAACTTTGAGTTATCCATTCAAAATCGATGATAGGGGGGGGGGGGGGGGGGCATTATAAGCTCAAACATGTTTTGCAAATCACAAATCTCATGAACAAGCTCATTTTTACGAAAGAATGTTATCTAATATTCTGTGAAGTTGTCTAAAGATTTCAATTTATATTCTTATTTCATATTAAATCTTTGTCAGTTTAAACCCAACACTTTCTATGCTACTTGATTTTCTATGCAAAGGCATTTATTTATAGTTGTTGACCATGTTCTAATAATTTGCTCAATAAATGATATACATATCAACAGTTTAAGAATATGTGGATGTTACATAGTGTTTATCATCATTTCTGAACACCGTCAGTCATCACCACCGGAAATAGATTACCAGCGAATCGAAAGTAGGAATAAACGGCATGGCATGTGATAGGTTCTGACCTTTGTCATTGCGTTATTATATACTACAGGATGACCAATGCATGCTAAGCACGTTGTTAAAAGATATAAAATAACGGCGTGTAGCTCTATTTTATCCTGTGTATCGAAAAAGCTGTCTTTAGACATTTTTTGTAGCTTGGTACTGGCCTAGGAGATCATCTTGTCGCGAAAATCATATGTTTTATCAGGATAACAAGATTTTGGTTTGGATATGAAGTTCATTCCCTATTCTTAATATCATTTTGTCTTATCTAACATTTGTTTGTTATGTTTGTTTGATTGTTTGCTACCACTTACTACTGAAACATAAATGTTTGAGGTATACGGCGAATAGTTGTTTATTGGTAATGTTATGGACGGCGAATAGTCAAAGTCATGGACAGCGAATAGACGTTATATGTAAACGAGATTTACGTATTTATTTTCATTTCTTTTCAAAATCAATAAATGAATATTTACACAATCATGATAGTTATGCAGTAACTCATGTTACTGATTTATTGGATCGTTCGTATGAGTATTGGGGGTAGGTATGGTGTAGGAAGGCCGCCACTCAATGAACTATATATATGCATATAGGCATAGTCGAGGAGGATATCCAGGTGCATTCATGCGAATATAAACTACTACTATTTAGACAAGTCAAATTACAACAAGCATGCTAAAAAAAACACTGCCTTTTCTTTTTGTATTTATCTTAGTAAACGTTTAAAAAGTTTTAATTTATGATCGATGATTACTCAGATGTTTTGCATTTTGTTATTAATTTTTTTGTAAAAGTCAAGTGGAAATCTTAAAAGATTCTAACGTTTCTTAAGATTGAAGATTTTTTTTTTTAAATCAATTGTTATGGTGAACTTTTTCCCACTGATGCACCGAACGGTTATCAATGATTGTTTGTCGTATTTTCACCTGAAGATTCATGGGGATTGTGGAGGCTTAGTGGCCAGAATACGATTCAAGAAGTTGGGGGATTTGTCCCCAGTGTGGTTGCCAAGATTTGTCATTGAGTACTCAAAAGAATATTGGTTTATAGTCAAGAAGTGGTGCTTTAAGTTGTTATTGGATAATAATTGCAAGCCAATAGAATAAATAATTCTGATTGGTTTAAATCGCGTCGCGTGGGAAAATCCACTGCACTTTATTTCTGTATAAAATGCAATAGGTCCCTCGGGAAAAACCCCAACCTTCGATCTGCAAGTCCTGTGTTGTAGGAACTCGAATTAACCTAGTTCCCGATCATCAACGCAACATTATTATTCATTCTATTTTAAATTAAGATAGTTTCGAAAGAATTTACGATTACAAGCATGCAGTCCTGATTCAGAGCCGACGTAAACTTAGAAAACAGCCAGTCGACGAAAACCATCAAGCAACCCTCTCAACTAAGACCGACCACGTCGTTTTCGTTTAAAAATACAGACTAACTTGGCAGAAATAAGTATTTTGCCATAAGTACCTCTACGAATTTCGAAGTCGTTGTTTATTTGAGTATCATTTGTTTTACTTTTTGACATTTGCCTTCGATAGCGAGTTAAAAATACACGATCTACAGATAGATTGTGTAATCTTTACGCGCAGAAAGTAGACTTAAAGCTTTAATGTTTGGCCGAGTATTTGATAGTTTCTTTGATCTAGAGGATTGCAATTATAAGGGACGAGTGTCTTGCTAACTGCGTTTATTGGGGGTATAAACTGCAATTGCCTTAGCACATGGGTTAAACATAAAACCAGCTTAAACACGGGCGTTATTTCCCATCATCTAAGGCAGTTGCACTTCATACCCAAATAAGCGCAGTAAAAAAGACACTCATTCCTATATACAATATGCTAATTGACATTACTTTTTTAGTCATCTAATAAAATCAGACTAAAAAATCATTTTATTTGTCTTTTTGTTCTCACCTTGCACAATTCTACAATTATCAACCAGGAGTTGACATTTTCATGTTCACTCCGATGTAAGTCATTTTAAGAATCATAAATGCAAATATTTAAGCATATAAATGAAGTTTGACGTTTGCAGCACAATAGTATATGGTTGATTAAATTGTATGATACTTAGAAGCAGAGGACACGTCGCCTCAAGCACGGTGAATATAAACAGCATCATTTCATAATACATGTAGCTCTAACACCTTTTATTTGAGGAAAACAAAATCGTTCCTCTTTGATAACATATATCGACTAACTTTTATTCAATTTTAGAAGTGGGCCTTTTATAATTTTTCATAGTGGACCTATTTTGACTGGACCCTTTTGACCCGGACCTTTTTGTCACGGCACCTTTCTGTAAACGTGGCCTTTTTGTCATTGGGCCTTTTTTATCCTTAACCGACCAGACCAGAGTAAATTTTAATGTTGTGTGACTGGCACGAACGTAATACGACTTGAACATATGTGTTTGTGCATATATTCTAAAAAAATCTTAAAACTATTCGCAGTACACGTAATTTAGCTATAAGCCGTCCACATAAGGATCTATTCGCCGTCCACAATGGAATTTTCGTTTTGACAAAAAAACTTGCTTATTCCCTCGATTTGACATAAAATAGTGATAAATTTACCTGCAAATCATAATTTTACTACATCGTTATTAAAAAAAAATGGAATATGTTTACACTATTTTAGGGAAAAATGAAAATAAATCTCACAGTTATTTATTTTTCGGTACTAGCTCTGGGGATTTCTAGTCGCTAAACCCTTCACATTTACTTATAAACAATAAATCCTACTTACGATGGAAGCTTAAAATATCCATCAACCATACCTAGTGATTTTTTAGCTCCACTGGCTGAAAGCCACTGGGGCTATTGTCATGGCGTTGTGTCCGTCCGTACGTGCGTCCGTGCGTCCGGTCGTAAACTTTTTCTTTAAAAATCTTCCCCTCAGAAACTACTGGATGGATTTCAACCAAACTTCACAGGAATGATCCTTGGGTGACCATCTTTCAAAGTTGTTCAAGAAATTTTGATCCAATGAAAATCATGGATTTAATGGGCGTGGCTAATTTCCAAATATGGTAAAAAGGGAGTTTTCTCAGGTTCTAATTGATGGATACCAATTAAATTTTACATGAATGATCCTTGAGTGATCCTTTATCAGTGTACAAAAATGATTGTGATCGGATGAAAAATATGTATTTTATGGGCAGAGGTCATTTCTCTATATGTTATATAGTGGAAACTCTGAAAATCATTTTCTCAGAATTTAACTGATAGATATCAACCAAATTTTACATGAATGATCCTTGGGTGACCCTTAATCAGTCTACAAAAAATTATTGTGATCAGATGAAAAATATGTATTTTATGGGCGGAGGTCATTTCTCTATATGTTATATAGTGGAAACTTTGAAAATCAATTTCTCAGAATGTAACTGATGGATATCAATCAAACTTCTTTGATATGGTCCCTGGGTGACCTATTGTCATGCAGCCAAAAATTATTGTCATTGGATGAAAAATATATATTTTATGGGCAGAGGTCATTTCTCTTTATGTTATAAAGTCGAAACTTTGAAAATCATCTCAACATCAGTAGAACCCAAAATATCTAAAAATCTAGTCAAAACTTAGATTTGCTATTACAAGAATTTCAAGCCTGTGGAGCGACTCAAGCCATTCATGGCTTTCTAGTTAGTAAATCCATTCGTTTTTATGCCCCCGATAGGGAGGCATAATAAATTTGACTTGTCCGTCCGTCCGTCTGTCCGTCCGTCTGTCCGTCCGTCATTCCGTCCAAAAACTTTAACATTGGCCATAACTTCCTTATTACTATCAAAGCGGTGTCGGGGGCATTGTCATCTTACAGTGACAGCTCTTGTTTTACCATTAAATTTGTTAATTTTTGTGAGATCTCACGTTCACATGTGTGGTACTTTCGATTCGCTGGTAATCTATTTCCGGTGGTAATGACAGACGGTGTGAAGAAGACATTAGCCAGAAAAAAATAATGAAAAGAGTTTAATTGAAGATTGTTTTATAATAAGTGGTTACTACTTGTAATACTTATTATCATTGTAAAATGTTTTAATTACAGCTTAAATAAGACAGTTTGGTCGTAGATTAATGATGTTAAATCTACAGTATCTTATACTAACAAAAAGTATTTTGATGCGGTAGTTTCATGTATGTTTAAATGGCCATTTTGTGCTGCTAAGTTATGCATTTTTAGCATTTCATTAAGCTGATTTAAATGATTCTAACTTATTATTTAAAAGTTAAAAACAATTATATTAAATTAATCTTCAAATGCCAAAACAGAATCAATAATATTGACAACCTAGGGTATTGACTAAATCATTGATTGTGTATGGGCAATATTGAGGATTGATTAATATCCTGGGCATTGTTTCAATATCATTGTCTGTAATATTGGTTGAGGATTGATCAATATTCTAGGCATTGTTTCATCATTATTGTCTATTATATTGGTTGAGGATTGATCAATATTCTGGGCATTGTTTCTATATCTCTTTATCATTGTGTATAAAATTGGTTAAGAATCAATCAATATTCTGAGCATTGTTTCTTTATCATTGTCTAAATGTTGGTTAAGGATTGGTCAATATTTTGGACATTGGTTCTATATCATTATCAAAAATATTGATTGAATATTGATCAATATTCTTGGCATTGTTTCAATTTCATTGTCCGTTATTTTGGTTTAGTATTGATCAATATTCTGGGCATTGTTTCAATTTCATTGTCTATAATATAGGATGAAGATGGATCAATATTCCAGACAATGTTTAAAGTTTATAGTTTTGGTTTAGGATTGATCTTTGATGGACAGTGGCTTTTCTTTATTGAGCTTTTGTTAGGGGGGTATTATTCTGCTTTGCAAGTCTAGTTTTGAAATTGTTTGTTAGGAAATTACATTGTACTTAATTGTTTTCTACCTTACAACCTTCAAGTATATTGACCATTGTCCATGTTAATTAGTTTTTTTACAGGGAAGAAATTAGTAATGAAATGTTAATTTTTATTTTTTTTTTTTTGTTGTTCAGATTATAATCTTCTGTAAGACATTAACATAATGATGATCTACTTAACAACCAGCATTTTCCTTCCCTTTTTTCGTAAGAAGGGGGCATATTGTTTTACCAGCGTCTGAGCATCTGTCTAAAGTTAACCAGCAATATAAGCATTTTCCTTCCTCAATCAATATCCATTCATGGAGACACATCTTGATTACCAAGTTCATCTGACAAAATAAAAGTCAATGGTCAAAGTCTAAAGTTCTAAAAGAATTGCTGTTTTGAGGGATTTGTGTTCCACAAATATATTTTGTTGGTTTGTTTGTTTGTTTATGTCTGTTTAAAGACTGACTAGTGTGTCAGATCATAGGATTCTAAATAAGTCAATGTATTTAAGTAGAATATAAACTACCCATGGTATATTGTTATAGTTACTCTTACTAGTATTATAATTTATTACTTGTACATTTATCTATCTTTATTTGTTGGTTTTCAACTCAGTTTCAATTTTACAGCTTGCTAACCAAAAAGATTTAAACATGTTTCCTTTGACATCGTTATTTCGTTAGGAAAATTAAAATATTTACTCTAAAAATAAAGCTGTTGCTATAATTTTGTCATTTTTCCCTTTACTTAACCTTAAACCGCCATTTGTTATAAAAAAAATTGAACTCTACATTTTTAACTGCCATGTGTTCAATATATATCTGCGAGTATGAAAACTTCGTATATTCTTAGAAAAAGTTAAATCTGAATGAAATCGGATTTACGAAAATTTCAAATGTTTGGTCACACTAAGCGACGGTAGGGTTGCATTTAATCTCTCCTTAAAGGGAATTGTTAAATTGAGGTGCGCGTACACAGGGTTTCTTAGTACGATGTAGAGATGGGACGCTGAGTAGAAGTTTTGTACCCGGATACCCGAGATCTCGTTACCCGCGGGTACTCGAATACCCGATGATTATTGTTATGTCTATTTTATCAGCTAAATACAAAGGCGGACCCAGAATTTCTGGAAAGGACTTGGAACATACAAATTCCAACATGGTTGTAAGGAACGCAGGTGATGCAGTATGTGACTCGCAAATAAGTAGGCTAGTCATGACTCTCAAAACTATCTGATACAAGTCCATAGACCATCAGGAAATCGAATTCAGAAAAGAATTGAAGACTGTTTTACTCAGTCTTCAACTCTTTTCTGAATTTGATATCCAAAGGTAAATTTACAGTGCTTTTATGATAGTCGGGTAACGAGTAAATGATTTAGGACCCGGGTAGGAACGTTACCCTACTCGTCCCAGCTGTAGTGTCTTGAAACTAATCTTGCCCCGCCCCTTGGTCTCCGTCACGTCACAGATATTTTGACATGCCACAGATTACAAATCGTTAATGGGCAACTTAAAAGCCATAATTCAAGCTGTAGTGACGACGTTGAAGTCGCCTATCATAAAATAATATTTTAATCAAAATAGCCAAAAATAACGAAAATTCAACAGCAATCATATCTTAATTAATGATTTTATTGGTCAATCTATGTTTTGATTGGCATCCACGATCTGTTTATTACCAGTGATCAGTCGGCAACTTTGACTGGCGAGCCTGTCTCAATCTGTCGATATTGAGACAGGTAAAACCCAATGTTAGCATGGAGGGTAGCGTAGATTGGGACAGGTTAACCAGTCTAGCGTAGATTGGGACAGGTTAACCAGTCTATCGGCAACTGCCTTAAAAAATAGACTGGTTGACCTGTCGATTCTACGCTACTCCCCCAACCCCCCTCGATGACAGTTCGATGATAGTAAGGACAGGCTCGGTAGTCAATTTGCAAAACGTGACATGCATTCCTGCTTACACTTTAACCATATTTTCACTCGGAAATCGGCTTAGTCATCATTAAATATCATTTATCATGGTCAGACACCCGTCTACAAAGTAGAGGTGTGTGTGTGTGGGGGGGGGGGTTTATTGATTTCACTATGCCTGCATGTCTGTCCGTCCATTAAACCGCCTGTAGACCTTTTCGTTTTCGGTCTCAAACTCGAGAACAAAATAACCTACAGAATCACGAAAACTTCCACAATTATCATCCACGACCCATTGTGTCCTATTGTTTTTGGGGGGTCCCAAAAGTAAAAGTCATAATTTACCGGGAAACTTTGTCTAAAAGAACACAGTAGCTTTTCCTTTATTATAATTCTTATTTTCATCACGACGTAGTTTTATTTGCTTTTCACAAACTATTCCCGAAAGTTATTAATAAAATAAGAAAAAAATATTATATTTTTTTTCATAAATCTTTTTGTAGGAAATGAAGTAAAGATTACTTAAGGCTGTACTTAGAGTTATAAATTTCAAATTCATTTAGTACAATATATTATCAGTGGAAGACAAAATTTGTCGTAATACAGGTATGCCCAAGCTGTATGAAGGACATTTTTGCCGCCCACCGACGTTTGAAATATATATGATTTTCTGTGGGCGACAAAAATCGTCGTAAATACAGCTTTATTTAAGCTGTATTTACGACATATTGGTCGCCCATCGACGTAAATTACATTGTACATATCTTTTTTCACTTCCTGGTTTTCATGCCAAGACCACTGAAATTATTGTCTGAGTACAAGGGCGCCGTTTTAAAGGCATAAAATCGATTATCAATCGGATAGATCGTTTTAAAATGTTTGTAACGTAGTTTAGGGATAGCCATGTTAATATTTTTCCTGGATTCTTTCTTCAAGTGCACGTAAATAGACGAATAAATGGCGACATCAGTAGGTAGGGTCTTTTTTTTACCCCTGCATCGAAAGACGGGGGATATTATTTAACCGTTATCCGTCCGTCCGTCTATCTGTCTGCAAAACTTAACAAAAAACTTAACATTGCCAATATTTTCAAGTCTATTCAAGATCCAAGCCTCATATTTGGCATGATGATAGATCTCAATGATATGCATCTGGTGGTACCAAAGTCAAGGGCATATGGTAAAGTCAAGGTCATCTGTCAAGGTTAAAAAAAACTCAAAAACCTAACCAAAAAACTTAACATGGCCAATATATTCAACCATTTTGAAGATGGATATAATTCCCAATGATACGCATCTGCTGATACCAAAGTCAATGTCATGTGGTAAGGTCAAGGTCATCTGTCAAGGTCAGATAACTAAACCAGAAAACCATGAATGACTTGAGTCGTTCCACAGGCTTAAAATTCTTGTAGAAGCAAATAAATGTTTTGACTAGATTTTAAGATATTTTGGGTTCTACTGATGTTGAATATGATTTTCAAAGTTTTCACTAAACAACATATAATAGAGAAATGATCTCCGCCCATAAAAGACATATTTTTCATCTAATCAAAATAATTTTTGGCTGCATGATAATGAGTCACCCAAAGATCATACCAAAAGTGAGTGATTGATATCCATCAGTTACATTATGAGAAAATGATTTTCAACGTTTCCGCTATATAACATATGGAGAAAAGACCTCCGCCCATAAAAGACATATTTTTCACCCAATCAAAATAATTTTTGGCTGCATGATAATGGGTCACCCAAAGATCATACCAAAAAAGTTTGATTGATCGATCAGTTATATTTTGAGGAAATGATTTTCAAGGTTTCCACTATATAACATATCGAGAAATGACCTTCGCCAATAAAATGCATATTTCCCACCCGATCACAGTAAATTTTTGTAGAATGATAAAGGGTCTCTCATGGATCATTCCAGTGAAACTTAAATTACATTCTGAGAAAATGATTTTCAAAGTTTCCACTAAATAACATATAGAGAAATGACCTTCACCCATAAAATGCTTTTTTTCATCCGATCACAATAATATTTGGTAGAATGATAAAGGGTCACCCAAGGATCATTCCAGTGAAATTTGGTTGATATCAACCATTTAGATTCTGAGAAAACGATTTTCAAAGTTTCCACTATATAACATTTAGAGAAATAAACTCCGCCAATAAAATACACATTTCTTATCCTATCACAATGATTTTTTGTAGACGGATAAAGGGTCACCCAAGAGTCTTACATGTAAAATTTAATTGGTATCAATTAGAAATTGTGAAAACTCACTTTTTACCATGTTTGGAAATAATCACGCCCATTAAATCCATGTTTTTCATTGGATTAAAACTTCTTGAACAACTTTGAAAGAGGGTCACCCAAGGATCATTCCTGTGAGGTTTGGTTGAAATTCATCCAGTAGTTTTTGAGGAGAAGATTTTTAAAGACAAAGTTTACGACCGGACGGACGGACGCACGACAGACACAACGCCATGACAATAACCCCAGTGGCTTTCAGCCAGTGGGGCTAACAAGAGGACCCTGAGGGCCCTAAATCGCTCACCTGATATTTCAAGTTAATTATCACTAGGACTTTCCTATGATATGGCATGAACCTTCCCATTTTCAACAGATTTCATTCTTGTGACCTGGCAAACATTTAGATCAAGTTTCATGAAGATTGGACTATATTTGTGGCGTTTGGAAATCTTACGAGAAAATTGTCATTAAGGCCCCTTTTTCCGTGATATGGCACGTATACTTCCCATTTTCAAATGAGTTCATCCTCATGACCTAACAAACATTCTGACAAAGTTTCATGATGATTGGACCATATTTGTGGCTTCTAGAGAGTAAACAAAAAATTGTCATTAAGACGCCTCTTCCTGTGATATGGCACTAATCCTTCCCATTTTCAATAGACTTCATCCTCATGACCTTACAAACATTCTGACCAAATTTCATGAAAATTGGACTATATTTGTGGCTTCTAGAGTGAAAACAATAAATTTGTCATTAAGACCCCTTTTCCCGTGATATGGCACGGATCCTTTCCATTTGAGTAATTATCATAAGGGACCACACAAGTAATATTTCTGCCAAGTTTGGTTGCTTTTGACCCATAAGTTTAGGAGGAGATGTCGTTTAAAGATATTGTTGACAAAATTGTCATTAAGGCCCCTTTTTCCGTGATATGGCACGGATCCTTTCCATTTTCAATAGACTTCATCCTCATGACCTAACAAACATTCAGACCAACTTTCATAAAGATTGGACTATATTTGTGGCTTCTAGAGTGAAAACAAGAAATTTGTCATTAAGGCCCCTTTTCTCGTGATATGGCACGGATCCTTTCCATTTGAGCAATTATCATAAGGGACCACACAAGTAATATTTCTGCCAAGTTTGGTTGCTTTTGACCCATAAGTTTAGGAGGAGATGTCGTTTAAAGATATTGTTGACAAAATTGTCATTAAGGCCCCTTTTTCCGTGATATGGCACGGATCCTTCCCATTTTCAATAGACTTCATCCTCATGACCTAACAAACATTCAGACCAACTTTCATAAAGATTGGACTATATTTGTGGCTTCTAGAGTGAAAACAAGAAATTTGTCATTAAGGCCCCTTTTCCCGTGATATTGCACGGATCCTTTCCATTTGAGCAATTATGATTAGGGACCACCCAAGGAATATTTCTGCAACGTTTGGTTGATTTTGACCCATAAGTTTAAGAGGAGATGTCGTTTAAAGATATTGTTGACAAAATTGTCATTAAGGCCCCTTTTTCCGTGATATGGCACGGATCCTTCCCATTTTAAATAGACTTCATCCTCATGACCTAACAAACATTCTGAAGAAGTTTCATGAAAAATGGACTATATTTGTGGCTTCTAGAGTGAAAACAATAAATTTGTCATTAAGACCCCTTTTCCCGTGATATGGCACGGATCCTTTCCAATTGAGCAATTATCATAAGGGACCACACAAGTAATATTTCTGCCAAGTTTGGTTGCTTTTGACCCATAAGTTTAGGAGGAGATGTCGTTTAAAGATATTGTTGACAAAATTGTCATTAAGGCCCCTTTTTCCGTGATATGGCACGGATCCTTT
Source organism: Fragum whitleyi (assembly GCA_948146395.1). Taxonomy (NCBI): domain Eukaryota; kingdom Metazoa; phylum Mollusca; class Bivalvia; order Cardiida; family Cardiidae; genus Fragum; species Fragum whitleyi. Next base: position 68,776,570 of record OX411548.1, read on the forward strand.
CCATTTTCAATAGACTTCATCCTCATGACCTAACAAACATTCAGACCAACTTTCATAAAGATTGGACTATATTTGTGGCTTCTAGAGTGAAAACAAGAAATTTGTCATTAAGGCCCCTTTTCCCGTGATATGGCACGGATCCTTTCCATTTGAGCAATTATCATAAGGGACCACCGAAGGAATATTTCTGCCAAGTTTGGTTGATTTTGACCCATAAGTTTAGGAGGAGATGTCGTTTAAAGAAAAAGTTGACGCCGTGACGGACAGACGGACGCCGGACAACGATCGATCACAATAGCTCCCTTGAGCACTTCGTGCTAAAAACTAAACGAAATATTAAAATTGCCAATATCTTCAAGCCTATTTATGGTACAAACCTGATATTTGATATTGTAGATACAAAGGTTACGGTCATAATGTCAAGGTCATCTGTCAAGGTCAAACATCTAAAACATAACCAAAAAGCTTTACTTGTTCAGTTTATACGAGCATATTTTAGATACCTTTCTCATGATTGACATGATGGAAGATCTTAGTTATGTACAACGGTAGGCATCAAGGTTATGTTACAAGGTAAAAAAATGCTGTTACGGGGGCATTTGTGTGTCACAAACTCATCTTGTTTATTTGAATATTCGAAAAGAAAGTTCGTTATCGAGATGACTAAAATATCGCAAATATAGTTTGAATTTGTAATATTTATGATAACAGACAGATAACAACTGTCAATAAAAAAATCGCTTGGCCAATCAAATTATTTAACTGACAGTGCGCCGTTTACCTTCGTTACCACCACGTCAATCAAAACCGTTCTAAATCGCTCACTCAGCGCCCCATTCATTCATTCATTCCAAACACTCACTCAAATTAATCAAAACCACTCCGAAATCATAAGAAAACTTTTCGAAATCGTTCAAGACGGTTAAAGTTTTATTCAAATCGTTCAAATTATTCTACGATTTTATTGCCTGGTGTGGTTTTTAAAGTGTCTGATTGGTCCACGAATGCGCACAAACAGAAAAGTACGTATTTCCTATGAAGGAAGGTAAAAAATATCGCTAATTTTGTTCATCTAGAACAAAATTAGCGATATTGGATTCTCCCTTCAATTTCATTCAAAACCCGCTCCACACGCTCAATCAATTTCATTCCAAACTCGATCATCTTGTCATTTTTACGATGTTCTTAACTGTTGTCTTTGATTGGGTCAAATGACGGTGACACAAAGTCTTTCGTCAAATGTCAGATGAAAAAAAAAATATGACCGAACTTTGGATTGAAATCACGACCATAGGATTGAAAGCCGGGCCCTTTTTACTAAACTTCTTACGAAAAAAAAAAATAAGTCAGAATCCCAAACCGTACCTGTTTTTTTTTGTTTTGTTTTTTGTTCTTTTTTTTCATTCATTGTTAAATTCTGACTTGATTCAAATAAGATGATGCATGGCAGAAATCCATATTTAGTTTTTACAACTGTAAATGCAACCTAATTTTTTTGACTTCCGTAAAAAATGATCATAAGATGTTAAGTAAAACAGCCCCCGATGCGTTACTCTGCGGATTCTCACATACCTTCGAATCTATTACTTACGGACTTGTTTTTTTCTAAAACAAGGAAGTGACTTAAGAGTTTTTCAAAGATCTTATCACTAGAATTGTGTTATAAAAACCCCATTCAAACTACAGTAGTTCATAAATCACAAATATCAAATAACACGCTTTGGGTATCAAATTATTTTAATTGTCCGTTGTAACACAAAACGAGTTCTGTAGAATGAACTTCTTTGGGTGAAATAAGTTCATTATTGAATAATTTCATCTAAATTTACGTGTAACAAACTTGCTAATTTTTGCGAAAGCATGTCTGTAAGATCGAAAAGGAAAGGATCTCTGCAACACGTTTTCCTTTTCCATGCGAAATTTATTTGAGGCATGCTTTACATTTCAAACAGTAAAGGATACAGTTAATTTTATACATGAATTTTTACGCTAATCAGGATGCGTAACATTTGCATTTTGCGCACAAGTAAAAATGTTGGAAATAACACGCAAGAATTCGTTGAAAATATTGACTTTAACTTTGTTATAAATGTGTTTCATACCATTGTGTACAGTCAAAAGATTTCCGCCTAATAATTCCAAGATCATACATCAGTCTATTCAATTGGCGTTGGTATTTGGGTCTTATTTTACACTCGTTGATGTCTTTAGATGGACATGCATGTATTTCCTTTTTGAGTTCATTGTTAATGTTTATGTTAAAGGTCACACGCATACAACCTGCAAATAACAGACGGATTGATAATCATTTTGACAAAAACAACACTATGAAATCAACAAGTGTTAACCCACCGAAATTTACCGCAACTCAACAGAAAAGCACTTAACCAAAATGATTTTGTAATATTACATCTTACAGATATACAGCATGGAAGTGAAGAATTTCCCGGATCAGAAGCACACATACCCGTGTTGGGTGTTATGGAGAATATGCACATCAGTAAACCATTGCTTGTCGCCGCCATTGATTTCGGAACTACCTACAGCGGCTACGCATTTTCCTTTATTCACGATTTCCAAAACGACCCTCTGAAAATTTCCGTCCCCCAAAACTGGAATGCAGGAAATCTTCTGTCCTTGAAGACACCTACAGTATTATACTATGACCCGGGTCCACCGAAAAAGGAAGTAATTTTCGGCTATGATGCAGAGAATAAATATACGGATGTGGTCCGAGACAAAGACAAAACGGTGTTCCATAGATGTTTTTATTTCTCTCTGTTCAAGATGGAGCTATACGGACACAAGGTATGGTGGAATAAACGTTCATTTTGTTACACTTTTAGATTTCTTAATCCTATTCTCAGAAATTTTGACCTGGCGAGGCAGGGCTTAACCGCAAAATGATTAGGCAGTTTTCAGGCTAAGAGCTGTCTTACGAGTCGTTTATCGTCAAATTGTGTGCTTATACATATCACAAGACAGTATCATAAAACCAGCTCTGCGATCAGGATAAAACGCTAACAAACTTTTTGGAGTGAGCCCCGCTTTGCACGCGTGTGTCCGTGCAAAGCGGGGCATAATTTACAATAGATTACAAGGGGTTTTCTTATCCTCAACGCAGGGCAGAATAGTTGACGTGCTTAGGTAGCAGATTGTAGTTTCTAGGGCCGATTCACTGTCCGAAACACACTAATAGACTGGAAAATTAAATAACTCCTCAGACACCAACCTGAAATCAAAAACACTCTTTGTTAGCAAGAATAGGATGTAAAGCTGCCTAGAAATCATAATTATTTACATACTTGAACTGAGTAACTGAAAAAATTGAAAATAAAATCATTCGACAAAATTTCGAAAAATAGCGAAAATTTGGGCGATTTCCGACAAACTCTAACTTGTCCAGTATCCACACGGGAAATGATATCCTATTAAAAACTTGCTGCCTCTAAAGCCGAGACAGTGCCACATCTCCTGGTGCATTCAAAAATATGTGGTTACCCTTTACTTTTCTTACAATTTTTCAAAGCATTCCTACCCTACAATTTCAGCCTTCACAAATGCAGAAATTCTGCAACCCCACCCACTTTACTCAATCATGTCACAGGGAACCAGCAAAACAAGAAAAGCTACTATTCTATCAGTTGCGCATTCAAAACAGGTTCCTAAATTGATATTTGCCATGATTTGAGGCAACATTTTTCATTTTCACTTTCAAATAATCAATCAAAACTTACCATTTCCTAATATTTGAAAATTTGACCCTGGCCAATTCGAATATTTCGACATAAACTACAATCTGTCCCCTTAAGTTAGTAGACTGGTCCCACTGTCGACTATCATAAAAGCCGACAGGTAGTCACCAAATTATTGTCACACGGTATTGGCTTTTCAATATTTGATGACGTACGCGCACCTAGCGCTTGTGATTGGCTAATGAATTGTTTGTAAACAACAAGTCAGGAGGGGGCGCCATTTTGCCTTTCGCGTAAGTTTGTTTTTTAAGGTTATGTCCTTAAAGAAAGTATACATTCATAAATAATCGATATCACCCTAAAGTTTTTTCGTCAGTATGTAATATTTTCACACATAGATTAATGAATAAACGCCATTATCGCTTTAACTTTGTAACGGACCGGAGCCTCGTTTTCATTTTTATAGACTAGAAAATCTGAAGGGATAGGTCTCTAGACTATGGACGAAGAAATCGGTGTCTACCTGTCGGCTTCATACATGAGTCGACAGCAGAACCAGTCTACTTAAGTTAGTAGACCAGTAATAGTTCCGCAACCTTTCGGAATTAATGAACTTTAACAATGTTAACCAAGGTTTCCTAATGTCTACATTAGGAAATCTTGGTCAACACTGTGAAAGTTCATGGGTTCCGAAATGTTGCGGAACTATTACGGTTCCACTACCCTATTAGAAGAAAGCGTCATACATCGTTGGGCTACCGAAACTCTCAGCTGACTAAAATCATATCCCAAAAAATTGCGTTCAAGATATCAAAGCAAAGTAAGCGCCTCATATGTGGTGCCCTGCATTACCTAGTGAAGCCGCTCTGATGCGTGTTTCAAACTTTGGCCTAGCTTGTGCTTCATTATCCTTGACACAAAATTGGTTTCAGTTACTAACGATATAACCGGTAATCTTGCGAATCATATATAGTCCGTTTGCCTTCTATATGGACCGACTTTTTCATCAATTGCATAAAATCGAGTTTGAATTAGCAATTTGTATGTATTAAATCTTAATTTCAGCTTAATACCATTCCAAAAAATATTTTTTGAAAATAAAACGATTTCAAAATAATGATTTTGTCTATCTAGTTAATGTTAATTATTTCACATTTTACGCTCTTAAACACGAGGGGTGAAGAAGGCTGTTTAGGCTGTAACAATATGTAAACAATAGTAAAAACACGTGGTTTCATATTAAACATTTGACTGAAGAAATGTCCATTTTTCCTTATTTGGACGTACTAATTAGCATATCGACGGGCATGTCATCTTAAAACTTAAATATCTCGTGATTTGTACCGTTATTACTCGCCTGCTTATCTAGTTTTCCTCGTGAAATTCACAACGACTTCCTATAATAATGCTTTTTTATTGGTCTAAATATGTGAATATGGGGTTCGTCTCAAAATAGACAACAACAATTATAATTTATCTGGCCAAACGGTTTTTAAACAAAGAGAAAATACACTCAGATTTGATATCCCAAGGAATTAAAAATCTTCGACCAAATTAATTTTTTAAAAACACTCGATTTTATACCTAAACGACTCACGTAAAATCATACACCTTTGACTCGGCCCCTATGCAAATCAGAACTATTTTTGGTAGGGCAAGTCGCTGTTCCGTTAATTACAGACACGAGGAGGTATGGACGGCTGGAAGTTAACATGTAGACGGACGGACTAAATCATTATTTTACATTCAAAAATTCTGAAACACAAGATTCGTCATGGTATTAGATAGAAACTATGATATGACAAGAAAAAAAAATACTATTTATTAATTCAATTCGGAGATTTTTTGCGAAATGTTGGTCCATATAGAAGTCAAACGGACTATACATGTAAATTTCACACAAAATCCACATGTTTTTCTATCTTATTAAATTCTTTTACAGACAATATCCGAAAACCTACAAATTCAAGACATATCCGGCCGTAAGATGAAAGCGGTAGACGTATTCAGCATGTCCTTACAATGGTTACAAGATCATCTATTCAACGTACTCAAAACTCAAGGCAAGGACGTTAGACCACATGAAGTACAATGGGTCATTACGGTGCCCGCCATTTGGAATGACGCGGCCAAGCATTTCATGAGGATAGCTGGAAAGAAGGTATAGGTAGAATTAGCGCGGTGAGCCGTGAAATCAATCTTTTATTGTTAGATTCTCGTACCATTTTCTAGATAGATATTTCAGGTTAACCTATGGTAATGGACTCAACGCCTACGTCAGAGCTCAGTTTTGAAAATACATCTATATAGCCGAAAATTGTTTCGGTGAAAGATCGGGTTTTCTTTATAAACTCCCATTGTCTTCTACAACGAGCAGCCATCACAGATATCTTTGTCTAAATTTAAAAACATCATGAAATTGACGAGTTGAATGATTTTGGAATGATTTAGGAATGAAATTGAATGAGTGTGTGGAGCGAGTATTGAATTTAAAGGGAGGGAATCCTATATCGCAAATTTTGTTCAGGATGAACAAAAATAGCGATATTGATTACCTCCCTTTAAGAAAATAAGCAAAAAAGTTCTTTGCATAGCTTCCTATTTCTTAAAGAAGAACCTATGAGACGCTTACAATTTGAATCAAATCAGTGAAATCGCGATTTTTCTCAATCAGAATTAATTTTGAATGTCTTGTTGATTATATTTCTCAATTGGTTTGAGCGTTTTTGATTGCTTTGAGTGTTTGGAATGAATGAATGGAGCGCTGAGTGAGCAATTTAGAATGGTTTTGATTGAGGCGAATGTCAATTTCACGATGTAACTAACTGTAACACATGTGTACGATCACAATCTAAATGAAGTGATCACGACCCCGTCTAACGCACGTTTTTTCATTATTTTTTACATCTGAGCGTACCAAAATGGCACGTACACAAATGAAGTTTAATAGAGAAGAGAATCTGTAGCACGGTTTTGTTTGAGACAAGCAGAGTTTAACCTCGTCTCGAACTTAAATGTTATTAAGCTTGCCTAGACTCGCATAATAACATTCCTATTGCAGACTCATGACAGATTCTATATATCAGTCATTCAAAGAGCAATAAAAAAATATGTATCTTTCAATAATACATTACACACGATTAGTTGCATAGACGGGTGTAGACGTCTTCATGTATGGACTAAGTCAATGGATGAATAAAAAGTTTTATTACCAACATTTTGTTTTCTTGGGATGAACCAATTTCTTTCTCAATTTAGGTGATCTGGCCAATTCTGTCTTAAGTTATCATCCGGACAAGGTATGGTCTACAGACAAACCTTCCGACAGGCCTACACGAGCAAGCCAACATGACCTGACTTAGTTGAAGAATGGTACAAGTACGTTATAACGCACCGTGGAAATGTTACTCTCCATTTCAGGCGGGTATTTCAGAAGGGAGGTTGTTGATTGCACTTGAACCGGAAGCCGCATCAGTCTACTGTCAACATGTTCCGGTTGACAAACACGTGTTTCCTGATGGCGCCATTTTCTCAGAAATAGACATAAATTCCAAGTTTATGGTGGCCGATCTTGGAGGTTTGTTTTATATCTCGACGTTTTTGGTACATTATCACGAGCCAGTAGCTATAATGATTATGAAGCCTTCAACTAAAACAGAAATAAATCTTTGGCAAAAACCAACAGCAACGAAGACGATATGCAATGATGTTAATCATATCCATGTGCCCTTATATATCGTCATCCTTGTTGTTGGCTTTAGTCATATTTCACCATTGAAGGCTTCATTATTGTTACAGCCTAATCGTCAATCGAAAAGGGAACCGCCCATTCTCACAGAAATAAAAGAGAATAAAAAACAAGAGGATCATTGGCCCTCAAGCGCTTACCTGAGACATTGCTAACAAGATCTGTCACTGTAAGATGACAATGCCCCCGACACCGCTTTGATTTAGAAGTTATGGCCAATGTTAAAGTTTTTGGACGGAATGACGGACGGACGGACAGACGGACGGACGGACAGACAGACGGACGGACGGACAGACGGACGGACGGACAAGTCAAATTTATGATGCCTCCCTATCGGGGGCATAAAAAGGTCGGCAAAATGCCAAAACTACTTATTTAAAATCCATGACTGGATTGGCAAAATGTCAAATAAGATCAACAAATTAAGAATGCAACTATTCTGACTACATTTAAAGACATTGAATCCATCAATGTAGTAAATAGATAGAGTGCATACAAGGGTTGTTCTAAGATTTGACCCATTGGCCTCTTTTTTGCCCAATCTACACCCATTTTCAAACTGAACAGAGATTTCATTTAGACCAACATTCTGACCAAGTTTCAAGACTTTTGAGCTAAAAATGTGCCTCCAAAAAGATTTTTCTAAGATTTGAAGCTGTGACCTTGTTTTTGATCCAACTTGGCGCAATTTCAAACTCGTCCCTCAAATCACTAAGACAAACAATTTGACCAAGTTTCAAGACACTTATGCCACAAATATTGCATTTAGAGTGCATACAAGGTTTTTCTCAGATTTGACCTCAATTTACCTTACTTGACCAAATTTTACAGTTATTCAAGATATGTAGTTGATAAACATTATGAAAATTATGGCCTCTAAAGTGCACATAATGTTTTCACTAAAATTTTACCTCTGGACCTAGTTTTTTAACCCACTCTACCTATTTTCAAACTGGACCTAGATTCCACCGAGACAAACAATCTAACTAAGTTTCAAGGCATTTAAGCTAAAAATGTAGCTTCTAGAGTACACAAAATATGTTTCTAAGATTTGATCCCGTAACTAAGTCACTGTTTTTGACACTTCTCGACCCTATTACAAACTCAACCAAGATATCATGTTGATAAACAATTCTGACCAAGTTTCAATACATTAGCGCCATATTTATGGCCTCTAGGGTGCACACAAGTTTTTTCTAAAAATAAAATTAAGTTTCTTTACCACACATGACCAAATTCGATCTAAACGGAGGACTCAATCCGACTAGCATTCTGACCAAGTTTTGAGACATTGGACTTTAAATAAGCCCTCTAGACTGCACGAAAGATGTTGACTGACAACACACAACGGGCGGCACACGACGGACACAGCGTGATCACAAAGGCTAGCCAAAAGCACTTCGTGCTCAGGTGAGCTTAAAATGACGTCAACTGTAGAATCACAAGACCCTACCAATTAAAAAATCTATGTGCTACCCTAAGACGAGCATACAATCTAAATATACTTTATTTGTAGGTGGTACCGCGGATATAACAGTGCACCAAAAAATCCCCGATCACACTTTACGAGAACTACTGAGTGCAAGTGGAGGGAACCATGGCGGATCTGCAGTAAACAAAGCGTATCTACAGTTTTGGGCGAGGTAGGTAAACTCAATCTCGTTCGTGGAATTTGTATTTCACTTTGGTATCAAACTAAATGTCTTAATACGTTACAACAATTTTGATCATCTACACCTACATATGGAAGAAGAAAAAAACATTTATCATTCGATCTCATAAATAAAAAATTCAAGTTTGGACTAGTTTTCCCAATTGAAGTATAAGCTAACAAAATAATTTTTTTGTCAAAGCCAATTGGTTGGACGTACGGACAGACGATCATCTCATAGACAGGCGGAGAAATTGGTATTTGTTATACGTTTGCGTTCAACAAAATATAAAAATATACCGGAAGTCCATAAACAGTAAACTTATTATTTTCTTTTTTATTTTTCTGTAAAATTATTGCAGTTTAGTCGGCGATTCTACCATGCAAGAGTTGAAGCAAAATTTCATGGAAGATCATTTAGATCTTCTTAGAGATTTTGAGAATACAAAAAGAAATGCAGGTGTTAAAGATAGGGCTAAAGTGACTCTGAAAGTACCAGCTCGATTGAACCAACTGTGCAAGAAAAATAATAATCAAAAGTCAGTGCAGGATCTCGCATTTGCAAAATTTAAAGACAATGTAGAGGTCGTATCGGACAAACTTCGTCTCAAAACTGCTTTCTTTGATAAAACTTTTTTCGACCCAACAATTCAAGGAATTTTAAAGCTGCTGAATGCAAATCTGAAATGTGGTGAAGCAAATGGAGTGAACATGATTATTTTAGTGGGTGGGTTTGCAGAGTGCAATCTTGTAAATAAAGCGATTCACGACGCTATGGCTGACAGAAACATCAAAGTTATAGTTCCTGAAGAATCAGGACTTGCGGTTCTTAAAGGTGCAGTTATATTTGGACACAAACCTAGAATCATACAGTCTAGAATTACAAAATATACATATGGTATTAGTTCTGCACCCAGGTTTGATCCAAGTCGACACAAACCCGAAAAACGGATCGAGATTGACGGTAAATGGCATTGCAAAGACGTTTTCTCCACCTTCATGCTCAAAGGAACATCTTTAGATACGAACCACAAAATACGCAAACGTGCAGCCACGGTAGTGGCCTATCAACCAAATATGAAATTCGAGGTTTTTGGTTCCACGTCGCTCAATCCAACTTATACAACCGATTCTGGCTGCATGCATATCGGGAACTTGGTGGTAAATATCAATAATCTAACACGAGATCCTCAGCAAATAGACGTGGAATATATGTTTGGAGAAACTGAGTTAAGGGTTACAGCATATGTTGAAGGAGGAAGCCCCTGTACAGTGTCTTTAGGGTTGCCGACTTCATAAAATCGTCAGGGGTTTTACTTTTTTAAAAAATATAGCAATGAAACATCATTTATAGAACATTTTGTCTTAAGTTGCAAAGATGATATTTTAACAAAAAGCGTTATCAATCTAAAAACTAGTCAATCAGCCCTGCGCTATGGATCACAAAACGGTGCAAACATTTTCAAATTATAACTCGCTTTGCACGCAAGTGCACATGCAAAGCCGGGTACAATTAGAATACTGTTTGCACCATTTTGTGATCCTAAAAGCTAGCTATTGTCATAGCAATGATAAATAGTGCTTGATGGATAAATTGATTAAAATTTACTTTTTATGCCCCCGCAATAATATAGCAATAATATAGCAGGAGCTTTTCGTCTATTTTAGTCCGGTTTTCCCTCAAACGTTAACATAGACCATAACTTTTGAATGACAAGTGATAAAGTCTATATATTTCATGTGTTTTTCTTTTCACAAGACCATTCTTTATGCATCTACTTGAATGACACCAGTCAAGGTAAAGGCAACTTTTCAAAGTTAAATGAGGTAGTGTGTGAGATTTCAAATACGCTAAAGGCAAACACTTTAAGCAGCCTTGACAAACACACAAGGCCATTAGAATATTCCATAATCGCCTGTAAAGGGATTTAGACCTTATTTATCTTCAGAGCTCATAGTGAAGGCTTGTCAGACTGTGCAATGCACAGGCTGGCCAGGGGCAAAACTTTACATAAATGTTAAATTGTTGGAAATGTCACACTGGCTCAAATATGTGTAAAAATTGAAACTTTAATATAGGCTAAAAATTTCTAAATGGTAAGTCATTTAGTGACATAGAATAGCCTTCATATTTTCAGGATCACTCGATTTTAGTATAAAAACTTCAATGCTGGTCATAACTTTTGAAAAATAAGTTAGCCTTCATAATTGACATGCTTATTGCTTGTGACATGAAAATTATGTTAGAACAAACTTCCAGGTCATCTGGCAAAGTAAAATGCATTTTTTTCAAGGTAAAATATATGTGAAATTTTATCATTAACATTCGCCATAACTTTTGATTGATAAATGATTGAGTCTTATATTATATTTGATACAAAAGTGGAGGCCATAAGGCTAAGTACGAGGTCAAACTTAAAAAGTCACATTATATCACCATAAAAACTGAAACATAACTGGTTATAACTTTTGATTGGTAAGGAATTGAATTTGTATAATTCACATTTGTATTGCTTGTGACAACACATTTATGTTGATTCCAGTTTCAAGGTTATCAGTCAAGGTTATGTCTTAAGGTCAAATTTGTTGAAATTTGATTTTAAACTTTGATTTCACAACTGATTTCCATATCATATAAAATCACAATTTCTGATAAATGGCAGCTGTGGTCCATGCATGTTTGATATTTTGATTCTTTTATCTAAAACATGATCTTTGCATTGAGTTTGCTTACCAGTTGATTTTAAAAATCATAAGTACATTTAAACTATATTTCATAATATACATGTACATGATTTATTAATGAGACTTCCTTATTTTCTCGTCTGCCCAAACATAAACTCTAGATATACAGAGAGAAACTGGCTCAGGGGAAAATGTCAGAATATTGCCACAGTTTATCACAGTTTATAAGAATCAATGATAAATAGGTGCAATTTAATTTAAGATTAAGAAAATTCAAAAGACACTTTTCTCAGAGAAGATGGTATTGAAACATTCAAATGTGGATTATGAAGCTTATTCCAGGCAATTCATTGTTTTGACAAGAATACTAACTTTCAAAACTGTCTTTGGAGGACATCTTGTCTCACGTGTTAAATCCACCCAGCACATCTAATTTTACTTGGTATGTAAACATCACATAAAAATGAGTCTGTTATAGAGTCAAGTGCTTGAATCTCAGCTTTCTGTTGCATGGACAAAATCAGCTCAATCTACAATGAGGGTATGATAAAAGATTAATTGAGTGAAATCATGTATACCATTAACTAGTTACCGTATTTATTCTAATAAATGCTCACAGGAGATATACACAACATGGGCCATTTTCCCTTTAATTTGAGGTAAATACCCTCTAAACAATCATATAAATTATTGTTTAGAGTAAATTCATCTCAAATTATAGAAGAAGTCTAAAAGATTCCTAAAATTCAGGCATTTGAAGCGGTGTTTCTTAGTAAAATATACAGGGGTGATACTTATAGGAAGGGCACTATTATTAGAGGAAATACGGTAATCATACATTTATTTGCACTGGATACAATGTTTAATTGCAATTACATTGAAGAGACAGTATTAATTTCTTTAAAACTGTTTTTAAACTTTATTGTTTTGATCAATGACACTGGTACCAATTTGAAAGTATTATTTGATTATAAATTTTTCAATTGAATAAAACAGACACAGACATTTTTGCAGTGTTTTGTTTGTAAAAGGAGTAAAAATGCAACAATTTTCATATATCCCACGTTTTTTCACCAAAAAGACAGAAAAAATTCATAAACTTTAAGTTATCTATAATTTCTTTCACTCTTTTCCAGTCTTTAAATTTTGTGAATTTTAGCCCTTTTCATCCTGTTCATGTATTCCCTACTTTAAACAATTATTGAATTTGCAGTCTTATCCAAGCCCATACTGACTGAAATATATAAAGTTATTGTGGAAAAAGCTTAGAAGCTGGACTGGTTAAAACATTCCAAAAAATGGCAATTTGTTTGAAACTAAATTTAAATCCAGCAGGATTAGGGTCAATGGGAATTTCTTCTACATGTAAATGTTCATTACCTCTTTTCTTCACAGAGGAAAGTAGCCAATGTATGGCCTCTTCAACATATAGCAGACAGCATAGCCCATACTGCCTGTGTCTTTTTTTTTTTTTTAGTTATTTTGGGAAAATTTAAGGCTTTACTGGTTAAAAACATCCCAAAAATTAAATTTGACAGGATAAGGGTTAACGAGGGTTTCTTCTACAACTGGTGTATGAATGTAAATGATCATTACCTCCTTTTTCCACAGAGGAAAGTAGTCAATGTATGGCCTCTTCAACAATTCTTCTGCTTTACTGACATCTCTTTTACTCAATGAAATTCTGGACTGTTCAGAAATGGCCAATCTAAAAGTATTGAAAAAATCTAAAAATAAATGAGCTAGTATGTCACATTTCCAACAAATTCACATGTGCGCATATAAGAGCATCTGGTCAGCCTGTGCATCAACACAGGCTGACAGAGTCTTTTAGCATCTGGTCAGTCTGTGCATCAACACAGGCTGGCAGAGTCTTTGGCTGGCACTATGGAGATACATAAGGTCTTAACACCTCTTCAGGCGATCAGAGTATTTTCTAATTATATTATGTGGCTGTTCGCGTGGTCAATATCTTGAGAATAGACACACATGAAATTGATGGAAATGTCACACACTGGCTCAAATATATTTTTTTTGAGTGTTTGTAGGTGTCAGTGTGCATCCATTTTTATTTAGAGTATAACTTCTATATTCATGGATGAATTTCAAATTAACTTGACACAGTAAGTTTTTTCCTTGGCAAGAACCAGTGTCATGCAAACAGTTTTTCAGATAACCCGAAGGTCATATTAAGATTTAACTCACATTTTATTCAACATTTGCAGACACAAGGAATATTGTTTAATGATTGTATGCTAAGAATTAAAGCATTTTGAGGGGACCTGCAAAAGTTAACACACAAACAAACAAGAGGGCCATAGTGGCTCTAAATCGCTCACCTGAGTTAACTGTCTGTTACTATTTGGAGAAGGGCTTTGGTTTAATGACAGGGCAGTAACAACAAATATCACAATTTTGAACTTGTCCAAGATTTCATCAAGATAATCATTCTGACCAATTTTCGGGTTGATTGGGCTAAAAATATGGCCTCTAGAGTGTCCATATGGTTTTTCTAGATTTGAGCCAGTGACCTAGTTTTTGACTGCACTTGACCCTAATTGGAACTTGTCCGAGATTTCATAAAAAGAATCATTCTTACCAATTTTCAGGTTGATTGGGCTAAAGATATGACCTCTAGAGTGTCCACATGGGTTTTCTAGATTTGAGTCAGTGACCTAGTTTTTGATCCCACTTGACCTTAATTAGAACTTGTCTGAGATTTTGGTAAGATAATCATTCTGACCAATTTTCAGGTTGATTGGGCTGAAAATATAGCCTCTAGATTGACCACAAGATTTTTCTAAGATTTGACTCTGTGACCTAGTTTTTGACCCTACTTGACCCAAACTGTTTCTTGTCTGAGATTTCATCAAGATTATCATTCTGACCAATTTTCAGGTTGATTGGGCTAATAATATTCCCTCTGGAGTGTCCACATGGATTTTTCAAGATTTGACTCCGTGACCTAGTTTTTGACCCCAGTTGACCCAAATTTCGAACTTGTCCAAAATTTCATTACGATAATCATTCTGGCCAATTTTAAGGTTGATTGGGCTAAAAGTATAGCCTCTAGAGTGTCCATACGGTTTTTCTGAGATTTGACCATGTGACCTAGTTTTTGACCCAAATTGACCCAAATTCAAACTTGTCCGAGATTTCATAAAAAGAATCATTCTGACCAATTTTCAGGTTCATTGGGCTAAAAATATGGCCTCTAGAGTGTCCACAAGGTTTTTCTAGGATTTGACCCTGTGACCTAGTTTTTGATCCAACTTGAGCCAAATTCAAACTTGTCCCGAGATATAATCAAGATAATCATTCTGACAAATTTTAAGGTTGATTGGGCTAGAAATATGGCTTCTAGAGTACATTCAAGAGGTTTTTTTTAAGATTAACTCGTCCGATATTTTATCAAGACAATCATTCTGACCAATATTCAGATTGATTGGGCAAAAATGTGGCCTCTAGAGTGCATACAAGGTTTTTCTTAGATTTGACCCCGTGACCTAGTTTTTGACCGCAGTTGACCCAATTTCGAACTCGTCCGAGATATCATCAAGACAATCATTCTGACCAAAATTAAGGTTGATTGGGCAAAAAATGAGGCCTCTAGAGTGCATACAAGGTCTTTCTTAGATTTGACCCTGTGACCTAGTTTTTGACCCTAGTTGACCCAAATTTAAACTTGTCCAAATTTTCATCAAGATAATCATTCTGACCAATTTTCAGGTTGATTGGGCAATAAACGTGGCCACTAGAGTGCCTACAAGGTTTTTCTTAGATTTGACCCTGTGACCAAGTTTTTGACCCCAGTTGACCCAATTTCGAACTCGTCCAAGACTTTATCAAGACAATCATTCTGACCAAATTTCAGGTTGATATGGCAAAAAATGTGGCTTCTAGAGTGCATACAAGGTTTTTCTAAGATTTGACCCTGTGACCTAGTTTTTGACCCCAGTTGACCCAATTTCGAACTTGTCCGAGATTTTATCAAGACAATCATTCTGACCAAAATTCAGGTTGATCGGGCAAAAAATGTGGCCCCTAGAGTGCATAGATCTTTCTTAGATTTGACCCTGTGACCTAGTTTTTGACCACGGTTGACCCAATTTCAAACTCATCAGAGGTTTCAACAAGACAATCATTCTGACAAAAATTCAGGTTGAAGGGGCAAAAAATGTGGCCTCTAGAGTGCATACAAGGTTTTTCTTAATATTTGACCTTGTGACCTAGTCTTTGACCGCAGTTGACCCAATTTCAAACTTATCCTAGATTTCATCCAAGACAATCATTCTGAGCAAAATTCAGGTTGATTGGACAAAAAATGTGGCCTCTAGAGTGCATACAATGTTTTTCTAAGATTTGACCCTGTGACCTAGTTTTTGACCCCAGTTGACCCAATTTCGAACTTGTCCGAGATTTTATCAAGACAATCATTCTGACCAAAATTCAGGTTGATCGGGCAAAAAATGTGGCCCCTAGAGTGCATACAAGGCAAATGTTGACGACGGACGAGGGACGACGGACATCCACCTAACCACAATAGCTCACCTTGAGCACTTCGTGCTCAGGTGAGCTAAAAATGTAGCAAATTGTCATAATATATGCCTGTTTCTCTGTTGAATGTTTAAGTATGAAATTCCAACAATAAAGATAACTAAAAAATTGAGTTATGTAGAGTTACAGTTCTTGTGCACTGGACTACGTAACAAGAGGAACATAATTTCCATGTTTCAGGTAAATCAGTCATAAGGTGACAGAGTTATGCTTTGGAAGCCAAATGCCCAGACACATAGGGTGATCCCACATGTCATGTCTTGCAATGGGTGTATAAAAAGGGAAGTTGATGTTCATACTGCATAAGAAGAAAGGCTTTGTAACTTATTCAAACAGACAACACAAAATAGTTCATAGAAAAACTATAAAACTAGCTCAAAACCAAGGAATTTGCTGTATGAATTATTATGCATTGCATAGTTTACTTTAGAGTTCACTGACATTGCTTGGTAAAATTTAGACTGGTGACAGTCTATCAAATAGAGGTTTATATAAAAAAGTGAAAGATAGAAATAATGTTTAATGTCTTTAAGCCTGATTTAAGAGACCCAGAGTTTCAGATAAAAGAACATTAACTCAATACATGTGTGTGGTGGGTTTATGGTTTAAAATGGTTATGTACCTTGTTTACCTTCAGATCTTAACTCTGGGACTGAATGCCAGTCTAGGTAAACTTTATGATTCACTGAATAAGATCAACATCATTAATTATGCTCTTTATAATATAAGACATAAACAATAATAATCATTTTATTCATCAATCGAAATTGAACCCTGATGATATTTTCAACCGAATGTATTTTTTTTCATTTTGAGATCAAATAAATTTTGAAGAATAAGATAACTCTTTTTTTATTTGTTAATGCGTATCTGGGCAGGTCCATGACAGTTGAGTGAAAAACTTTTGACAGCATATGAATTTACTTTCTTATCCACTATTCCCCACTAATCCACTATTTCCCCACTAATCCACTATTTCCCCACTAATCCACTATTTCCCCACTAATCCACTATTTCCCCACTAATCCACTGTTTCCCCACTAATCCACTGTTTTCCCAAGACTGGTGCAAACATGGACTTTAAAAACAAGATGTGTTTGTGAAACTCTAATGCCCCCGTAACAGCAATTTTTTTCAAAGTTTGACCTTGACAGATGACCTTGACCTTGTCACATGACCTTGACTTTGGTACCAGCGGATGCGGATCATTGAGATCTATCATCATGCCAAATTTGAGCTTTGTATGTCAAATACTTTTGGAGAAAAGGCAAAGGTTAAGTTTTCGGACAGACGGACGGACGGACAGACAGACAGACTGACAGACAGACATGAGTAAAACAATATGCCCCCGATCTCTTGATACGGGGGCATAAAAAAATCTGTTACAAGGTTAGTGCCCCGATTTTATCTGCCTCCCACTGCGGGATCAGTGCAATACTATTGTAAGTGCCTATATATTTATAGGCACTTACAATAGTATTGCACTGATCCCTCAACATTCCTATAATACCCTGAAAACAAGAGGTACTTATTATCTCCCTTGCATGATACAGTACTTTGAGATTTTCCCCTATTGTCAAATTTTCACTAATTTGCACTATGACAGTGGTTTCTTTGTACTTGATCAGTAATTAAAAGTTTCAAAAAAGTGGAAATGGTGAAATGCACCTGTTGATATCTGATGGAAGAAGACCTAGCCATTTCAAACTTGGCACTGCAAGGTTCTCAGTCTCAAATGAGAGAGCCTGAAATATAAAATATAATTTTTGACTTTTTAAGCAAAATGGTACCATCTAGAAAGTACAGACCCTGAACATGTACCAAATTAACTGGATCCAGCAAAGGACAACTAGAAATTGCATTTAGAAAACAAGGACACTGCCTCAGGAAGCAACACTGGGCTGCAGGTGCTTGATGTTGCAAAAGATCTAGGTCACAAAACAAGAGGACCAAGATGGTCCTAGATCGCTCACCTGAGTCTCTTTGACCCCTGGGACATCACATTAATTAGATAGGCAGATGTCAAAAAGAAGATAATTGCCTAAGATCAATACCATTTTCAGCGAAGAGCAAGACAGATATGCCTTTTTGCTCTTTGATTCTATGTAAAAAGGGATGCACCCGGCTGGACCCCAAATGTGACCCCAGGGTCTTGATATGAACAAACTTGAAAGAGGTCCATAAGATGATGCTACATACTAAATATGAAAGCTGTCTGCCTTCTGGTTTCAGAGAAGAAGATTTTTGAAGGTTTTCCTATTTTCACCCATCGTGCTCAGATGAGCTGAAAGGGATGCGCCCGGGTGGAGCCCAAACATGACCCAAGGGTCTTGATATGAACAAACTTGGTAGGGGCCCACTAGATGATGCTACATACCAAAAATGAAGGCAGTGTGTCCTCTGGTTTGGATTAAAGAAGATTTTAAAAGATTTTCGCTCTTTGATTCTATGTAAAAAGGGTTGCGCCCGGGTGGAGCCCAAATATGATCCTAGGGTCTTGATATGAACAAACTTGGTAGAGGTCCACTAGATGATGCTACATACCAAATATGAAAGCTGTCTGCCTTCTGGTTTCATAGAAGAAGATTTTTGAAGATTTTCGTTTTTTTACCCTTCGTGCTCATAAGAGATAAAGGGATGCACCTGTGCAAAGCCCAAATATGACCCAAGGGTCTTGATATGAACAAACTTGGTAGAGGCCCACTAGGTGATGCTATATACAAAATATGAAAGCTGTCTGCCATCTGGTTTCAGAGAAGAAGATTTTTAAAGATTTTCGCTCTTTGATTCTATGTAAAAAGGGTTGGGCCCGGGCAAAGCCCAAATATGACCCCAGGGTCTTGATATGAACAAACTTGGTAGAGGGCCACTAGATGATGCTACATACCAAATATGAAAGCTGTCTGCCTTCTGGTTTCAGAGAAGAAGATTTTTAAAGATTTTCATATTTTCACCCTTTTTGTTAAGGGTAAAGGGAAAGTTAAGGGTGGATTTCATTTATTTGAACAACTTTGGTAGAGCTTGACCCAAGGAACATCCCTGCCAAGTTTCATCAAGATTGGCCCACTGGTTTAGGAGGAGAAGATGTTTTAAGAAATTGTGGACGACGGACGACGCACGACGCACGACGGACGACGCACGACTGACGACGGACGACGGACATCCTACGATCCCAATAGCTCACCTTGAGCACTTTGTGCTCAGGTGAGCTAAAAAGGGGCATAACTCTTACAAACAAGCTTCTAGAGTGATCTCCCTTGATAGTCTAGATAGCTCTTGTGATGGTGACCACACATGCCAAGTTTCAAGAAGATATCTTCAATAACAAGAGATATGACAGAGATTAAAGTTGGTCACACCAACATCAATGCCAATGCAAACAAACACCAACATGATAATAATTCCTTGGGTTTTCTCCGAAAACAGCAAAACTCATAATTATTTGGGAATGTAGAGTGATCACAAATGGGAACCCTTGGCGATTCTACGATAAAGACCCCGGGAATAATATGGGGGCAGCTATCAAAGCATGTCATTTCACACTTGGGTTTTTATGACTTCACAAACATCAACGATTAGGCTAAGGATGATGTTGCATAAAACAAATCAACAAAATGATAAAAGTAGGCATATTATTTCTTGATAACAAAACACAGTGTTTTGCTGCTTTTTGTCATCAAATTATCATATGCCAAAAAGATCTCCACAGACAATCTGAAAGAATTAACAAAATGTGATTTTCTTCAAGCATATTAAATGACAAAATTACCACCAGAAGCCGACTTACCTAAAATGACCCAAAATTTCTACATAAATGGCCAAAGTACGGAATATCCGAGCAATGTTCCAAATGGACACTTCACTCTAAACGCAGAAATCTACCAAAGGAGGAGAAAGATCCTGATCAGACTGTGCACAGTTAGGGCACACAAAACTTATGCAGAAAGTATGTTGTTGTTGTATTTCCAGAACCTCGTAATGAATTTGAATTAGGGTTTTACGTCGCTTTCAACAATCTTTCAGTTATATCGCGACGACTGGAGCACCTAACCATGGATTCCTGGTATTTCTCACACCAGTACTACCACCACATCCCTTTCCTAGCCTCCAGTTGCTATTCCACATAGGTTTACGATTATCTACCCATTTGTGGAAGACAAATGTCGGAAAGGATAAGTGCCGTAGCCGGGGATCGAACCAGTGTGAATAAAGACTCCTGGATTAGAAGTCCGGCGCGCTACCAACTGCTCTATTGCTGCGGCTGCCCTGGTAATGTAGCCGTAGTAATTGATATTTTAGTATTACTTAATATCTGATCCTTAATTTTAATGGAAAAACTTGAGCCAGAGTGGATGAAATTTCTAAAAAATAAGAGTTTCGTTATAGATATAAGCGTCAAAACTAACTTAAAAGAATAAGCTTTAAAGAAGCTTACTTACCCTTGATCCAAATTTGTATACCGCAATTATCTCTATTCCTAGAAAAAAATAAAAAGTTTACAGGGTAAAAATGTTATACTGAAAAATCAAAACACTGATTTATATCGAGATGACTTTTGATATCCAAAATTTAGTTTCAAACATTTTGTAGGAAGAGTTTCTGAAGTGTCGTAACTACAGCTAATTGCCTTCAATAATACCACAGATATCACAAAATGTAAAAAAAAAAAATGCACAACAACAACGACAACAACAATGATAACAAGGCTATATCAAATACTCTGGCTTTCACTAAAAACAACCCAGTTAATGATATAGAGAATAGCAGAAATTGTTTTTGAAAGATCAATTTCTTCAATTTCCACAATATTTTCTAAAGAATAAAACATCAAGAGGTGAAACCCTTTGCTATTGTTGGAAAAACTTGCATAAAATTGAATGAAGTATCCCATTTTAACATTTTATTGGGGGGGGGGGGATGTTAAACAAAATGATACTTCAGAGGTGCATTTGTTGAAGCAAAGTCTTAAGATTCTTAATAAGATTTTTAAGATAAAGCATTCAGTAGAGCGAGATTTTTAAGCCACTCAATAAGAATCTTAAGATATCATAATGAGGTAAAGAAGGTGGTTTTGCATTGTCTTTAAACAAGTAGCCATGACAACGTCGAATATTTTCACTCAAAATATCAAAAATCGTTCATTAAGACACCTTAAAAATCTCATTTAGGTGGGTTTTTCATCTTGCTGTAACGAACGCACCTCAGATTTAAAACTTTTATCTTTACCATGTGGATCTGCATCAACAAGGACTAAAACAGGAATGGCAAACTGATCCCAAAGTTTCTTCAACAACATTCTGGTATTCATGTCTGGAAATCCCTTACCCTAAAACAATATATCAGTAATTTTGTCTTATCTTGTCAAAATTTCATAACTACAATATTAACAAGGACTAAAACAGGAATGGCAAACTGATCCCAGACTTTTTTTCAACAACATTCTAGTGTTCATGTCTGGAAACCCCTTACCCTAACACAATTAAACTTTAATTTTGTCTTATCTTGTCAAAACCTTGTAACTAGAGTATCAACAAGAACTAAAACAGGAATGGCAAACTGATCCCACAGTTTCTTCAATAACAATCTGGTGTTCAGGTCTGGAAACCCCTTACGTGACATTTCCAATTACTTTAAATGTGTGCAAAGCAAAGCTTCTTGCCAGCCTGTGCAGCCTCAAAGTCTGACCAGAATCTATACTCTGTGTTATATTGATACATGAGGTCTTAATCAATTTTCATGCAGTTAGCATAATTATTATTGTTGCATTGTCTCGTTGCAAATGTTACACAATGTTTGTACCTCGCACAGGTGTGAAATCATTGGAAATGTCACACACAGGCTCATTTGTTTTTTCTTTGGTCAGCAAACAAAACCTTGTAACTACAGCATCAACAAGTACTAAATCAGAACGGCAAACTGATTTCAGAGTAAATCTTCAACAACATTCTAGTATTCATGTCCGGAAATCCCTTACCCTAAAGCAATAAAACCATTTATTTTATTGATGATGATTCTATCTTTTGTGAGCAATCAACCTTTGTAACAACAGTATCAACAAGTACTAAATGCTGTATGACAAATTGATCTCAGAGTTTTCTCAACATTCTGGTATTCATGTTTTGAAAACTTTTAACCTGACAGGATATAAACATTTAAGGGATGAAGAGAGTATTTGTTGATTTCATGGAGGTATGAAACTAAAATTGTAATCACACTATGAATATGTGAAACAGATGTAATTAGGATTTTAGCTTCATACCTCCATGAAATGAATAAATTAATCTCTTCATATATCAAATTTCAATAAAGTGAACACAAAATATAAAGATTTGGCAAAATGGATCATATTTTATACACGACATCTTTATTGGGAAGCACACAAAAAAGCTGCATCAAAATTATTTTCATTGAGAAATGACTTCAAATTTTCAGCAATTCAGAATGCATAAAAATTTATGGAATCATTGAAAAATAAATCATTTGTCAAGGATGATTCTTTGTTGAGTGAATAAAACATTATTACAGTATCAACAAATACTGAAAAAAGAATGGAAAATTGATCCTAGATTATCCTAGATTATCTGAAATAAGAATCTAATATTCATATGTCAGAAAATCCTTTACCCTAAACCAGGAATGTTAAAATGATCCCAGAATTTCAAAAGGATGCACACAAAGAATGTATGCCTGGAAAACCTTCACCCTAATAATGAAGTAAGAAGTTTTTGTCATAAATAAGAGATGAAAAGAGTATTTTGTTGATTTCATTGAGGTATGAAACTAAAAACCTAATCACACTGTATGAATATGTGAAAGTATATGTGGTCTAAAACTCTACATCAAAGAATGAAACAAACAATAACTCTCAGTGAAAACAAACTTACAGTAACCAGAATACATGGGTGGAGTGTCTCATGCAATTTGGCTTCGATGACTTTTTGAAATGTTGCATCTTTCTCAATAACTAGGATGAATTTTGCATTTGTACTTATACCTTAGAAACGAAAAGGAGCAACAATTAATATTCAATCAATTACTAAACATGTTAGGTTATGAAATATAATCATCATAGCAACAACAAGAGCACCGCCTACAGGTGGAATGCTCAAATGCAGGTGTTGGATATTGCAAAACTCTAAGTGAAAAAAGGGTCAGAACTCTTACATTAATGCCTCCAGAGTTATTCTCTTTGAAAGTCTGGATAGCTCTTGAGATGGTGAACACACATGCCAAGTTTCAGGAAGATATCTTCAATAACAAGAGAGATATTACCAAGGGTAAAGAATGTCACCCTAACACCAATGCCAACATCAACGTGAACAATGCCAAGGTGATCACAATACCTAAGATTTTCTCTGAAAACAGCTGAACTAATTAAAAGGTCTAGGCACTTTTGGTTTTGAGCAAACAAGAATTAGATCTTTGGCTGGCCCATACCCTTGTAAAATGAAGAGATTAGCTAGTCAATATTGCTAGTGAAATCCATCTGTAAAAAGTATGTTCTGACTTTCAGCTCAATTTGAAGTTGAACAATTGACAGAACAGAACAATCTTTTTAAAAGACGTGTACATAGTACATTGACCTTGACGTGCAACCTTGAACATGGACATTACTGCGAAATGTTTACAATGGAACATGTACTGAAAATAAGGAATTCCATTCACACCAGTTGGCAAAAACAAAACAAATCATTTCAATAGTGTTAAAAACTATACTATTCAAACTATTAGCTAATTTCTTAATCATGTCATAAAAGAGTCTTTGTCTGACATTTGCAACAATTATATATGTGCGCAAAGCAAGATTCTGGCCAGCCTGTGCATCCGCACAGTCTGACCAGAGTCTTTACTTTGCATTCTGTAATGCAGGTCTAAACACCTCAGTGTGGTCAGGATAATTATATTATCATTCCATTGCGTGGCTGTCTAGGATGTTCTATTTATGTCCATCATGCACATGATAAAATTGTTGGAAATGTCACGCACATGCTCATGATAAAATTGTTGGAAATGTCATGACCATGCTATTGGTAACATTGTTGGAAATGCCGCACACATACTACAGCCAAAATTGTTGGAAATGTCACACATACACACACTCGTGATAAAATTGTTGGAAATGTCACATACAGGCTCAAATGTAAAGCAGTAGTCAACCCAGGTTGTATATTTATTTTCAAACTAAGATTGTTACTCACTATGCATTCCTTTCACATTATTTGGCACTTGAATACCCTGAAATCATATTGTATAAAATTGTTTAATAACGGGGCTCAACATAAAAGGGTAGTCTAGGAGTCTACGGGTTCTTATTTTCCAGACAGGACTCCTTTATTTGCATTTAAGGTGTCTGGCAGTCCCCTTGATCATATGTGAAAATTGCATTGTTATTGAGGCTACTCAATATTTGTGCCTTTTGCTTACAAGATATTATTGGAAATTTGAACAGATTCTTAAATTCTTATTGTGCAATGTAAATTCTGTTATATAATAAAAAGTTGTTTTCTTTTGCCAATATTTGAGATAGGTTGAACATGCAAAATTACCTAATTATAATATATGTATAACCAAGAAATCAAGAACAAACATTTAACTGAACTCTCTTGCTAAAATTACTCTTACCAAAACACTTTGTCAGTTCTAAAGAGGCAAACATTAACAAATACAAATTACCTGAATGACAATACATCATTGTTGAATACCTCAGTTTGAAAGTGTGTCCTACTTACCATTTGTGTTTGTTGACAGTCTATGTAATTATTATCTACATCTTGGAAACGTAAATCACCAGCAATACAACCTTTAGAAGTGGCTAGCTATATAGAGAATAATATGTTAGTGTCTTATAATGTCAATGTTATCTTGTTGAGGTTGGGAGAATTTATCATGTCAGGGCTTTGCCGAGTCATGATAATTTCTCGCAGCAGAGACCAGTTAAAATTGATATTTTAACACACTTCCATGCAAATCAGACAATCATTTTTTTAGTGCTTAATTGTAACAAACCCTTATAATCAAAGAAATTCAGATGAAAGTGAATGGAGATTGTTTCTAAAAATAGACTGCATGATATCATGCTATTTTATCAGACCGATGATATCAGGTCAATACAGGCTCCATTGCTTGATAAAAGACTAAAGAATCTTAAAACTAATCATAAAGCAAAATACAATGTAATGAAATCAAAACATTGCAAGTACCTAAAGAAACTACATGTATTTTTTTTATCTTCTGTTTGAATCAAAAGAATCTATGATAATTTCTCCTTTTCCAACAAAATATTCAAAAGTAAAGGATGGTATTTTTCAAGTTTGACTTATTTTGTTGACTGCAAACATTTTTTAATTTGAATCAGTCTTAAAATTGTACAGGAGCATTACACAGTGTAACCTAAATGATAAATATATAATATGTACTAAGTGTTTTGTATGAAAAAAAAAAAATCTAATGAGGTTGTGGGAATTGATAATTGTTGAGGTTCTGCTGAGACAATTATCAATTCCCAGAACTGAGTTAGATATTTTTTTCTTTCAATACACTATTATGTATTATATTTATCTTATAAACTCTATTTGCCTTGCTTTCATTGATGTTTCTAACAAAATGCAAGTTTCTAAGAATATCGACATTATGTCATTGTTCCAAAGATATGCATGTGATTTCATAAAGAATATCTAATGGGATGTTATCACACAGATATTTGTATAGTTATTAAATAAATGATCTGACCTTGCTATCTGAGTGTTTGTATATTGGCAATGTTGAGTTTTTGGTTAAGTCTTACAGACAGAAGAACTAAATTTAAGATGGACAGATTGCCAGACAGACAATGTACAGCAATATGACCCTTATCTAATTGTTTTGGGGACATTAAAGGGTTTGTACTCACAATGTTTGTAAGTCCCATCTGGGAAAATGTAACATAAATGACAGATTGTCAACTATTTGATAAAAAATCTCTTTGACTACTCAAGAATACAACAACAATGATATTATGTAAGCAAATTGTATTGCCATTACTTCATGTACTCACATACAACATACATGACAGATTGTCAACTATCTGGTCCAACACTCTTGGACTACTCAAGAATACAACAACAATGATATTATGTAAGCAATTTCTATTGTGATTAAAAAAAAGCTGTGTACTCACAATATGTAAGTCCCATCTGGGTACATGTAACATACATGACAGATTATCAACTATCTGGTCCAACACTCTCTGACTACTCAAGAATACAACAACAATGATATTATGTAAGCAATTTCTATTGTGATTAAAAAAAGTCCATGTACTCACAATATGCAAGTCCCATCTGGGCACATGTAACATACATGACAGATTATCAACTATCTGGTCCAACACTCTCTGACTACCAAACAAATCTGGATCCTGGTAATATATGTCTCTGGAAAATATAAAACTAACCTACAAAATCCAGTAAAACTTCTATTAACCCTTGTCATGCTGAAAGAAAACTACATCAAAACTGCATTTAAAATCAATGTACTAAAAGCAGAGGATGCTTTTACTGCCAGTCAGCATTTATTTTGAAAAATTTAACTATGAAACTTTTCTTATCAAAAAAGAAAAAAATCAGGTGGTATAGACTGAGATCAGACTACACATATGTGTAGACTGATCTTTTCTATACCACATGTTAAAGCAGAAATATTCCAGGTTCAGCATTATAAGGGCTAAGGGAACAGCAAATGGAACCAAGGTCTTTGCTTCTGACTATTTATGGGGCAAATATAAGACCTAACATTCTCTACTTCTAAACACAAACTTTTCTCCAGAAAAAAATAATTCCCCTACCATAGAGTTGTTTTATTGTGTAAAACTTCTAAAATCCAAAGTCAAGATTTTCATACTAACAGTAAAAGAAAGCATGTCACCTGCTGAAATTTGAAAGGAAATATCATATCAAGGATATTAAAGATAAAGAGGATATTGAATGAGTGGTCATTGAATACCGTATTTATTAAACGAGTCATCTATAAATAGATAAAAACGAGGCTATGCCGAGTATTTATCTGTTTTAGATGACAAGTTTAATAAATTCGGTCTTTCATGAGCACAAATTTGATATTCTATTTATAATATGACCCAAATTTTCACATAAAATTGTCATATTTCTTGAAATTCAACATATCAATTTTCCTCGAAACTAAATACGCCGATTAAAACTGACGTCACAATATATACATTATGACGTCATTTTCCCGGTCACAAAAGAGTGTTGCTATTCGCTCTGAGCTCATTTGCATAGTTATTCCACTAGTGTAATAACACTCATGTAATTAACAAAAATATTCAACGGGGTAATTTCACTCCCGCAATGTAGGTCATATTATATAAGAAGATACAAAAACAAAGTTTAAGATTTTAAAAAAACTAGATCAAAGATCAATTTGACATGGTGCAAAGTTAAAGCCAACAACCTTATACATACCTATTTAAATATATTTTTGTTCTTCATGTAAATATTATCATGTAAGCATGGATACGTAAATTTTCATTAGGTCCTACTTTCCAAAGTTAGATGACAGGACTTATCCATTTTTTAAACAAGAGCCATGTTGGACAGCACCATCCCCCGCCATCAAAGCTTGGCAGTAAACTGAAGCCTAATCAAAGCGCAATAATTCAAAACTTATGCAAGCAAGAGTTGTAGTTCTTGTGCACTGCTCTTCTTCATGAGATCTATCCACCTATAAAGTTTCAAGTTGATAGCTTTTATACTTTAGGAGATATGCTCCGGAAAAGTTTTGGAATGGAATGACAGAATGACGGAACGACTGAGAATGGAATGATGGAATGACAAACCAGAGACCATTACTATATCCCCTTTGCCAAAACTGTGGGGGATAATAAGCTTGGTTCAAAACAGTTGTGAATGTCTTTATATTTATTTGCGCAGGGCCACCGATACAATCATTGGGTGTAAGCTTCTAGAGAATCTAATGAAAACTCCTAACAGATGCACGAATAAAGAAACAGAGACACACTTTGCCAATGCTAAAGCTCCTTTGTACGGTAGTCTCTTTGGGTCATGAGTTCACTTAAAGTTGTGCATGCTTAAAATTTTGTTTGTGCCTGTAAATTGTTATAGTGCACATTTATTATTATGGATGTACATCCCTGAAATTTAACAAATCTTATTTTCATAAAAAAAAATTGCTGATCCAAAATCTTTTTATATGTACACCAGGGTTCGACACTAAGGGGAGTTAGGGAGTCCAAGACTCTTTGTTTTCCAGTTGGGACTCATTTTGTAAGTCAGGAGTCTAATGGACTCCCTTGGTTATAGAAAAATGATTCCACAACAACAATAAAAAATTACTTTCCATCTTTTAGCTCTGTTCACAACAAGAGATGTTGCAGATAACTTTTCAGAGGGAACATGGGGAAAAGAAGAAATTGCTTTAAGCAAGCAATTTCTTCTTTTTCACAATGTTGTTTTGAATATGAAAAGTCGGACTCCTTACTTTGAGTATGGACTCTATTATTTCTAAGGGTGGGAGTCCATTAGACTCCTTATCCACAAAAGCTAGTATCGAACCCTGTACACCCATAAAATCTACATAAGCTTCCCATTCTTTTGATGTGCACCAATAGAATTAAGAGGTGCTTGCCAAATTTACGGGAGCAAGACTAAATAAAGAGTTAAGACCAATTTTGTGTACCAATCCCTTAAGCTTTAACTAGAAGAAATTAATGAAAAAATTTTCTTCACCTTTTAGTACAATATCTGTCAGTCTTGACGAGTCTATAAATCATGGATAAGACTTTAACCATTAGACCTGAAAATTAAGATTGTAAATTTAAAGACAGACTTCAGAAACTTGTCATGTTTAATAAATTAGAATAATTTCTTTCATGCTAAGCTTTTCATTAGATTGTCAAGAAATACAGGTAGACTATCTTTATTACTTAGTTATCCATGTACTAAATTGATCTTACATTGAAAAAAAAGTAATGCTTATTCCCTCCACACGATGACTCAGTTCATAACAGTTGTGACTGCCTATAAACATATAGGCAGTTACAACTGTTTCGGACTGATCTATCAACTTGGCTTACACTATCATTGAAGTTGAATTAATTCATCTAGATTATCCCACTTCAGGGTTTTAGTCCAATGTCAATAAACAAGAGGACCATGATGGTCCTATATCGCTCACCTTCGTCTCTTTGACTTCTCCGTTAGCAAAATTAAATACTTGAAAGATCATTAAATTTTTCAAAGAAAAACATAACTCTATTTCTATGATCGCTGCATAAATTTCTATCCTTTTCTAAACAAGTTTCATGTGACGTGGCCAACATTCTGACCAAGTTTTATAAAGATTGGGCAATATTTGTGGCCTCTAAAAAGAAAATAGTCAATTTGGCCCCTTTTCCCGTGATATGACATGGATCTTTCCAATTTTAGATAGGGTTCATCCTAGTGACCTAGCCATTTTTCTGATCATGTTTCATGAAAATTTTATAGTATTTGTGGCTTCTAGAGCGTAAACAAGAAAATTGTCATTAAGGCCCCTTTTCCCGTGATATGGCACGGATCCTTCCCATTTTCAATAGGGTTCATCTTTGTGACCTGGCCAACATTCTGACAAAATTTCATAAAGATTGGGCCATATTTGTGGCCTCTAGAGTGTAAACAAAAAATTGTCATTAAGGCCCCTTTTCCTGTGATATGGCACAGATCCTTCCCATTTTCATTAGGGATCATCTTTGTGGCTTGGCCAACATTCTGACCAAGTTTCATGAAGATTGGGCCATTTTTGTGGCCTCTAGAGTGTAAACAAGAATATTGTCATTAAGGCCCCTTTTCCCTTGATATGGCATGGATCCTTCCCATTTTCAAAAGGGTTCATCTTTGTGACCTGGCCAACATTCTGACTAAGTTTCATGAAGATGGGGCCATATTTGTGGCCTCTAGAGTGTAAACAAAAAAATTGTCATTAAGGCCCCTTTTCCCGTAATATGGCACAGATCCTTCCCATTTTAGATAGGGATCAACCTTGTGGCTTGGCCAACCATCTGACCAAATTTCATAAAGATTGGGCCATATTTGTGGCCTCTAGATTGTAAACAAGAAAATTATCTTTTAGGCCCCTTTTCCCTTGATATGGCATGGATTCTTTCCATTTTCAATAGGTTTAATCCTTGAGACCTGAAAACATCCTGACCAAGTTTCATGAAGATTGGGCCATATTTGTGGCCTCTAGAGCCTAAACAAGAATATTGTCATTAAGGCCCCTTTTCCTGTGATATGGCATGGATCCTTCCGATTTTCAATAGGGTTCGTCCTTGTGACCTGACAAATATCCTGACCAAGTTTCATGAAGATTGGGCAATATTTGTGGCCTATAGAGTATAAACAAGAAAATTGTCTTTAAGGCCCCTTTTCCCTTGATATGGCACGGATCCTTTCCATTTTCAATAGGCTTCATGCTTGTGACCTGGCCAACATTCTGACCAAGTTTCATGAAGATTGGGCCATATTTGTGGCCTCTAGAGTGTAAACACTAAGATTGTTGACGCCAGACGCCGGACGACAGACGAGGGACGACGGACATTCAATGATCACAAAAGCTCACCTTGAGCACGATGTGCTCAGGTGAGCTAAAAAGGGTCCAAGGGACTATGATTGGGATTAAAGGGGTCCTTTTTTAAAGTTAGGGAGTCCCTGCTTTAGAAGTACTCCATTTCTTTTAACCCTTTCCTGTTTGACAAATTTTGGACATGTCCAAATTCAAAGGTTTTGCAGACAAAAATCTAAAGTGGATTTGATTTGAAAAATAACCATTCAGAAGGGTGGAAAATAGTGTGGAAAAAGAAGAAATTGCTTGTCAGAAGCAATTTCTTCTTTATTCACAATGTTTTCTCAATCATAAAATCACAGGCATGTAAAAAGCAGGGATTAAACAGCAAAGGTTTAAGCACACCTTATTTTTATGTGAATTTTGAGTTACTCCTTGAATTCAGGCAAAGAAAGTGTTTCATTTATATCAATATTTGGGGTTCAACTTAGGGTTAATTGCAGACTCTTTAACCCTTTTCTGTTAAATCCCTGCTTTTTACGTGCCTGTGATTTTATGATTGAGAAAACATTGTGAAAAAAGAAGAAATTACTTCTGACAAGCAATTTCTTCTTTTTCCACACTATTTTCTACCCTACTGAATGGTTATTTTCTAAATTTAATCCACTTTAAATTTTTGTCTGCAAAACCTTTGAATTTGGACAGGTCCAAAATTTTGTAAAACAGGAAAGGGTTAAAATAGTTTTCAATTGTGTTTTTCAAGTTGATTCCAAGACAGTCTATGGAGATCATGTCAGATAGTTTTGAGGCTCCAAGCAAACTTATCTGTTAGTCTGTTAATCACAAAACCTGTGTCCCTTAAAACCC
Source organism: Fragum whitleyi (assembly GCA_948146395.1). Lineage (NCBI taxonomy): Eukaryota > Metazoa > Mollusca > Bivalvia > Cardiida > Cardiidae > Fragum > Fragum whitleyi. The sequence continues at coordinate 68,808,329 of OX411548.1, forward strand.
TGTGACTTACCAAATTTCTTGACTGAGGTAAGAGACTCAAACTTGACACTCTTCATCTTTGATTCTTCACACATCATAATACCAAACTCTTGGTCAAATCTTTAAAGAACAAAAAAGAAACAAAAAAAACCTAATTTTGGTGATATTAATTCATAAAATATGAAGGAAATATTTTTTCTAATTCATGGATTATAAAACCTAAAAACCTACACTTATGCATGAACTTTTATCCCCGACCTACAATTATAACATTTGATAGATGTCAAAATCAGTATTATTTCATGGAGACAGTTTTCTATAAGCTCAAAACTTACTATCTATCTTGTGCATTTGAGTAGATTTTCAATGATTTTTTTTTTTTTTTTTTTTTTTTCAGTTCATTATCAATTAAACTGTAGTTTTGGTTGACTTCCAGTTCTTTTCTTGACTCTCTATAAATTTCATTTCCTTTTTTTTTCAAGTAAAAAAGCCTCTGGTTATATATATAATATGATTTATTTGTTTGAATGCCTGGGGTTTAACATCATTTTTAAACACTTCCAGTCAATTTGTGGTACCTGGAGCATCTACTCATGATTTCCTGGTATTTCTAAACAGGATTACCATGAAATACTTTTTTATCTTATAACTGTACAAATATCCGTGTGATATCATCCTGTATGATATTTTTTATGATATCACATAGTTATTTTTATAATAATGATATAATGCGGTTATTTTTAGAAACTTGCATTTCAGTTAAAAACATTGATGAAAACAAGACTAATATAGAGGTTATAAGATAAATATAATACATACTTAGTGCATTGTATGAAAAAAATATCTAACTCGGTTGTGAGAATTGATAATTGCCTCGGCAGAGCCTCGACAATTATCAATTCTCCCAACCTCGTTAGATATTTTATTTCATACAAAACACTAAGTATGTATTATATATTTAAGCCTCCAGGTACTGATCGAACAAAGGTTCATAAGATATAACTATATACCAATTGGTGGAAGACAATTATCAGACAGAATGCCGGCTAAAATTTGGGATTGAACCCTGGACCTATTGAATAATAGAAGAAAGACATCGCAGCTATCAACTACAACATTACAATATTGACTGGTACATAATATTTCTCAGCGGGCAAGTAAATTGTTGTAACTACAGATTGATTAAAACTGACCTAACAATATTTTGGTTGTGTACTGAGCCATTGACCAACCACAGATATATTGATTTCTTGACTTTTTTCAGATGATAACTCTTAAGATTTTCCAGAGGAGTTACTGGTCTAGATCCCTGGTACCTCCTCTAGACCTACCCATGATCTTTCAAGATTTGGATCAACTAAACACAGGGGGGTTTAAATCTCTTAGCCATTATCATGCTGAATAAAAACTTAAGAAAAATTGAATTAAAATCAAAGTGCTGAAATCACCAGATGCACCTATAATTATTCAATATTCAACCCTTTCCTGTTTTACAAAATTTTGGACCTGTCCAAATTCAAAGGTTTTGCAGACGAAAATTTAAAGTGGATTTAATTTGAAAAATAACCATTCTGTAGGGTAGAAAATAGTGTGGAAAAAGAAGAAATTGTTTGTCAGAAGCAATTTCTTCTTTTTTCACAATGTTTTCTTAATCATAAAATCATAGGCACGTAAAAAGCAGGGATTAAACAGCAAAGGGTTAATTTTATTATTGTGTTATTTTAACACCAGCTTTTGACATTTTCTTGTTTAAAATGTGACATCAGAATGGTATATACTAAGATCAGACTGCACATATGTGCAGCCTGATCTTTGTCTATACCTCTGGCCAAAATGTGATTATTCCAGGTTCAACTTCAGCATAACAATTAGGGTTAAGGTAGTGAACCTGTAATAGTTCCAAACATTTCGAAACTGAGGATCTTTCACAATGTTGACTGAGGTATCCAAATTAAAATCATTAGGATACCTCAGTTAACACTGTTAAAGTGCATTACTACACAAATGTTGTGGAATTAATAGGGGTCAACGAGCCCTAAAAAAGAAACAAAGACCAGATTATTACCTGACATTTGACCAGGATTCTGTGCTGGGAAATGTCAGGGATGGAGGCTTGTCTGAGGCTACATCTTCAAGTATCCGAAGAATAACGCTTTCAATTTTGTTGAGAATCTCAGTTCTGTAATAATGTAAAATTTTGGAAAAACTTTGTTAAACTAGTGTCTAAAAATATTTTGTATCAACAGAATCCTCATAATGCAGTTTGTGCAATTCAAAATGAGAGTAAACTAAACTTCAGATTAATTCAGGGTAAAAACATTTTAATATATCCCTTTAATATTATATAATCTACTATTTCCTGTACTTAAATTACAGTTTGTTTTTAAACAACTTGTCAATTTGGGGGACATTTCACCCAGTCTTGCGCAAGTTTTTCCCACACTGATTTAGTAGAAAGGAGGCAGTGCAGACTGACCTTAGTCTAAAAAGTCTTCCAAAATAATGTACCGCAGGAAAATCTAGTGAACAGCAGAATGGCTAAACAAGACAGTGTTTTTTCTAGGTGGTTAAACGGAATGGGTCGGAAACCAGGCTAATTGGGAAAAATGTGTTAATTTCTCAAAAATTTGGGATAAATTATAATCAATATGGTTTTGGCCAAAAATTACCTTTATGCATAAACTATCATCCCAATAAAGGTTTCTTTGCCTATTTTATTAATCGAAATGAAATTGAACTAAGAAACAACATGTTTATCGCTTTTTTTTTCACTTCCCGAAAATTCCCTATTTACTAAAGTTGAGGACCTTGCCAAACTGTTTAATGGAACAGGGATTATTTTGGGATGGGCTGAACTGATTTTGAGGACAAACTATTTGTTTTAGACTAAATCTGATCACAGTTTTGGATGGGCCCCATATATAAGCTATTCAAATCTGATGCTTATTTTAATATAGGATAGGTATTAAGGATTCTTGGGCCCACCACTTTTTGCTAATGGCCCATCAATTTTGCAGATGGCCCATCAAAATTTTAGATTTTACATGACGTAAATGAATGGGACATGGGCCATTGGCCCATTTCAATGGCCCATCATAAAAATGATCCAAAAATATCCCTGATGGAACGATCCTCGACTTTAGCAAATTGGGATTTTTTTTCCTGATTTTGGGAAAAAATGGCACTTTTTTTGCATTGGGAACAGGTCCTTTTTGGGGACCCAAACAAAGAAGGAGAAAAAACTCTGCAAGAGAAACCTGAAATAATAGGTTGCCAAAACAAGAAAATAATTCCAGGAAATCATGAAGACAATATTTAGCATACATTTATATAGTATGAATGAATAAGGAAAAACATATTTTTATATTACCAGCCTCCTCTAGGCCACTAATTCTGTAGTCTTATATTTATAATTCAATCTTGTGACACTGCTAGAATATACGTAATGAGATTGTAAATGGCAACTCCATTGGCAGTGAATTTAAAATTAAAGAAATAATTGATACAACATGCTTGCTATTGAGTTGTTATACGGTTGTCATTCTAATTCTGCCAAGTTAATTAATCTTTATCCTGTTTGACATAAATTTCGTGGCAAATTTCATAGTTTAATGTGCTCAAATATGGGAGACTACACTGGGCTACCATTACCAAGTTACCATGTCAGAAAAATAAGTAAGATAATTATTTAAAAAAAAAAAAAAAAAAAAAACAAGATGCTTATGATAATGAACGGACAAGTACAGACACACCACTTTGTGATTGACACTTGTTTGTGGACAAAGAGACTAAAAATAATTCAGAACCCCTGAACTGTACTGTAGTGGAGTTTAGATCCTTTGCTTGCATAAGGACAGTGTCTTTTTCCGCATACTTTGATGATTCTTTTTCTAATCCAGTTACTAGTTGTTGACCTTTCCCCTTAGAAAACTTCTGAATTTGACTTTCCACTACTAGAGATTGCCGTAAAGCTGACAAAGAGACGAATATTTCGTTTGAATCCATCGTCTGAATTTTGTTAAAATCTTAATCTCTAATTTGATTGCAAGTTACTAAGCGTCTTAAAGACGCTGACTCTTAGGGTGGGAGCTTTGTCCCTCAATAGACTGGAAGTTTTAAAACTGCCAGACCGTTAACGAACGAAGTATTGCAGCCAAATTGCCTAAGACGGAAGTTGAGCACCGGACTTTTATAGTTTCGATGTATGGAACTCATTAAGCAATGAAGTAGTAACTGCACCCAGTCTAAATTCGTTTAAAAACAGACTCAATAACCGGTCTTAATATTCACCCCGGGACGCACCGGGACACCCCGGGACTCAATAAGACACCCCGGGACGTATCAAATATGATTTATATGCAATAAATAGATGGACATTATGTAAATTAATTATACAAATGTACAGGTATACTTTTTTATATGAGTAATTTACATATCTAAATTCAGTCCCAATATGTTAGTGAAATCGTTTTGTGAATTCGTATAAACATTAAAAATTAGTCCCGGGGCTTTAGTGAGATCGTATGTGCATTTATATTAAGTCCCGTTTTTTCTTATTTCACGAGAAGACGTTTACTAAGATTCATGTACACTTGAATTAAGTGCCGGGGTGTTTCTTATCCTATCATGAAGAAAACGACTTTTGAATTCGTATATCCATATAAATTAAGTCAATCAGTCTCGGGGACTTTCTCCTTCCAGGAAAATTGTCTTGAAAATTAAATGTTCAATTGAAAAAAAGTACCGCGGTGTTTCTTATCCTTCTTATACCGTTTCATGAGTTCTTGTATGCATATAAAATTAGTCATGGGATTGTTTCTTATCATGGAGAATTCTTTTTTTCAGCTAGTATATCAGTTATGTTTAGTCCCGGGGTGTTTCAAATTCAAAGAGAAGTCCTTTACTAAGATTCTTGAGCAATTTAATTTAGACACGGAGTAATTCTTATCCTATCGTTTTGTGAGTTTGTATATGCATATAAAATTAGTTCCGGGGCGTTTCTTCTTCCAAGAAAAATCACATTTTTAGTTTTCAAGATTGTGCATTTGAATTTTGTCACGGGGTTGTTTTATATCCCAAAAGAAAACGATTTGTGATTTCGTATATACATAAAAAAATAAGTCCCGGGGTTTTTCTTTTTCCAAGGTAAATCGTTTTGTATGTTTTCTGTTCAATTGAATTTAGTCCCTGAGTGATATCTTATTCTTTTACGAAATCGTTTTGTGAGTTTGTATATGCATATAAAACTTGTCCCCGGCCTCTTCCAAGAGAAATCGTTTTGTATGTTTTTCTGTTCAATTCAATTTAGTCCCCGGTTGTTTCTTATCCTATGCGAAATCGCTTTTTGAGTTTGAATATGCATATAAAATTAGTACCGGGGTGTTTCCTCTTCTAAGAGATATCGTTTTGAATGTTTTCTGATGCATTTGAATTTAGTCCCAGGTGTTTCTTTTCCTATGCGAAATCGGTTTGTGAATTTGTATATGCATTTATGAAATTAGTACCGGGGTGTTTCCTCTTCTAAGAGATATCGTTTTGACTGTTTTCTGATGTATTTGAATTTAGTCCCAGGTGTTTCTTTTCCTATGCGAAATCGGTTTGTGAATTTGTATATGCATTTATGAAATTAGTCCCGGGGTGTTTCCTATTTTACGAGAAATCGCATTGTAAGTTTTTTGGCATTTGTATTTATTCCTGATGATGGTTTTTTAATCCAATGATAAAACGTTTCTGGGCTAGTGTATGCATTTTCATTTATGTCTGGTGTGTCTAAGAGAAATCGTTAGCAAAGATTTCAGTGAAAATAAATTTGATCCCGGATATTTCTTATCCTTTACGAAATTGTTTTTGAACTCGTATTTGAATATAGAATTAGTCCAGTTTTTGTACTACACGAAATTCTTTTTTGGGCTCGTTTTTGCATATAAAATTAGTCCCGGTATGTTTCTTATTTATTTTTAATAAAATTGCATGCTTCTCCACAAACAGTATCGGTTAGGTGTCTGTCTCCATACAATGATATCATCAAAATTAGTGTAATACCAATTCAACAATTTAAAAAATCTTATTTGTATTTAATCAAATTTACATTTTCATAATCAATTTCTTATTGGTTAACGATTTTATAGCCTACTTTTTATATATGAACCGTCCCGGGGTGTCCCGGTGTGTCCCGGTGCGTCCCGGGGTGATTATCAAGACCCCTCAATAACCACTGGAAAAATCACGAACTCAAATTCACTCCGAGCTGCTACAGCACTCACACAAACATAAAGAGAGTAAAAAGAGACGGACCTATAGAAGCTGAAGCCTTACCTGCGGTCCTAGGAAGGTAAATAAAAGGTAAATAAAAAGTTCAATATCGTGGGTCGGTTCCCAGACTGGTTCACTGACAATTGTTAGGCCTACGTTTTAAAGGGGGTGGGGGTGTAGTGCAGTGGCTATGCAAATTAGAGAGACCTTCGACCCGGCCAGAGACATAGAATAACATATATTTATATATATATATATGTGTGTCTCTGACCCGGCCATTTAGGGTGAGGGACCTTTTCTCTGGATGGATCTCGTCTGTCTATGTCTTCGGTTCGTTACATAACTAATTGTCTTTCGGATGACGTATGTTAAGACCGAGCTGTTCCGACCGTTCGATAGTGCTTTGCATCGAGCACGTTATAGAACCATGTCGGATTTTTAAGAGCAGCGGTTTTCGTCAAACTTCAACTTAGTGTACTGGAGCCAAAACTAAGCCTCTTGCTTTTGGGGGATCTTCTGTGTGTCTTCTTTTCACTTCACGGGTATAACGTTTTGCACTGAACTTGAGTGAGTGGTGGAGCCACTGATTATTGAGTCTACTTTAAAAAAAAATATTATTGTTATTTTTATATAAATATAGCATTGACGAGCGAGTTCCGTGGTGTTACTTGGATTTGATGGTTCATTCTGTAGTTACTGTTGTTATTTTTATTTCCAATACATAAATATTTGCATTGTGTAGTGATGAATTCTAGCCTCCATTACTTTTAGGTAAATTTTGGTTGAAATACTTCAAGCTTGGTAACTTCAGCCAAGTAACGACCAGCAAGGTCATTAATATCATCATATCAGGCGTTATTTGCCATGTGCTATGGAAATTTTACTCCAATAAACGCAGTGAAAATTACACCCATCCCAGTAATAATCACACGACGTGCAATGTCGAGTAAAACGTTTTTTAAGGTCAAATCCAGCCCCGCATTTAGCCCGATTAGCTCAGTTGGTAGAGCACCAGACTTCAAAACCATTGAAGTTCGACCGCGTGGGTTCGATTCCCGGGCTGGTTCACTAACAAAACTAATTGTCTTTCGGATGAGACGTTACACCGAGCACGTTAAAGAACCATGGCGGATCTCAGCAGTAGTTTCGTCATGAATCCTTGCAGTATCCCCCGTAACAACTAACCGTCTTCTTGGGGCGTCGCTCATATGGGCATGTGCTACGGTAGCGACGATAAATATACGGAAATACACACACACGCATTCAGGCTGACAAAACGGTGCAACCTGGTTTCAAATTATACCCCGCTTTGTACGTGTACTCACGTACAAAGCGGGGTATAATTTGTAAACAGTTCCATCGTTTGGTCATCCCGAACGAAGGGCTCATTCTGCATTTACAAAATATAATGTTTGATACTTTGGACGCTACGGGCTGTCGAGTCATCAAAAAAGGGGCCAAAAATTTGGAATTTAACATAGGGATGAATGTCTCTTTCAGTGCGTTTATTGGAGTATTAAGTGCAATTGCCTTAGCACATGGCACATAACACCCGTAGGGCGTTATGCTTAAGCCATGTGCTTAGGCGATTGCACTTTATACTCCAATTAACGCAATGAAAAGACACTCATCCCTTACAATTGCAATCATCTGGATCAAAGAAACTATTAAAATATTCAGCCAAATATTAAAGCTTCAAGTCTACTTTCTGCGCGTATAGATTACACAATCTATTTTTAGATAGTGTATTTTCTCGCTATCAAAGTGAAATGATCCACAGGGGCAAGTTGGGCCTAATATGACAAGACTAGATTTTTCAATTACTTATGATATTTCTGGTCTTTCGTTTCATCATGATCGGGTTGATAACTTGAGTGCTATTGGCTGTTGCTACGTCCAAAAATGAGCCCATATGGCAAAATATGAAAATATCTTCTTTTCTGATAATACCAGTCATAATTTAACCAAACTGAATGGAATGATGCTTAGGATATCACCTTTCAAATTCCCTCTTTAATTCCTGATGGGCTGTTAATTAGGGTGTAAAAGGCAGCTGTGTCATCCAAAAATGGCCCCATATGGTAAAATATGAAAAAAAAAAATAATAATCTTTTTCACTGAAACGTCCAGTCAGAATTCAATAATCTGCGCATAATTCTTGCTTGGGACATACTCTTTTAGATTTCTTCTTTTAATCCTGATTGGACTGATAACTTGGATGGTAGAAATTTGGCGTCAACCCAAAATGGCCCTATTTGTTAACATAAAAAAGTTCTTCTTCTCTGAAACAATTGGTTAGAAATACAACAAAATTGCGCAGGAATGAACCTTTAGACATGCTTTCCTAGATTTCTTCCCGAAATTATGATATAGGCAAAACATTGATGCTATTAAGTCAGCGGAAAAAGATGTCGTATGAAAAAATAAAAATATCATTTTCTCTGAAATGCAAATGATTGATGTCATGATTGTTCTTTGGATAGACTTCTCTCTGATTTCTGTTTTGTTGATGATGTTGCTGTGTCATGGAAAAGGGGGCATTTGTGATGTAACATTTCTTGTAACCTCAACTTGTACATTTACTGACAGCTTTCATGAAACTTTCAAAAATGTTACCGGGTGACTATGCACATATTAAACCTCTTTGAAAAGTTATTCTGTGTCATGGAAAAAAGGGACATTCGTCTGAGATTGCTTGTTGACTTAAGATTTTTTTCATTTCATGCGTTAATCAATCTTGACCTTAGGTGATCATTTACATACGAATAGATTATGGCTTAGGTTAATACTTTAAATGCAATTTATCTTATAACTATACAAATGTCCGTGTGATAACATCCCATATGATATTTTTTATGATATCACATAGTTATTTTTAGAACAATAATATAATGTGGTTATTTTTAGAAACTTACATTTCTGTTCAAAACATCGACGAAACCAAGACAAATAGAGGTTATCGGCGCGAGTACTGGTGAATTTTCTAGGAAGCAGAATCGAGAGGGATTAATCTAAGTTGTAAGAACTTGTTTCCCAATCGATGTAAAATAAATAGGTTTAAACCAAAATAAATAGGTTTAAACCAATAGAGGTTATAAGATTGATATAATACATACTAAGTGTATTGTATGAAAAAATATCTAACTCGGTTGGGAGAATTGATAATTGTCTCGGCAGAGCCTCGACAATTTTCAATTCTCCCAACCTCATTAGATATTTTTTCTCATACAAAACACTAAGTACGTATTATATATTTATCAATGAATTTTCATAAATCTGTTAGGCATTAAGTGCCAGTGGAGCGATACTGTCCCTATTGGCCCTCTTGTTTTGACGATAAGTTGCTATGGTGATTTACCGTCGTGAATAAATGTTTTAATTTCACGCTGCTTTGACTTCTCTGAAAAATAGCTAAATTTGTAAACGAAACTTGCGACCTTGAATTTCGGCGTAATCTTTTCAAATCCATTTAACGTAACAAAATATGTACGCTTTTAAATGTAGGTCAATTCGACAGTCGTCTAAAATTGTTTCATTGCGGAATCGAAGCGAAATTTCGATTTGCTAGTGCAGAAATGCTAGTTTTACTTTTCTGGGCAAATGTGTATATCGATACATCTGGGGCCTCATTTAAGTAGAAAATTCGTACGATTGATATCTTAATCATCGTACGATTATATTGAAGATGGTCGTAAATGGTCTTCATAAAAAAAAAAAACTCTTGAAAAATCGTAAGCATCCGTTAAAATTGATCTTTCGCATCTGCATGTGCGGGTCATCTGATATAAAGTTTCGCGAGAGTGGGTAAATTGTCCGCTCATGATGTACGATGACAAAGCAATTTCAAGTGAGTGATCAAAGATCATTTTTACATTGACCTATAACTGTTTCTCGAGACTCATTCTTACATGCAGATATTTAGATGTTTAGACCACGCTTGAAGCGAATCGGCCAACCAGAGAACAGTATTTCAAAAGTATACGAGGGTTGATCCAAAAGTTCGTAAAAAGAGGTATAAATCATCAGAAAAGTTCACTATCAAAACATAAATCATGCAGTCTTTAAATGCATCATCTGTGTAATAAACGTGGAAATTTTTTAAATGTTTATATTCAATAGCGGCTGAAAATGCACGAAACAAGACAGAGACTCCCTACTTAGGCGGGGTAGCAAGAACGTCAAATGCGACGTCAATGATAACACTTTTCTACATAGTCTACGCTAACTCTCATACCTTTCTGTACCGGATACGTCCCTTTTCTGAAATTATCCACATCCCATTTGGAATGAAATTTGTTTAAAATTTCTATATGCATGTCTTTTTAGCTCACCTGAGCACGAAGTGCTCAAGGTGAGCTATTGTGATGGGCTGATGTCCGGCGTCCGTCGTCCATCGTCCGTCGTCCGTCGTCAAACTTTACCTTGTGTGCACTCTATAGGCCACATTTTTGGCCCAAATGTCTTGAAACTTGGTCAGAATGTTAGTCTCCATCAAATCTCGGTCAAGTTCGATATTGGGTCAAGTGGGGTCAAAATTGGGGTCAAGGGGTCAAATTTAAGAAAAACCTTGTGTGCTCTCTAGGGGCCACATTTTTGGCCTAAATGTCTTGAAACTTGGTCAGGATGTTTGTCTCTATTTAATCTTGGTCAAGTTCGAAATTGGGTCAAGTGGGGTCAAAAATGGGGTCAAGGGGTCAAATTTAGAAAAACCTTGTGTGCACTCTCGGGGCCACATTTTTGGCCCAAATGTCTTGAAACTTGGTCAGAATATTTATCTCCATCATATCTTGGTCAAGTTCGATATTGGGTCAAGTGGGGTCAAAAATGGGGTCAAGGGGTCAAATTTTAGAAAAACCTTGTGTGCACTCTAGAGGCCACATTTTTGGCCCAAATGTCTTGAAACTTGGTAAGGATGTTTGTCTCCATCAAATTTTGGTAAATTTGAAAAATTTGGTCAAGTGGGGTCAAAAATGGGGTCAAGGGGTCAAATTTTAGAAAAACCTTGTGTGCACTCTAGAGGCCACATTTTTGGCCCAAATGTCTTGAAACTTGGTCAGGGTGTTTGTCTCCATCAAATTTCGGTCAAGTTGAAAATGGGGTCAAAAATGGGTCAAGGGGTCAAATTTTTGAAAAACCTTGTGTGCACTCTAGAGGCCACATTTTTGGCCCAAATGTCTTGAAACTTGATCAGAATGTTTGTCTCCATCAAATCTCGACCAACTCCAAAATTCGGTCAAGTGGGGTCAAAAATTGGGTCAAGGGGTCAAATTTTAGAAAAACCTAGTGTGCTCTCTAGGGGCCACATTTTTGGCCCAAATGTCTTGAAACTTGGTCAGAATGTTTGTCTCCATCAAATCTCGGCCAAGTTTGACATGGGGTCAAGTGGGGTCAAAAATGGGGTCAAGGGGTCAAATTCTAGAAAAAACATGTGTGCACTCTAGGGGCCACATTTTTGGCCCAAATGTCTTGAAACTTGGTCAGAATGTTTGTCTCCATCAAATCTCGGCTAAGTTTGACATGGGGTCAAGTGGAGTCAAAAATGGGGTCACTCTAGAGGGCACATTTTTGGCCCAAATGTCTTGAAACTTGGTCAGGATGTTTGTCTCCATCAAATCTCGGCCTAGATCAAAATTGGGTCAAGCTAGGTCAAAATGGGGTCAAGGGGTCAAATTCTAGAAAAACGTTGTGTTCACTCTAGGGGCAGTATATTTGACTCAAATGTATGTCGTCTTGATATCTTTGACTTTTGTAGAGCCAGTAATGAATTTCAAATAAGTAGTGTTGGCACTTTGCTTCCTTTGTAAACTATTATGCCTCAGGTGAGCGCTTAGGGGCCAATGGCCCTCTTGTTTAGTAAAGTGAAAAGCTAAATGCAGGAAATTCGTTTTTAGGAAAATATTGAGAATCAATTGGAATATGTTCGTTCGTTGAAACTCCATTATATCATTCTAAAGGCCCCTTTGAAGCATGTCCCTTTTCGAATATCGAGGATAGCTTTAGGAAAAGTTCTCTTCTGCACACTCTTATCATTTTTCTAAATTATCTGAAATGTTAAGATTGATGAATATCAAAATTCGAAAATTAAACGGCATTCATATTTTGGTGTTGACGTCTTGTCATTTTTCCTCATTTATTCAAAATTATTTAATACAAATTCTGTGCCCGTTAAAAGTGTCAAAATAGCTTTAAAAATAACAAATAAATTTTCTTTGCTTCCTTTTCTAATTTAGCTAAGGAATTCCAACCAAAGGTTCAGAAAACTTACAAAAAACTTGATGCATTTAACAGATTTTCAATAGTTCACGCTCCCCCGCCTTAGCATACATATGTTTCTGTGGTAACGTATTCTAAGACCGCTAAAGATAATTCTGCAAAAATAATATTATTTATGTGCTCTGTAGTTACTAAACTGCAAATTGACCAAAATATATACTGAACAAGCTAGAAATGCGAAAGTTAATAGCCTATTCTCCAAACTTTTTGATCATCCCTCGTATATCACGGATACAACTTTGAGTGTTGTATTTACAGATATACGGTTGTAGTGTTTCTGACTCAGACTTCTTTGAATGTCCAAAAAGTTGACAAATTGTTGGGGAAAAAATATATCCAGCAAGATAAGGGTAAACATATCTGTATATGTGATTCGACCTCCGTCTGCCTTTCCTTATTCGCATGAATGACTTTATTCTGTGAATTCAAAATGCAAAATCTTTTTTGAAAGCGAAAGTAGACTATGAAAATTACGCAAATTATCCATCTAACCTTACTCGTAAAATAGATTTGTCAAAATAATTTGACCATGAAAAGAAAGTAAAATACTTATTTATCGAAAGTGATTTTTTTGTAAAAAAAAAGATATTTGTCCAATTCTTTCATTTTTTGTCGTGTGAGTTATGCACTAGGTCTATGTTAAACGGGGCGAGTGTCGATTTCACGATATTACGATATGTAATCTGCTTTTTTTTTTTTTTTTTTTTTCATTCAACTGGCAGGGCGTGGCTAAGTCATGACGTAGTATGACGAGTTTACTTTCAATAATTTGGTTCTTTCAAAAGTTAGTCGGCAATTATCGTTAACGCGTGCAAATAACTGTGTCCTCAAACCGTTGGGATTTGCGTGCTTAGAGGAAGTGAACTCATTTCATCGTGAAGTAACCAAAGCCTCGTAACTTCAGCGTGGACAAGCTGAAGCTACGAGGGTTTGGTTACAAACTTACGATTTAAGGTCGTAAGTTATTTATATCGACTACCTATAATAGTAAGTAATTGCAAATAAAAATTGATTTGCCTTAACCTTAAGTTCAACGACCCATTACTTGGGCTTCGCCCTGCCAGGCAATAATATATGGATTATTATAGATCCGTAAGCAAGAGTGAGGTTCGAAAACCCTTTATCTCCCATCATTTTCAATGTAAAAATTAATCTTTGATCACTCACTTAAAATTGCTGGTCTATATTGATCTATAATGACCTGGCACTCATTGAATATTCCTTTTGTCCTCTTATCAAATTAAAAACCTATACATGGTATGAATGCGTTTTTCGAATTCCTGTAAAATGACACTGCACTGAAGGAAGTTAATGAGTGCCAAGTCATTTTAGATAATTAATATAAAACGAGATAGTTGGAAATCATCAGCCCTAGCTTCAAGATGAAAAGGTTCGCGAAACGTTTGAGAAATTTTACCCCGCTTTGCACGTGTTAGGAGCACACGCCGCCGAGGTATGACTGCATAAACACTGAAAGCGTATTTAAACCCCCAAACTAAATAATCATTTTTTAAGCAGAGTTTAAAGGGGTATTCGGAAATTGTGGGAACACAGTCCTAAGTTTCCTCAATGAAATGCTCCCGGGCGATTGTTGTGGTCCGATATATCAGTATCTCTCAGACCGTGCGGGCTACCAGCTTTAGACTGCTCCAATATCGACTATCAAAATAGCCTGGAATAGGCTATTTTGATAGTTGAATGTGAGACCAGTCTACGACATAAATAAGTTGGCCCACGATGAACAAGCATTTTGAAGTTTCTTACATCCGTATGCTTTTTTAAAATCGCTTCTCTGATACTGTTTCTCTTATTTTTGCTATGCGAGTCCCTTTCCTTGGTTATATATAACAGCAACAACTAGATTTTTATTCTGCTTTCTCAGCAGGAAGCGATCCACATTAAATGATAAGTGTTCTATAATGTAAAGAACCCTGAATAATAATTGAGAAATATGTATTTTGAATTGAAATTGTTAAATATGCAAGTAAATTGTACACGGGTTTTCAGTCGACTTGATGTACCCGAACCGTGTAAACCAAACTGGTATTTCTTCAAAAATGGCTTTAAGACTGTTGATCTTAGTTTTAGTCGCAGACGTTTTCCTAGTCGAAGGTCTACTAATTGCTAAAGTAAAGACCGCGCAGAAAGCGATGGAGATGCTCAATTTTGCGCTGGGAGTAAAAGACATCATTGAAAGTTTTAGTGGTGGTGATTCGTATAATCAGCTAATCGACCAAGACCAACTTTTACTGGATTTAAAGGCGCATATAGAATCGGCCAAAACCGAAATACTTTCATCGATAGTGCTGAGATCCAAGCTGGACCGGATCGACGACGCTGTAATTGCGATCCAAAGTTCACTGACTGACATACAACACATTCTTGAGGCGGAGTCAGGGGTTACCGAACTAATAAGAATTTTCAAGGATCGTTTCGAAGAACATGACGTCATCAAACACGTGAGATTTCTCAAAACTTTGTTAACATACGTGAGCCCCGGTGACACTGTCGATTTAATCTCACTGGTAAGAGAAGGGACTCGCTGTGGAGCTATGGCTTTCAACAGTTTCAGAGACTATTATCTCAATCTGACAATAGATGGCGCTTTGCTTGATATTGTTTACGTCACAATAACCACAGAGAACGTCAATATTCAAACGTTCGTCGATCAATGGGTTGATGTGATTCTCGAAGCGGACCAAATCTTCACCGATCAAATACCAATCTGTGAAACAAGATTTCCATCCGATGTTCAAATCGATCTTGAAAATAACGACGATCCAACCGAACTGAAGACTCAGCTCGACCAGCGCTACCCCGACAAGAAAATTGATATATTATTCTACAGTGGGATTGGTACGAATCAGTTCCATTCTTTTCGGTATGCCGGTACCCAATCGCGATTCTTCTGGGCAAGAAAGACCGATAAGGTTAACAAGATTCTGGTGGTTACCGACACCGCGGGAAAGTCAATTTGGGACAAAGACAGAACGAGAGACCAGATTGAAGAATGTCTGGATGACGTCACTGTTGACTCGGGGGACAGCCGAGCAGCGGAAAATGTTCTAACGAAGATTGTCACGTGCAATGGACTGAGATATCCAATAGAAACAGCCATCGTATATTTTGAAAGTGATGAATTCCCTACAAAAAGCGTCACACCAAATAAAGGTACGACTTTGGTCAGCCTGTACAGACTTATTTCTAGATTCAGAATCACAATTCTATCGTCCTATAAATCATTTTTGAAATATTTTAAGTCTACTGCAATCATTGCTTATTTTAGCTCGACTATATGTAGAGAGGGTAAGGGGAGTAGTCCAGTAAACCCTGGCGTCAGCTTTGGTGAAGGCGTCGGCGTCGGCGTTATGCTTTAGTTAAAGTTTAACGTGTGTTTGTACTCAAGCTATTACTTTGAAACTTTGCATATGCTTTTGTTACCATAATATCAGCCTCTAGACAGAGATTCATTACTCTGATATTAAATTTATTGGAATTTTAACCCTTTTGGGACTTAGAATTTTAGGTTAAGTTTTTACGTTCAACTGATGTATATATTTATTTTATCTCTGTTTCTAGTAAAGCCATTGTCTGGAAACTTTACATATGTTTTTGTTACAGTATTCGCCTTCTGAGTGCGTATAAATTTGAAAATCCTAGTTAAGTCTTTGAAAATTATACATTTATTATGCCAATTTATTAAGTTCAATTACCAACCTGGTGTTTTCCGTTGTAATATGGACTCATAGTTTTATCTTTTATGTGCATTTTCTCTTCTCTGTCTATTGGGAATTCGATCGTTCATCGTTACGACAATTTCGATGGTATGTCCACAGTAATCCGGCAAAGTTTTAGGAAAAATCTTTCTTTCCAGATTCCCCGGTTGTCGATGTTAGCAAGGATGACGTCACACTGAAGTACTGCTTCAAGTCAGGATTTATGTGTCTGTTCTCTGGAGACGAGTCCACGGGGAGATTCCAAATAAGGGTATATCCCAATCTCGAGAATGACGTAAAAGAAGAGGATTATCTGATTGGTGGAAGCGAGAGAATCTCGCATGCAACGTGGTTTTTGGCAGTCGCCATCTTTATGATGAAACATTTCATTTGAATTGATTTGACCGTTCTTTTATCAATATGCATGCGTTATTCTAGTGTCTTTGGGAATGTATGACAAAAAAGTTTGAACGACCGTATTTATTTCAGTTCTGGTACAAAAAAATGCAGATGATTTGAGAAACATGCATGTGTTTTAAGAACTATATGAGCCTGTGCGTGACGATTCCATCAATTTTAAATATGCACATAGCAATGACTCTGGCCAGTCTGTGCATCCGCACAGTCGGACCAGTCTTCACTATGCGATTTGTAGATAGATAATGCCTTAATGTAACAGTGAACAGTTAGGTAGCCCGCTACTTACACTAAGTAACTTTCTGGACCGCTATATGTTTGCACCTCACGCAGATGATAAATTGTTGGAAATGTCACGCACAGGCTCTTTTATATTTCGAAAATGGGTAAAACAAATTCACCGATCAGTGGATGTGCCACTTTTCTCGAAATATGTTATGTTCCTCCTTTTATTTGATCGGTCAAAATTTTCCCTTACTTTAGGTCGTGAAACAGTAACTATTTTTTTTAAATTTGGGACTCAAATATTACATAGAGAAAATTGAGCTTGAGAGAAATGACTTAATACTGCCCTGCGTTTATGATGAAAAAAAACGGGACAAAACGTTTCAAAATTTGCACCCTGCTTAGCACGTGTTCTCACGTGCTAAACAGGGTGCAATTTCTGAACATTCGCATACGTTTTTAAATCCTGAACACAGACCTGACTGCTCAACCCACAGTGATTTGTCACGCTGATTTTTGAATGATGCATATAATAATATAATTAATGGCACCGGATATACGCGTTTCAATTTTTTTAACACAGTTAGTGAGAGACAAATAGTCGGAAAGGATGAGTGCCGCAGTCGGGGATCGAACTCGGGGCCTCTAGTAAAAGTCAAGCATTTAAGATAAAGATCATCTTGTAAGTTAATCAAGAACATCTTGAAAATGACTATAATTCCGATCAAAACCATTCTAAGTCGCTTGATTTATTCATTCCAAACACTCGATTAAACCTTTTAAAAACGCTAAAAATTACTTAAATGATAAGACCAACAACTACCTTCAAAATAATAAACAGTAGTAAAAATATATGATTTCACTGACATAATTGAAAAATGTAAGCGTAGGGTGCGCTCACGGAGACATACAAAGCTTTTCATATAACCTGTATGCATATTCTATTAAAGGAGGATAATATATATCATTAATTTTGTTCAATTTCAAAAAAAGCGATATTGGATAACCTCCCTTTAATTTCACTCAAAACTCGCTTCACACACTTATTCAATTTCATTCCAAAATAATTAAAAAAAAAAAAAAAAAAAAAAAAAAAAAAAAACATTCATTTTGTCAATTTCACGATGTTTTTAATTGTGGTCTGTGCGGACTGATCGTTGTCCATAGTGTTTGCGAATGTTTTGTAAACAAAGAATATGTCGTGAACAAAATGGGAAACCTTTATATAAAGTTACGAGGTCAAGATTGTGAAATAACTGATATGATATAACGTTTAAAAATAACTCAATTGAACTTCTATTATCAATTATCCATGAATGGGTGTTTTATGAGCCGGGCTGTCATTTATTCATTTAAGTCCCTGAAAACGAAGATTTGACGCACATAACAAAAATGGAGTACTTACTATGTTAAATCTCAGTTGCGAGAGTTTAAGGTTGCAGCTAATGGATTTTGTAAGTAATCTAAGAATGTTAATCCAGGTCAACGCAACTCTTTGCTAAACGGACAATACAAAAAAGCTTCGCCGAAGTGTCAGCGTTACCGGTTTTTAATTTTTACTTTTTGATTACCTTCTGTTTCAATGGCAATACCTTAGAAAATGATACGACACATTTTTTATGTTATGTAAGAAACCATTTCCATTTTTTTAGAAGAAATTCTCCTTTTTCTATGATGTTTTTTGGTTGATTATTGAGAAATAACGGAAGATTATCACTTGATTAACTCGCCGCATAACCAGTGAAATTATCAAAAACTTATACCCCGCTTTCGTTCATTTCACCGTATAGGACGTCATCTAAGCGGAGCTCAATAAGTGACGTCACAATGGACGTTACATAGCAATCACTTGAAAAAATGAGGCGCTTTCAGAGAATTGGTACTCAATATTTCACATTTTGTCTCTTTTTTTCCATTAAAAATAGAATAATCCTTTCTTATTCGAGTAATATAGATTGATATTTCATTTCGCGAACAACAAAAGCTATATTTTCACTCGTGGCTCCGCCATGCGTGAAAATATATTTTTGTTTTTATTGTTGTTTTTCCAATTAAACTTATATAAATCAATCTTAGATTGAAACAACAACTTTCCTCTTTGTCGTAAAATGTCTTATTGGACACGCTCTCTGCTGTTCTGGTACAAGGAGTATTACCTTTTCAATTGTCTTTCTGAGACAGATCCAGGATTTCCAAACAACTTTGCAAGCTGATCTGAGTCACTGTCTACCAAAACTTGTAAACAACAAGAGAAGGATTGAATGAAATTCTGCATTATTATGACATAATTTGGTTTCGAACACCGTCTGGAAACGCACTTGTCTTTTGTATTTTACATTTAAAGACCTTTCAAAAAGTTTCAGGAGATGGCGCTATATTTTTAAATTGTGACGTAAATAATGAAGGGGCGTATGTATATGGCAGATTTCAATCCTTGTCTAACCAACAGAAGGCTGTCGTCAAAAGCGCATGTGAAATATGTAGACCATATTACTTACCAAGCAAAAGTTATGACCGAACGGAGAGCTAACACAAAGCTTACAGACCATTTAGACTCTTTCCCATGACACGTTTTGGTGTACGATATCTCAATTACGTTTAAGTCTATCGTAATGGACATCAGATTTGCTACTCAAATTTGAAATGCCGTTAAATTCTGACAATGGCACTTTTCCGTTATACAGTCTCATATATAGCAAGTTCTTGTTTGGATTTTCCTGGAATTGGTTTTGGAGATTTGGCTTCGAACGTACAGATACAAGAAGACGACATTTTGCTCCCCCGTATTTTTTTGGAAGCTTAAGGTAGTAGACCCGTAATCGTTTTGCAATGTATCAGAAGTAATGAACTTTAACAGTGTTAACCAAGGTTTCCTAATGATTTTCATTAGGAAACCTCGGCTAACATTGTGAAAGAACATAAGGTCCAAAATGTTGCGGAACTATTACGGTTCCACTGCCTTAAAATACGAAATATTTAGCACAACGAAGTGACATGCCAACTATTAATCTGGAAAGAATTAAAATTCCTCACATATGATTCAAAAAGAAAAGTCTCTAAAGTGCAGAGAGATCAGATTGCACTGTTCTACATCATTATGTTCTATTACATCCTTTCCTAGCCTCCAGCTGCTATCCCACATAGGTCTACGATTATCAATTCATTAGTGAGAGACAGATAGTCGGAAAGGATGAGTGCCGCCGTCGAACCTGGGACCACTAGATATACAGTTCGACACAAGATATTGAATAAGTGACATGACATACAACATTCATACGATGAATCATCTATAAACAAATTAAAGCGACTTTTTTGCAGTATTTTTTTGCAGTAATTTAATGAAAGGTCGAGTTGACTACACTTAAAAATTTATGAAGGCAAATTTGATATTCTATTAACAAGATGGTGTTTTTTTTTGCGGAAAATTTACCAGTCTGAGGCGAAAGGGATATTATAAACACCCCACTTTTTTTTTAAACCAAATTATGTATGTTACTATCTGCCCATTCTTCACAGTTCGCTACTTAGGATATAGTTTGTTGTATGTTTGTTCGGGTTCTTTGTTTTGTTTTTTAATCGTTTGATATAAAGAATCACATGTTAGTGTCTAAACATAACAATGTTATCTGGTCGAGGTTGGGAGAATTTATCAGGACGAGGTTCTGCCGAGTCATGATAATTTCTCGCAGCCGAGACCAGATAACATTGATATTTTAAGACAATAACGTGTTATTCTATTTATCATGAAATCATTTTCAGCGTTTAATTATAATAAACCCTTGAAAATAAAAAAATCAGATGAAAGTGTATGCAAACTGTTTCTAAAAATAGACTGACTGATATCATGTTTTGTGACCAGGCAGGTGTTATCAGGGCAATACAGGCTTCATTGCATGATAAAACACCATCACCGGTTACTTATTTTAAATATAATGTCTCTTCCATGCAAGGCAGTCGTAATTTAGTAGTGTGTATCCCATACAAGTGCGGTTTGTGAAAAGTTTACGCAAACTCAGCTCACAATACCCCCCGCTTCCCACCCCATTCCTCTTTTCACGTTCACTCATGTGCCATTACAATTTCCAGGTCATAGGCGTTTTGTATTATGAAAACAGGGCTGATTTCCGAATGATGAATTAAGTTTCTTGAAATTTTGACCCAACGTTGGTCGAAATTCTTACTGAATTGAAAAACGTATCACCATTGCATCACGAGTGTAAAAAAAACGACGCAGATCCAGAAGAACTCCCTTTAACCATCAAAAACATTTTTATTCGATACATCAGCCATAACTAAACCTTAAAAGAATTGACTGCTTGAAAAATTTAAATCTAAAACTGTTTTACTTTTTCGGATCACTTCATTTGAAGGAAAGTAATTGTTAGTTAAGTTCTTTATCATTTTATAGAGCCAAAATACATTTGCGGCGTTCCCACAAAAATCATCTTCATTTAGGTTGCTTTTTTGCTCACCTCAGAGTTCAAGGGGAGCTTTTAGGATCGACCAGCGTTGTCCGTCGTCAATAATCTTCTCCTGGACTAATGGGCAACTTTCAATAAACTTTGTAAAATAATCATCGTGTTACGCTTTTCAAAAATTATTTATTCGCGAAATTCTGATCAGAAGCCAAAAAAATCGGTGAGTCAGGGCGTTTTTTTTTTTTTTTTTTTTTTCAATATGAAATCTTTGAACGACATCTTCTGCACGGTTGGACCAAAATCAATGAATTTTTGCCAGCATGTTCATTGATCGACCCTCTTTTAAAATTGTTGGCCAAATTCTGTTTGATCGATAAATAGTAGTGGCAGGGCGTGTCAGTTTTTACTAAGAAATCTTTAAACGGCATCTCCTTATCCTCTTGGCCAATTTTGATATCTTCCCTTGCTGTACTTTATAAAAGAAGGGACAATACTTCAGGTAAAACCTAGGTAATACATGTAAATTGATTTTTTTCTTAATCTGACAAGTATTCAACCATTCGGAACACCACTCGGCGAATCTCACGATCAACCTCGGATGTACATAGACGGACTATTTTTAAAAATTGCGAAAAAACTCTTGGAAAAACTCGATGACGTCAGTTAAAATTGCGTAAGCCCTCGAAACTTTGAGTGAAAACATTCGACGTCGCCAACGCTACTCATTTAAGTCACTGACGTGAAACCAATGTATCATTATATTAATATCTTTAGATTCTTAAATAACGGCTGAAAAATCTTAATTTTTTAGAATAGTTCGTCATTCTCAAAAATTAAGACTTTTCAGCCGTTGTCTACTTTAAGATATATAAATCTAAAGATAACGCCGTTTATTTCCGCGCTAGTTTTTCTTACACTGTTTCCGCCTTACAGAATGCACAATTTTGTTACATACCAATCCGCCTTACATACACCCGACGTCTGTTGCAGTTTACGGAAATGGCCGAGTGATGTTCCGAGTGGTATTCAACATGGCTCAGATGCCATTGACAATAGGGTTTAGAAGGACTGCTCAATTTTGTATTCTCGGATATAGGAGCTCTATTTAACTGAAAATTCAAAATGCTTAGTTACATGAGAAAATTTAACTTTAAACTTACATGCTTTTTTAATGATTGTATTATAATTCAAAATGACAAGTTTTCACAGAAATCTCGCCGAGAAGAAGCTATTAAAGATAAATTGCCAAACAAATTGTGTGGTTTTATGACAAATACCTATCGGCAATCTTATATTTTTAAGCTCACCTGAGCACATAGAGCTCAAGGTGAGCTGTTGTGATCACTCACAATAAGTCGTCCGTCCACCGTCCGCCAACAATTTCTTTAAACATCTTCTCCTCCTCAATCACTGGGCCAATCAAGCTGAAACCTGGCAGTGATGTTTCTTGTGTGTAGCTCTTCAAAAGTTGTTAAAAGAATTTAATTCTTTAAAAAAAACCTCTGGGTGCCTTGGTAATAGAAAGGCTGAAAATCTCGAAAATTTTAGAAAAAAATTCTTCTCCTCCTAAACCACTGGTGCATTCAAGCTGAAACTTGGCAGAGATGTTCCTTGGGTAAAGTCTTCAAAGTTTTTTGAAGAACCTTTTTTCATCAAAAACTCAGGTTTACATGGTAACAGAAATGTTGAAAAATGGCCGAAAATTGCTGAAAAACTTAGAACCAATTCTCTACTCCTAACCACTTGGCCTATCAAGCTGAAACTTTGCATGGATTTTCTTTGGATGAAGTTCTTCAAAATTTGTTGTAAAAATTTAATTTCATTAAAAACTCTGGTTCCCATGGTGTTATGTATGTATGAATGTAGAATGTATAATGGTTTTTCCCGTGTCTATTTTTAGAATTAGTCTGGAAAAATTTTCGATCCCGCGGCTAATGGGTAAACATGTATGTAGAATATTTTAGATCTTTCTAGAAAGGACTTTTAGAAAGTGATTCAAACTCCAGTCTTCTAATGTTCTATGCTATTCTAGATTGTTCTATAGTATTATATACAGGGATTCCTACAGCATTCTTGGTTCACTTGGTTTAGACTAATGGTTTCATTTAGTAGTACTGTGTTAAACTAAAAGGGGATTTTCGTTATCTTAAAAGTGTGTTTGAAAGTTTGTTTAATTTTAAATTCGGATATGATTGGACTTATTATTTGTGGACCAGGAACTTAATTCAATTGGATCTGAAAATTAAAACATTAAGATTAAACTTTCAAGGTATTGTAATTTGTTTTTGTTTTAATTTCCTATTGTCAATAATTCTGTTATTATCGTCAATAAATATTGTTAATTGTTAGTTTTTTTTGCTGGCTTCTTTGTTCTTGTTACGTTGGCCCGTAACAATGGTAACAGAAAAACTGAAAATGGACAAAAATTGCCGAAAATCTTAGAAAATAATCTTCTCCTCCTTAACCGCTAAGCCAATCAAGCTTAAACTTTGCAGGGAAGTGTCTTTGGTAGAAATCCTTAAAAGTTGTAAAAGGATTTAATTTCATCAAAAACTCTGTTTTCCATGGAAACGGAAAGGTTGAAAAATGGCCGAAAATCTTTAAAAAATCGTCTTCTCCTAAACAACTGGGCCAATCTAGCTTAAACTTGACACAGATGTTCCTTGGGTGAAGCTCTTCAAAAGATGTTAAAAGAATTTAATTTCACACAAAGTCTGGTTTCCATGGTAACGGAAAGACTGAAAAATGGCCGAAAATTGCTGAAAATCTTAAAAAAAATCTGCTTCTAAACTACTGGGCTCATTAAGCTGAAACTTGGTAGGGATGTTCCTTGGGTAAAGCTCTACCAAAATTGTAAAAATAATGATATTCAATCAAAATCTCCGGTTTCCATGGTATTGGAAATGTCAAAATATTGCCAAAAATCTCAGAGAAGGTTAATCTTCGCCTAAACTATTGGGCGCATTTTATTTCTTAAGGAGTAGGTCTAATATAGTTGTGAAAAGAATTAAATTCCATCAATAACTTTGTTCTTTAAAAACTTATTATTAGCTGAAATGTGGTAACAAAAACATTTACCTTTGTTCTATAGCAAAAATGGAGGTGAGTGACGTCACACTTAGACTTGGAGTTTTACTAAACGATCTTATAGACTGGAAGATGCCATGGAAACAACGAGGACTATTAACTAGTAATAGTCCCTCTTGTTTCATAGGCATAATAAGACTAAGGGGCCAAGTGCAGACTACTAGGTATTTTCGGACTTGAGTTGGTGGGGTGCAGGACAACGAAACTTGTAGGGTCTGCCCTTGGTCCCCGCCTAACTTTGCTGAACTAAGTCAAGACCATAATAATGTTACATATTTTTATTCTACTCATTTACACATAATGCTTAAGTTTGGCATAATGGTGGGCGTGAACCTACGATAAATTTCACAAATAAAAGCCAATAAAATCAATAAATGTTTTACCATTATTTATACATTTTGTGCTCAGTTAGATCGAAACAAATAGCTCAGATGGAGCTGAAGCAAAAAATGCCCAGATGGGGCCGAACAAATAATTCTCAGATGGAGCGGAACGAATAATGCACAGTGGAGCGGAACGAATAATGCTCAGATAGAACCAAACAAATAATGATCAGATTGAGCAGAATAAATAACGCTCAGATGGAGCGGAACAAATAATGCTCAGGTGGAGCGGAGCTAAATTAAGCTCAAATAGAGCGACAATCAACTTCGACTCAATTGGAGCCCAAAGAATTATACTCCTTAGCACTGTTATCATTAATTCTAAGACTCGTATGGCACCGACAAATCGTCGTAGGGCGCCGAATTGAACACACACAAAAATACTGGCCCCGAAAAACGTGGTGACCCCTAACGTGGTTGAATATATACATGAGATTTATAAAAATGATAGATTATTTCAGAGAATTTTGGCTGCTGGTTGGCCACATGAAAGGAAACCAATGGCCTCCATGGGGACAGGGGTTTCGTTTCACCGCCAAAATAGAATTTTGCGCCAGCAAGCCAAAATCTGGTTCACGCCCACACTTAATTATCCATAATATAAGGGCCCGGTTGCCTGTAAAAAAATGACTCAGGCTAAATTGACAATTGGCAAGTGGCCTTGGACACTGTCCTTGTCATATGTATGTAGATTGTATGTAGATTGAAAGACACTAGTCTGAGATGCTTACTATAAAAGCTGCGCTTAAGCTCTGGTAATGTTTTGCAATTGTGTGAATCTGCATTCTTTTTTGAGACCCTTGCTAATCAGCACATTAGTTTCAATATGGGATTAAGGCAATTTAAAAATTCGTCAGTGATCGGTAGGAATTATTTGCAATGGGACAATGACCTCTCAGGTAGCGAATTGAGTATTACGATTTGAAAGCCCATGTGATAATATTGTCACTTTCAACACCGTTTGGCTTTGTTTAGTTTTATTTGATTGAAGCACTGTGCTATGAAAATGCATAGATGGATCAATCAGAGCGAGACGAAAAACACGCTAAATAAAATTTAAGAGACGCCATAGTAAATGATTTTCGAAAAAAAATTAAGTGCAAGTGTTTACATTGTGATGACTGCTGCTTTTAAGCCAGTGCAAACGGTGTTCATTTCGTCATGTGAATAAATATCTTAAGATCCTTATTAAGCCGCTTAACAATGTCGCTCTATAAAACGCCATCCCAGAAAGCTAATTAGAATCCTGAGAAACTTGCTCCAACGAAGGCACCAAAATTAAAATGCACCCATACATATATATCTTCATATATGAGTACATGCTTTATTTTCTATCTTGAAACGAAGCCAAACTTAATCATTGACTAGCCATCTTGGTCTTTCATAGTGGTATCCTTACAATGAACAAATTAATGTTCACTCCATTCCATTGAACACTACATGAAATTGGTTCTATATAATAGAAATGTAAATATTTGTATATATGATAAAATAATGCACTGAAGTTAGAGGAGGGGAAATTTAAATATCCCTTTAGCATTCAATATATATATAATTTGTTTGTGTTTTTTTTTTTTTTTTTTTTTTTTTTAGAAATTTGTAAAACTTTTTTCTATAAACCCAGATGAAAAAACTGAACGTTTCTATTTTGTGACTTACTGGTGCCCGCTATATTTCAAGTGCATCATTACCTCAAACTTTATTACCAAGGATGTGGTCGCGAAAACAAATTCCATTTCAAGAAGATTATTTTCCTCTAGTAATTTTGACTTTACGTAAATTGTAAAAGTGTTTTCTGTAGAAATGTGCAAGATAAAATTCAAGGTCCGTGTCATTATTTCTTTTTAAGGACAAGACGGCTCCAAATAAAGGCAAATAAACATGTAATGAGAACTTGTCAATTAGCAACAGCCAGTTCTAGGCCGTAATCTATTTCTAATGTTCTTAATAGGCAGATGTTAATTAACGTTTTACTTAATATGGTTGAGTAAATCTCTGTGATTCAAGATTAGTAAGCATTGTCTTTGATAATTGTAAGTGATGTTTTGTCAGTCTGAGATTACAATAGATTTTTGATTACGCCTTTTTGTACCAGTTCGACATAGGACATCGAACGGGATAAGGGTGCATACTATCAGTGGATTAGAAGGTAGCTATAGCATCTTGCAAGCCTTTTCCAGTTACTGATCCTTTGAGGTTTTCAATTCATTGCGGTTTTGGGCCCATGAATTGTTTGGCCCGACTCTTGGGAATTAGTGTTTGGGCAGAAATTGGTGAGTTGATTGGGACTGCAATGGAGACATAAATTAATGTTTGTAAGATCAGGCAAGATTTTAGCAAAAGCCATAGAATTAATCATAGCATTTTCTTTCTGTCCTTTCCGGCTGGAAGGAGGAGGCACCCATACATAAAAGCCACAACTTTTGATCTATCCCCTGGAGGACCTGCTAGGTGAATTGCTCTACCTCAGAGCTCAGATTTCAGCTCACATACTCGCATATAGATTGTGCCAACTACAAATTGCAAATTGTACCAACTACAAATTGAAAAACCACAGTAAAGATAATAGTTTATACTGTAGCAAAATTTTTCGTGACTAAATCTTGCATTTTTCAATTCTTATACACCTGCATAAATGCACAGGAATTCTTTTGTAGCTTCTTTTTTTGTGTAAATGTTCTGAGTGATTGACAAGGGCTTGTCAGCATTTTAGAAAGCATGGTTATGGAGAAAATGGAGCATTTTTTGACAGGCTTATTTAACAAAGAAAATTATTCATTATCTAGAAATTCGGAATATAGCTTAGGTTAACTGCAAATTTGTTCGAACAAGACTAGGGAAAAGCTCCTGTCAAAGGCCTTACTGTACCAGTTACAGGACAAGCATGAAAATAGGATACATAATTGCTATTTAGCTAGACCAAAATTTCGATTTAACTGGAGGGAAGAATATTACTTTGGGTAAAAGGCTCAAGTGTTTGCCAGAATAAATACTTTTTTTTTATATAAATATACATATATGTATTTAGTTTCATTTCAATAATAATATTATTATTATTTATTTTATTATTTTTTTTAACTATATTTTATTTATTTTATTTTTATTCATTTTTTTTTTAAATCTACTGCCAAAAAATGGACGAGTTTACTTACTGTTTATTTGATATATTTCTATAAATTATTTATTTCATCTATTTTTTATAGAATTTAAGTTGATGTAAACAGTTATAAAGCTGAAGCAAATATCGCCCAGATGGGGCTGAACAAATAATTCTCAGATGGAGCAGAATGAATAATGCTCAGATGGAGCGGAACGAATAATGCTCTGATAGGAACAAATAAATAATGCTCAGATGGAGTAGAATTAATAACACTCAGATGGAGCAGAACAATAGCCTAACACAATGATTTCAAACAAATAGATGTTTTATGTTTGTTAAAATTGAAATTTCAATGGAACATAGGCCATGTCAAACAAAGATTCTCAAATTTTGTAAAATACAAAGTATAAGAATATCTCTTTAAATCTTTTAATATTGGATGTAAACTTTGAGTAAGTCTGCCATTTTGGAGATATTTGAGACCTGAACCTCAACCGAACCTGGATATCACAGGTTCTCGAGCATGAAACAAGGAGGCGTTTGGCTACTGGTCTAATGATCTATTTGAGTTGAACTTGAATTTGGTCAGGATGTGCAATCAAGTTAATGTTTACCAAAATAAGAAAGACATTGGCCATTCTTTTCTTGAGGTGATCTATTTGTGTAGTTAGTGCACAACATTACCTTCCAAGTCGAACCCTAAAGGGTTCTTCCCTTTATCTGTTTATCATCCCTTTTTTCGGATGGTAAAAGTGAAGTGAGATCCATATGGGGCCCTGGATGTATTTTGACCTGTGTTGCTTTACTTATGTACTCCGGAGGGCACAATGGATTCTTTGAATTTGGGATATATCATGTATTTTAACCTAGATGCATCCAGGGATAATTCTAGCTAAGAATATCATATCATATCAAACAAAAATATATATCTCTTGTAGCCAACCATAATGAGACATTCAGGGATTTGTGGCAAGAAATTCCAGTTACCTTTTAAATGAATTACAATTTCCCTTATTTTGTTTTTATTTACTTATTTATTTATTTTTTCTATTTATCCCTCATCATCTTGCCCCAAATTGATCCCTGAGCAACATACACATCACCTGATGCACTTGAGGATGGTATTTGGATCAGCCACTTTCCTTGTTATAGTCCAAATAATCTGCTCTGCCAGGTATAATATACAAACTAGATCATCTTGTGCCTCATTTGCTAGTTTAGACTTGTCGCTTGTGAATGGGTACGGTGCTGGTACTCAGCATGAATATGGGGCACAGCATCCTTTTCACAGTCTCTTTTGGATGTCTTGTGCTCTCAGGTTCCAGTGGACATGGTGGATAATGAAAAGAAATTAAAGGAGATTTCCATAAACAAGTATTCTTAAAATAAGATGAAAAACAACAAAGCCAAATGCATAATATAATTCATTTAACTGGGGTTATAGGTTGCAAAAAATGTTCTGTAATAAGTACAAGAGAAGAATGCTTTATGCAGCCTGTCAAGATAAGGATTCACGGTTTCCAAAAAGTAAACTAAATACGAAGAATGAGATGGGATTTACGTAGTTTATACAAAAGATAAGCATCAATTTTGCGGGGTGATGTACAGTACAGTAGACGTAGCGAAACGCAGTGCCTCAGCAATATCTGCCTATTTGTCATTCAATGCGAGGCCATCCGAGATAATCGTTACGGTAAATCTTCGAAACGAACATCTATTTAACTGTGTGGAACGATATTTAACTAGAAAACTTCTTTAAAAACTTATTATTAGCTGAAATGTGGTAACAAAAACATTTACCTTTGTTCTATAGCAAAAATGGAGGTGAGTGACGTCACACTTAGACTTGGAGTTTTACTAAACGATCTTATAGACTGGAAGATGCCATGGAAACAACGAGGACTATTAACTAGTAATAGTCCCTATAGTTGTCGAGTTATGAGTTGACTAACTCGGGTTAGCAATATTGTACTATCATGGTCCTCTTGTTTGATCTTAAAAGTGTAACCATTTTTAGCTAGCAAAGCGTCGGAATACCTGTTGACACTTTCTTTAATTACATTCTAAGGGCCATACGTTTAGCAAATTTATGATGAAACTTGATTAGTATGTTAGTCAAAATGATAAAACCTTCTGAAAAAGCAAAGTTCATCTGAAAATACAAACGTAGCGATAGGAAAATTTGGCTCCCCCGAGATGAACAATGACCAGAATACTTTTTTATGTCAGAAAGAGGACTCAACAAGAAAATGAGAACATTTGAACAGAAAAAAGGAAAGAAAAATCGGGATTTATGAAAAAAAAATCATACTCACGGTTGTACAGTGTATTGGAATGTGGATTTCCAAGAATGTCACATGTGTGCAAAGTAATGACTTAGCTTGACTAGAATTTTCACTATGCACACTACAGTGTACGGTCACTTGGATGAACTATATTGGAATGTGGATTTCCAAGAATGTCACATCTTTATAATATTTAATTTAACTAATATTTGGTATTGTCTCCTCTATTGTTGGAAGTTACGTACCGGTATGTTCTGCGCAAAAAAGGAAATGGTGCAATTTAATTTGGCAAATTTGGCAAATAACGCCCATAGGGCGTTATGTTTAAGCCATGTGCTAAGGCAATTGCACTATATACCCCTAATAATCGCATTGAAAAAGACACTCGTCCCTTATAATTGCAATTCTCTAGATCGCAGAAACTATTAAAATACTTGGCCAAACATTAAAGCTTCAAGTCTACTCTCTGCGTCTACCAATCTATTTTTTTTATTTGCGTGTAAAGATTACACAAACTATTTTATACAGAAATAAAGTACAATGGATTTCCCCACGTGACGCGATTTAAACCAATCAGAATTTATTTATTGGATTGCAATTATTAGCTAGTAACGGTCAATTTAGTCGTTTGTTGGCTATTATTCGACAACAGGGCCGTTATCGAACCAAAGCAAAAGACGTGATTTATCAATGGTGATATCTAAATTGCCAAATCATCGCAAAATAAAGAAAATAACATATTTAACTTCTCTTATTTTTATTCTAAGTCAATCGAAATTCTTACTTTTCAAAATCATTCCTACTATCCTACAATAAATTCGTCAGATGTGATAAAAACACCATAAAGCCTCATTGTGCGATTCTAGAATTGATCGGTCCATTTTAGAATAAGCCGACTAAGATGGAATTCCGACTTTGCACAGGCAGGACATTTCCCCAATCATACCGATTCTAAATTTGAGCATGAAAGATAGCCCCAACTCGAGTTAAAACAACAATTTCTGATATCTCCAAACGATCAAGTATTCTTTAGTGAATCTATATCATGGCTATATAAGAATGTTTCATCTTGAGTTAATGCAGCCATTTTTTCGTTAAAAGGTCTATAAAAACTGTAAAGTAATTCTATGGTTTCGTTTAACATTGGACCTTTTCGCCTGTACTTGGGTCTTCTTTGGTATGCAAACTTTACTCTTTCCTGCTCTTCATCCGGTAAAGGATCTGAAATAGTATTCAAAAGATAATATTATCCGTGATTAATGCCCTGGCAGGGCGGAGCCTAAGACACGGGTTGTTACAATTAAGGTTAGGGAAATCAGCTTATATATAAAAGCTGTAGACCTGCAATTTCAAGTGAGTAATCAAAGATCAATTTTACATTGAAAATGGTAGGATAACGGTTTTTCGAACCTCAACTATACTTCTAAAGAGAGTCGACATAAATAACTCGAAACCTTAAATCGTAGATTGGTGACTAAATCCTTGTAACTTCAGCTTTATCAAGCTGAAGCTACGATGTTTTGGTAACCAACCGATGAAATGTGTTCACTTTCTCAAAGTACGTGAATCTTGTAGGTTTTAGGATATAGTTATTTGCACGCGTTAACGATGATTACCAACTAAAATTTGAAAGAACCCAAACTTTTGAAAAGTAAACTCGCCAAATAACGTCACGGTTAAGCCCCGCCCTGCAAGTTCATTTATTACGCAGAATACGTACTTAGTGTATTGTATAAAAATATCTAACGATGTTGGGGGAATTTAATTATAAATTCCCACAACCAAGTTAGATATTTTTTCATATAATAATTAAGTTCGTATTGAATTATCTTATAATTTTGTTAGCCTTGTTTTCTTTGATGGTTCTAATAGGAATTCAAGTATTTTGCCATGTTTCTAAAAATAACTGCAATATGTCATTGTTCTAAAAATATCCATGTATTGTCATAAAAAATTTTACACGGGATGTTATCACACGGATATTTGTATAGCTGTAAGGTAAATTGGGATATTGAAAGATAGTGTATGATTGTCGTGAAATATCATATGTATCAAACGAGCTATCGATTAACTGATAAAAACTAAGCATTGCTAAATTTTAAACTGTTTATATGACGATTATAAAATCAAAGTGCTGTCAGCACTGTAAATCGTACATCATTGAGAGGCTGGGATAGTGCAATAGTTCGCCAATCAAAAGGGCTCAAATTTGGACAATAAAAGTTGGTAAAATCTTTAAATTTGAGAGTTTTTTGTCTTAACACTCCATCTTTTCGAGGACATCGTCAGCTCATCCAAACTCGTGGGTCCGATTTTGAAAGTTTGTTGATTCGATAGCCCTCTGCTAGTCTAAATTATTTCTTAGCAAATTTTTACGTTGTTATAATGAGCACGCGCCAAGCTAAAAGCTTGTCTGTTAATATTATTCCTCTCTCTATAGAGTTTAAAAGCCTGTTTAGCAACAAACATTTTTCATTAAACTATTTACAATTTTGATTACCAACATGTTTGTATTTCAAGCATTGGGTTTTCCCAAATACTGTAAATGCATTTTCCCTCAAGAAACACGTGAAATCGCCAACTATGCTATTTATATCTTTGGTTTCTGACAAATCGATTAAATCTAGCAGCACTCTATGATTATTCATGAGTTGTTCTAAAAATAGATCGCTCTTGCTGCTATCCTAGGGGAAATTGAAATGACAGCCCGAGAGACGCGTGAGATGATGTAATTATCTAAAATTGACTGTAATATGCATGCGCAGAAAAGACATTCGTGTGAACGGAGTTACCCACTGGTGGTAGTAAACAAACTTCTCGTTTACCGCTACAATAATTAATTTACCATGAAATATCGTTATCCCATTAAGAAATGTGATAAACTCGTGCAAAATACTATATAAAATAAGAAAAAGGTATTTGTTATTTAAAGTAATAGAGAATATTTATTTTTTGTAATCGAATTGTTGTGCACTATTCTCGACGCCATTTTGGAACCCAAGTAACACCGGCCTGACCCAGGATCAGAAGCGTCGAGGTTGAAAGGTTACAATGACATCACTAGTGTCGAAACCGAGGCCGTTCTGATGGAAACCCGGTTAACTCGGGTCGAAACCGAGTCCGATATGAACTTACCCCTATATCAGTTTATCGTATGTTTTTGTCGGTTTATTGGTAGGCCGCAGAAGCGGCCTACCAGTATGAATGCGTTTTGAATATGACCATGGGGGATTAGGGATACATTATTATAAAACATGTCGAATGTTTTTATTCAAATCATAGAAAACCGTATAATGCAGCCTGGATCAAAAAACAGTTTTTCAAAAACTGTTTTATAATAAAAATTATTGAGCAATAAAATCAGGGTTTTTGGGTATGAACTTGATTTTACAAATATTGCACATTTCATTAAAATGACTGATCAGTCAGACATGTTTGACCTAGTTTTTACTCTGCAATTTTTTTACATCAAAGTGATTCTCACAGGAGATATATCTATGGTTACACTCCTGTCTGTTTTGGTCTTGTTAAACATATAGTAAAAATGGCATTTTTGCGGTTTTAAAAAAAACCACAATACTTCATTGTGCACAATTACACTCGAAATCCTTTTGTTACAAAAGTGTGTGATGACTTATATCAAAGCTCTGGTCTAGAGAATGAATGTTTCTACCTTGATTAATCTAATCCTGTGTGTGATATGTAGCAGTTGTCTGGCACTTAGCATAACATAATTTCAAGCCGGTTACTGTTATTCAATCTTTAAAACAATGTGACAAAAGGAGCATATCACTTTTTCTAACCAAACTATTTTGGAACAACCGAAGAAGGTCCTTTTACTTCAAATAGGTGCAGTCTTAGTACTAGTTTGAATGACAGCTATTGAATGATAACTTGAATCTTTGGCCTCGTATTCTGATTTCAGAATTGTTTGTGCTATTATTTTGAGTCTGTAATTTCTTTCTTTATGCTCATTTCTTCGGATAACTCCGCATACATCAGCATCAAGGTTGAGTGAATATATTATTCTAACAAGAGCACCGCCTATGGGTGCAACCCTTGGCTGTGCTTAGCTGCAGGTGCTGGATAATGCAAAAAGCTGAGTGGAAAAATGGACTCTTACAAAAACCCTTTTAAGAGTTGTCCCCCTTAATTGTGTAGATAGCTCTTGAGATAGTGAACATACATGCTAAATTTTATGAAGATATCTTCAATAACAACAGATCAACAACAACAATGCCAACGCCCTAATGATCTCCATACCTCAAATTTTCTTAAAAAAAAGAGACAAGCTAAAAAAAGGCAATCACTTTACCATCATGTGTAATTCATTGTGCATATGTTGAAATAAAGTACTCCTTGGTGTATTTAAGCCGGGTGTGCATGCTAAAGTAGGGCCCTTATTGTTGTTTAAAGCTTTAAATTCTAGATAGGTAATGTTTGCAAAAAAATATTTTTATAAAAATAAATACATTATTCATTGATGATAACCAAATAATATGCGGCCTACTTTGATGCATTGCATCAAAATTTTGTCTTGTTTGTTGTTGAATAATTTTTCTTCATACTCAAATTTGAATTTAATGAAAATAGGATTGGAGCGTGATCAGAGTGTTCATTGAAATCATATATTTCAAAATTACAAAATTATTTTTATTTGTTAACACATGCGAAAAAAAGTAAACTTCCCACGCTCCCTGTTTGAGTGCAGACGACTATTGACTAATGATAAACAAGTTAATTGACACATTTCGAGCAGACGATGTCCATTTGCATCTTTACCACGTGGTCTGAATTTACGCGTGGGTTTTGACCGAGTGATAATCATAACAGAATTTGATTGGTTGTCAGCCCTACAACTGGTAAATGACCGTTCGAGAAAGTTCAGAGCAGTAATATTGTAAGTGCTACAAATTAATTATACAGTTAACCTATTGTACGTTTCAACTCTTTTACTCAACCGAAAATCTTGTTATAAACACTGAAAATACTAACTGGTAATTACTAAAAGCGAAAATTACATCAAATTTTGTATTAGCCTCTTCTCTATTTGTCGAAAAGTAAATAAGGTATAAACAAAGTTTGTAGATTGTGACTGAAAAGGCCGTTTCTTCGGTGTTTGAAAACACATAATTTGGTTTGAACACATTGCTCAGAAGATAATGGTAAAAATGTAGTGGGTCAAACAGACTGGATTTCTGGAAAACGGTAGATATAAATCTACTGCTTCGCAGTACGATTTAAAAATTGGTATTTTATTAACACAAACTTGATGTCGTATCTATGACCAAAATATTTTTTATGAATACATATATATGAATTATATGAAATCGTCAATCAAAAAATGATAGTAATGTCCAAGTTGTCTTACGACGATCTGTTCTTAAAGAAACAGAATTGAATTAAGCATTTCACCTCATTATGAATATGGTCTTCTTTTTTTAATTGAAGGTCAACTGATCAAGAATTCTAATTCCATTTCTTTACTGCTTTTCGGCGGTTAATCGAGAAATAACGGTAGTTTATCACTTGATAATCTCACCGCAAAAGCAGTGAAATTGTCAAATACTTAAACCCTGCTTTTGTGCATTTCATCCTGTCTGACGTCATCTATGCGGGGCAAAATAAGTGACGTCACAATGAACGTTGCATAGCAATCACGCGAAAAATGAATGAAATACGAAAATGTGTCCTAGAAATTTCACATTTTGTCTCATTTTTGCAAAAAAGAATAGAATAATCGTTTGTTTTTCGAGTAAGATCGATTAATATTTCATTGCTTGAACAACAAAAGCTATATTTTCACTCGATAAGTTTTTTTGTTCACTCAATGAATATTAATCTATCTTACACCGAAACAAACGATTATCCTCTATTTATTTACAGAGTGTGTATAAATGTGGTTGTAGGGGTTTGGCTATTTTACAAGTAAAATAGAGGATATAGAATATGTGGTCATTGATAACCAATTTATTGGACTAGTATTTAAAAACAGATGAAGCCTTCTCGATTTTTTATCTTAACAAAATGACGAGTTTATTTAATTGGTTTTAATGTACACAAATTTGACATTTTATTTATAACCAACGGAAAAATTTTAGATAGATCAACAAAATTCTTTAGATTCGTTGATAAAAAAAAATCCGCGCATTATAGAATACCGTATTTCATTCATGACGTCAATTTCACGGCAACATTACTATATTGCTCTTAGCTCGTTTTCATAGTTATTATACTGGTTTTATTACACTATTGTAATATAAAACATATTCAAAGTTGCCTTGAATGTCATATTTATCATAATAATATGTTATATATCTAATCGAAGCATTTATTGGTAAAAATTGGTAGAAAGTTGTATTGATTTTCCAAATAATTTCTAGATAATAAATCCGTCTAAAAATAAGACAATATTAAACCAGATCAAATGTAAGATAATGAGAAACTACACAATTTTAAATACCCACCCAAGCCGAGAAACTTTTGAATCTTCGAATTTGTATCTGTAGAGCTGAGATTTTTGTTCTGTAGGACCAAAATTTGCTCCCTTGGAAAAACACGTAACAGTTCTTGCCAAAAGATGAAATAGATTCCAAGCTGTATTTGTATCTGTAAAATATATAGAATGTTAAATCACGTCGAAAAATCACGTGAAACATGTTTTCGATATTTTTCAATAATTTTGTAAATAATTAATCGATTTGAAAAAAAATGAAGCAGGGGAGCAGGGATCTGCTGGATGTGAAAGATTTTTTTTTTTTTTTGAAAAAAATACTGTTAACAAAGCTATTGGCAACCAGGAAACTTTTTACTTTGTCGTCAATAACATTCTCATAAGCACATTTTAAAAAGATCTGCCACATTAAGAGAATTTCTGATATTTCCGTACATTCTCTGGCTCAAACCGAATTTAAATGTATGAACAGAGTTATTGACATTTTCCTGAAATTGTTGTGTCACATGATTCTTCACCGTGTATATGAAGGGTTAAGTGCAAGAGTGTACTAAGTGTATATACATTGTATATACACTTAGTACAGTCTTGCGCTGAACCATCGATATATCTGTGGTCAAATATATAACAGAGGTATGAAAATGGCATTCCTAGTGAGTTGTTTTTTGTTTTTTTTTTTTTTTCGTTGTTATTTTTTTTACTTTTCAAACAACGTTTGTCGCTTTGTTTCTATTTATATTGAGTTTGGTACTTAAAAGGGTGGAATTGGGGAAATTCGATCATTGATTTGGATATTTTATCAAAGTATAATGTTAGACTAAAGCGCGTTTTTATTGACTTGAATCTGACCCTTGTTATTTTGATGAATGAAAATCTGATAACATGTTTTTCTTCTCGGCTTTGCGCGTGCTTTCAAATGTATAATTAACAAACAGTATTGGATGTAATATATATTTTGTTAATTGATATGTCGGTAATTGTTATTTAAGCAATTTTCCACAGAGGATCAAATTCGGATCAAATTAACTAAGGTATACATACCTTAGTGATATCATAGAATGTTGGATCATAGACGCAGCTCCTTATTGTACGTTTAGAAAAACATTCCCTGTACATCTCTGTACCATTTACTACGATTTCATGAAAATGCTCTGGATTTAGGTTCTTCCATTGGCGTACCGTACCATACTCGTGGTAATAATCCGAATACAATCTAAATTAAATAATAATAAAAGAATTAAGCTGAACTGAACAATGATATTTGTATTTAAACAATGGATGTGAATATATTTTCCACTGGTTTAAAATATCAACCAAACAATATATCCCTAATTTGCACATCTGCTCTGTTAGTAAAGGACATAAACCGTGTGTGTATATTTGAAAACCATAGCATACAGATATTTACAATTTTTACGTTTTTTTTTTTTTTTTTTTTTGTTTTGTAAAAGAAAAATTAAATTTGAAAAAGGTCTATAGGGTATCAAAAATGAGTACGATTTGTAATTAGGATTTAATTATCAGAAAACCTACATAATGATATGAATCATTATAATCTACATGCAACAGTATTGAGCAACTGACCAATATTTTTTTCACTTACGCTCAAGTAGTTGCATATCCACTCATGGAACCTACCTTTCTATGGGATCTCTAAAGGTGATGATGATTTTAGCGTCAGGTAGAAAATGTTTTATGTAATCCAAAATCACATATTTTGGTTCTGTTAGATTTTCATTACCCGGTAAATTCATCCAGTGGGAATTAAGATGAAGATTGGACGGACTTCCTTCACCTAAAACAGGGAAATATTTGATATATATAAAAAAAGACAGTCATCGAGAATGCAACCATGTCCAACAAAAACCACCGGAAATACATTGTAGTTTGAGGTGTGAACATTCGGATTTGAAAAGTAAAGTCCTTCTACATTTGGGAAACCTCGGCAGAGTAACGAAAGAATAAAAGTTGGCATATTTTGATTTGAAAAATTAAAATTTTAACATGTCCGAGCGCTCTCCACGACACAGATCAGAATAAACTGACAAAATGTGTTTTCCTTCAAGCGTATTGAATAACCAAAGTACCGCCAGAAGCCGAATTACCTAAATGACCAATAAATACTACACTTACGTCTGTGGTACTTTCCAGTATACTGAAAAATACGAGCAATGTTCCGAACGGTCCTTCTACTGTTGATGTATTGAAATTAAGACGCTGATCAGATAGCAGTTCCCGCGCAAATGACCCGAGTATTTGTTTTCGCAAATGCACTTGGCTGTTTTGTTCTCGAACTTTTGTACTCCATGTCATTTAGGATAAAAACCCCATTCGGAACATAGCTCGGCCATTTCCGTAAACTGCAACAGACCTCGGGTGTATGTAAGGCGGATGGGTATGTAGCAAAATCGTGCATTTTGTTAGGCGGAAACAGTGTAAGAAAAACTAGCACTGCAATTTAATATCTTTAACATTAAATAACGGCTGAAACATCTAATTTTTTGAGAATGACGAATCATTCTCAAAAATAAAGATTTTTTCAGCCGTTAATTAAAAATCTAAAGATATTTATTAGGATACGATGGTTTCACGTAAGTTACTACAACGATTAGCGGTGACGACGTCGAATGTTTTCACTCGAAGTTTCGATGGCTAACGCCATTTTAACTGACGTCATCGAGTTTTTCCAAGGTAATTTTTAAAAAAAGTCCGTCTATGTACATCCGAGGTTGATCGTGAGATTGGCCGAGTGGTGTTCCGAGTGGATAAAACCCTTGACATGCCTCAGTATCGACTCAAAGTTAGTCTTGAATGCTTTTCTTTTATTAAAGCTGTAATCTCATAAGGTGCGATTTAAATTCAGCGGAAAAATTATTACCAAGAAGGTAATAAATTCACTTTGAAGTAGATGATGCACTTGGCTTTTTAGTTTTATATTTCAATCGAATATAACTATCTCTAAATTTCTTGTCGATTTATATCAGAGAGCACAATTGTGTTGATAATTTAGACACGGTCACATGTGTAAGGTTACAAAAGAAAGAGATGTAACTTAATTCCTTCATGGAGATATACAAAACAAATTTTCAGCTAACGAGAGTGCTCGAAATGTATTATATGAAAGAGGGAGGGTTTTTTACCCCTGTTTGACTTGATTAAAACTCATCACAAAGGTTGATTTATTTTTTAATGGAAAAATGCCAGTTCTTCAGTCATATAATATTTATTCGAAATGGATATGTTTGGTTTAAGATCAACTGAACGCACATAGCTTGCTCAAGGGAAGCTGTGGGTATTACTATGGGTCATTCGTCCGTCGCGAATTGTCCTCCAACTATCTCAAAACAAACCACCCTGAACCAATGTTCCAATTTTAATGAAACTTTGAATGATGATCTTTGGTTGACCCATTTCAGAAGTCATAAAAATAGGCCGAGGTATCGTTAACCTGAATGCCCTAGTGGTCCTATGACAATCTAACTAAATCTAAATCTAACTTGTCCCGGCTGACAAGATATTGCAAACCGTTTTCAAATTAAACCCGTTTTGCGCGCATGTGCATGTAATTGTGGCCCGGCTGAAAGACAACAAAATCGGGACCCTTTCGGGCGACAAATAAGTTGGCCCTATGTGCTAAAATGTAACCTGAGTGACTTCTTTTGGGCTGTTTATGGTCAGCCATGCGTTCAGAATCACACAATAGTGCAAACAGTTTTCTAATTTTACCCCGCTTTGCCCGCACACTTGCGTGCAAAGCGGGGGATAATAGGCAAACTGTTCGCACCGTTTTGTCATTCTGAACGCTAGACAGGTTAGCAGTTTAAGTGCATTCTGGTCCTGTTCTTTTAAAGATGGAATATTTTTTCTAGCTGCAGTCATAGCGCAGTTGATAGCGCGTCGGGCTGTCAATCTAGAGGTCCCGGGTTCGATATCTGACGGCGGCACTCATTTCTTTCGACTGTTTGTCTCACAGTAATGGGTCGATAATTGTAGATATATGTGGGATTACAGCTGGATTGATTGATTGATTGAATGGGGTTTTACGCCGCCTTCAACATTATTTCAGTTATATCGCGGCGGCTGGAGCACCTAACAATGGTTTCCTGGTATTTCTCTTACCACTACATCCTTTCCTAGCCTCCAGTTGCTATCTCACATAGGTGTACGATTATCAACCCATTGGTGAGAGACAAATAGTCGGAAAGAATGAGTGCCGCCGTCGGGGATCGAACCCGGGACCTCTAGATTGACAGTCCGGCGCGTTATCATCTGCGCTATGCCGGCGGCTCGATAACAGCTGGAGGAAAGGATGTAACGGTAGTAGTGGTGTAAGAAATGCCTGAAATCCATTGTCAGATGCTCCAGTCGCCGCGATTTAACTGAAAGATTGTTGAAAGCGGCGTAAATCCCATTCAATCATTCAACTTATTTCCAACATTTAAAGCAAACAAAAGCCATCATTTTGTGAATTTAAACCTAAGCTCATAGATAATCATGGTTTCACATTTCTACTATGGTTTGGAGATAGCCTTATCAATTATCTGGAAAAACTTACGTTTCCTAGAAACGTGTTCTTGAAGAAAGTGAAATGATGATTTGAAAATTAATCAAAGTGCTGTAAGCGCCGTAATTGTGCGGTACTGAATGATTGAAAGGGTTGTTGTTCCCGAACTCTAGATATATTTATTTAATTAGAAAAAAAAATCCATCCTAACGCAAGTTGTTCATTGCGTGATCGAAACGTTACGATTTAAATATACAAATGAATACACATCGATGTCTCAGCGCGAAACGGTTGTAACTCCCTTTATGTATTGTAAAATGATATTATGATATTGTAAAATAAAATTCACATCAATTAAACAGGTCAACTGTCATTGTCGTAGTATGAATTGCAAAGTAAATAGATTGTGACATAATGCATTATTTTTAAAGAAATTCAATCAAGGAAAACTCACAACTATAAATATATATGAAGCAGGATGGTTATAGTGGCCAGAAAATGTATGCAAAGTTAAGTGTTTGGTCATTGGCCATTTTGAAAGATGGCCAGATGTCAAGGTCACGGGGTGAAGGGTCTTAGTCAAAGGTAAAATAACAGCACAAGACCAGTTGTGCATGTGCATGATTGTCTAATATTTTTCATGGGGTTGAACGCCACTTTCAACATTATTGCGGTTATATTGCGGTAGCTGGTGGATAGTTTCTTGCCATTTCTGATACGAGTACATTTCATACAAGGCACCAGTTGTTCATTCCACTTCCCAGGAGTACTTCTTATCATACGGTCATTGGTTGGAGACGAATTGTGAAATTTCGTATCAAAATTGTTTTTGTCAAATTTCAAATGAAAGTTGGTAGAGCCAGGTCTCGAAGTCACCTCGAAGACTGCCCAACGCGTTACCAACTGAAATAACTAGGCTCCGCGTTTTAGCCTAGAAATGATTATTCAGAAAGTATACAGTTGGGAACATTATGAAATTGACAAGATGAATGATTTTGGAATGTTATTGAATGAGTTAGTGGAGCGAGTCATGGGAGGTAAAATATTGATCGAAATAAGCGATACTTTTTATTTACCTCCCTTTTATATAAACTACGTACTTTTCTGACGCCTGTTTTAGTTTCATCACATTCAAATCAAACGTTTAGAAATAATCACAAGTCAATAAAATCACGCAATTGTTAGGTCGATTTTAGTGAAATATGGATCATTTTAAATGATTTCGAAGCGTTTTTGAACAATTTCGGAACGATTTTGATTGATTGAAGTGAGCATTTGGAATGAATGTTTTGGAGAGCTGGGCGAGTGTTTTTGAATGGTTTTGATCGACAGAAATGTCTGTTTCGAGATGTGGCTTACTGTATGTACCAGAAATAAGGTATTCAGAAGGTATAAGTTAAGTTAAATGTTTTTTTTCGCGTATTCAAACAGTGTGATTAGGGTTTTGTTTTTTGTTGTTGGTTTTTTTTTGTAATTTCATTTCTCCAAGAATTAAAAAAAAAAACATTCTCTTCATCTCTACACTGGACCTACCTGTTATGAACGGAATCGTTTTATTTGATCCAAAGTATGTTGTTCTAGCCTCGTTGTCGAGAGTTTTTGCAACTTGCGCAAATCTCTCAATGTATAGCTCAATATCATCGTAACCTCTAGCTGAAAAAAGACGGTTTCAAAATAACAAGACAATTTAGGGTTAAGTTACGTTTTGGAGGACGTTAACAATTGCAGATGCAAATGTTAACGCCCGAAAAAACAAGAATTGGTGCTTTAACTACATAAAAAGGGAATGCTATGGTGTTTATTTAAGATGGTAAAGGCTTGGTCACATATACGTCAATTAACGTGGTTGGTCGTAGTTATGTTTCATCGTAGTCAACCGTAAAACTGACGTAGCTGAGCGTTTATTGCGCAGTAAGTCTAAGTAAGCCGTGCTTATGCGTAGTGAGTAACGTAATCGTCCATGCCATTTAAATACAAATACATACCGGCAAAGTATCTGACTCTTCTATCTTTCTAAATGTTTCTGTTGGGGATAAATTTAGTCCTACACAGAACTTCACGACAGAACGCAACTCGAGCTCATCAGATGAGGTCAGTTTTGGGGGTTTTTTGACGATTTTTGCGACATGATTTTGAAAACGTTGTGCACAAGGAAACTTTCAAAACAAAACGGCAAATTTTTAGGAAATGACGTCACAACGTTAACCAAACGTTGAGTGAATTCCCACCGTTTTGACGTACATAGTTAAAGCGCTTTTGTACATTTATCATAAGTCCAAATGATTGAAGACTGACCGAAGGCAACCTCGCGTACCTTGGTTGCTATGGAGACAGAAAAAAAGAGCTTTTTGTTAGGCACATTTTAATATCATGAAACGCCATGTTTGTATGAAATTTCGTGATCTTTTATCGAAAAAATAAAACAATAGGAAAGAAATTCCACGAATTTATCAAACAACCTCGTATGGATACATTTCACACTCAATTAAGTTTAGGCCGAAGTTACTTTGGAAACTAGTGACTTCACAAAATTTTAATGCGGGAATAGAAACAACAGTTTCAAATATGCACTATATGAACATCCGTAATGACATTTTGAGCATTGGACTCACTAATGTGTGAGCTCTTCAAAATCAAACCCCTACAGTAATTTCAACAAATTTTATTTTAAGGACGAACATACATTGCTGGAAACACCAGTATCCTTTAAAACCGACTGGGGTGTATTGACCGGGGCTGAGGATATTTAAGTTGTCGACGTTGTTGGAAGTGAAAGGGTCAGAAAATGACAAACAAAATACGTCACAAAAGGTAAAGAAAAATCGCCTAGCCGATCGCCGGCTACTAGTCTTCGATACAAAAACGACTTTAAAAAAAAAAGACATCAACAACTAGCATCATGCAACGAAGCCCGTATTGACCCGAAATTACATGCCTAAAAAAATAAATGCAGTCTTTTATTATGCACAGTCATAAGCTTAACTAGAAGCACTTTATCTTGATTTTTTTTAATATTAAAGGTTCAATGAAAAATTAGCCCTTTAAAGTGATAGCATAATTAATTAAATATCATGTTTGTTACCGTCTTAAAATACCAATTGTCGGCTGTGAGAAATCATCTGGACTCGACAAGGCCTTGTTATGCTAAATTCTACTAACCTCGACGAGTAGAGAGTATAGAGAGATAGATTTGATCATTTTAACAATAATATATTATTCTCTATCGGGGTCTTAGAGTCAAAGTCCACCGACTAGTCGCTAATTTTATCACGTATTTCACAAAGACATCGCGA
Source organism: Fragum whitleyi (assembly GCA_948146395.1). NCBI lineage: Eukaryota > Metazoa > Mollusca > Bivalvia > Cardiida > Cardiidae > Fragum > Fragum whitleyi. The sequence continues at coordinate 68,852,715 of OX411548.1, forward strand.
CGCTTCGGAGCCTTTCGGAGAATAGTTTTCATGTTCAAATTGTAGGTAGCTTTATACCCTTATATAAGATAGCCGAACTAATAGATTGTGCTCGTGTTATTAGAAATTATCCTTAGTATTGAATATATCTTACTGGATACGATGATAGATGTATATTTCTCGAAAAACTCTCCATGTCTTAGACAACGAACATCCACCAGAGATATCCTTGTCGTACGCAATTGTGTATGATCACTTTCTAAATGACGTCATAACGACGTAATGTAACGTACTTCAACTTCCGGGTTATTCGATTTTGTCATATAGATAGCATTATCTTCTTTAACAAAAAGTGATTACAGATCTACCATTGTCTTCTGGCGTAAATATGTGTAAGATCGTATTCTAAATGCGTGACATTTCCAGCAATTTCAAACATACACCAAGCTAAGGCTCTGGTCAGCCTGTTCATCTGCACAGTCTGACCAAAGGCTCTATTTTGCATTTTGTAGATAAATAAGGTCTAGAGGTGTCTTTAGACAACGGCAAATCTTCTTATTGCATTGTGCCACTGTCGTTGTCTAAGACATGGAGAGTTTTTCGAGAAATATACATCTATAAAAAAAACCTTCAAACTTACAGAAATGATGCTTATGCGAGAAAAAGAGCATGTTACTCGATTATATCTGATACAAGCTGATCTTAACCTCTTCTAGGACAGGGCCCGAGGTTATAAAACTTTTCTCGGGCTCAGGCCCTATTTTCAAAAAAATCAGTTTGAGATTAAAGCCGTAATTCTGTTTCATTACTCATTTAAATGTATAAACATAAAATATGATATTAATAAGTTGTTATAAATAAGAACTTATTGATTTCATCTTTTATTTTCATACAATTATTTTTATTCGAATTTTGAGAAAGTTGAGCCTGAGCCTGAGAAAAGTTTTGTAACCTCGGGCCCAGAAACGTTTTCAAGCTCGCTCAATACTCTTTTACAACTCAAGACTCGATTAAGATCAGCTTGTCTCAAATCTCATGACAGATCCTATACATCAATAATAAAAGAAATAATTTTATCTTATAACTATAAAAATATCCGTGTGATAACATCCCGTATGATATTTTTTTATGATATCACATAGTTATTTTTAGAACAAAGATTTACTGCGGTTATTTTTAGAAACCTTCATTTCAGTTACAAACATCGACAAAAACAAGACAAATATAGGTTATAAGATAAATATAATACATATTTAGTGTATTGTATAAAAAATATATCTAACTCGGTTGTGAGAATTGATAATTGTCTCGGCAAAGCCTTGGCAATTATTAATTCTCCCAACCTCGTTAGATATTTTTTTATAATTTTTTTCATATAATGCACTAAGTATGTTTTTTATATATACCGAATCGTCTTCGTGCGAAGAACTGGGCTTCCCTAAATCCTGGCTATGTAATAAGATAAATATAATACATATTTAGTGCATTGTATGAAAAAATATCTAACTCGGTTGTGAGAATTGATAATTGTCTCGGCAGAGCCTTGACAATTATAAATTCTCCCAACCTCGTTAGATATTTTTTTATATTTTTTTTTCATATAATACACTAAGTATGTTTTTTATATATACCGAATCGTCTTCGTGCGAAGAACTGGGCTTCCTTAAATCCCGGCTTCATGACGTCAGGAAACTGACAGGCTGTTCCAAACACCGTGGACGTCCCGCATTTCTTTACACCAATCACGAAAAAATATGGAAGACATTTCAGTTCGTCACCATCATACCAACAGGGGTTCTTGAAGCGTTTGTCGAAGGTAAATTTAGGCTAGGAATAAAATAAATAGAGGATATTGAATGAGTGGTCATGGAATACCGAATTTATTAAACGAGTCATCTATAAACAGAGAAAAAAGAGGCTGCGCCGAGTTTTTAACTGTTTTAGATGACGAGTTTAATAAATTCTGTATTTCATTAGCACAAATTTTATATTCTATTTATGATATGGCACGATTTTTTACGAAAAATCGTCACGATTCTTGAAATTCAACATTTCAATTTTCCGTGAAACTTATAAAGCCGTTTAAAACTGACGTCACAATATATACATTATGACGTCATTTTCGCAGATACAAAATAACGTTGCTATGCGCTCTGAGCTCATTTGCATAGTTATTCCACTAGTGTAATAACACCCGCGTAATATCAAAAATATTCAACGGGTTTATTTGACTCCCGCGACATAGGTCAAATTATATATTTATTTACCAAATGGGCGACGTCTGTACCCTGACTACGATGGCACATCAGTCAGTTCGTGAACAATTTCTGTAAATTGCATGTTAGTAATTAATAAAATATTGTGATTCCTATTTTATTGAAGAAACATCTCCTTACTTGCTTAAGTTAAATGGTATAAAACCACACTTTCGTTTTATGGTCGCACCGTTTAGGCATTTGCAAGGCCTTTGGTGTTCTTTGCTTGTATTTGTTTGTTTGTGTGTTTGTTTTATTTTCTTCGATTCCTTCGATAGTTTACATACTAAATATGATATGTTCAAATCTGATCGAATGATAAAAAAGAAAATAAAAACCGCTTTTAATATCATAAATCCCTTTCTAGTAAAAGCGACTTTGATCATAATGGCGGGTTAAATCGTTCGGGAAAAAATGAATAATTCATGCAATTTGTTTTTCGTGAATATTGTAAATAATGAAGGACTACGTGTACAATAACAAAGATGGTCACCGGGAAAATGCTGATTTTTCTCTCAGCGCCGAGATTAAAATGACCACGTTAGCATAACACAAAGTGGGATGCAATACTAAAGTTGCACAAACGTTATTTTGGTAAACCTAAGACAAGACTGGATTTCACTTGATTAATTATACCAAATGAAAAAAAAAAGATATTAAAACTTATCTTACAAATTGTCGCACGTGCTCCTACGTGCAGTCTGTGTGCAAACAATGACCAAGTAGTGAGTTACACGAACGAACAAATTATTCCTTGATTTTTCGTTTAAATGGCGCCACGATTACATCATTCAAATTTTAGTGCTACCCACCATGTGAACGACACTGACATCTACTTTGGCCGTTCATGATAGAAAAAATGATATTTGGAAAAATATTTATCATGCAATGAAGCCTCTATAGGCCTGATATCACATATCATGATATGATATCGGCAGTGTATTTTTGGAAAACAATTTGCATACACTTTCACCTGAATTATTTTGATCTTTAAGCGTTTATTATAATTTAGCACAGAAAATGATTGTATAAGAGATAGAATAACATGTAAGTGCCTTAAAATATCAATATTATCTGGTCTCGGCTATGAGAAATTATCATGACTCGACAAAGCCTCATCATGATAAATTCTCCGAACCACGACCAGATAGCACTGACATTTTAAGACACTAACATATTATTCTCTATTTCTCACTTAGCTTCCCTCGTCTTAATTTTCGAACATCCATCAGAAATATTTTTGTCTAACACAAGTGCAACAAATCATATAAATTAGTATTAAAGTTGTTTTTGTGATTCAAAAATACGCCCAAAAGCATAAAATTTGGTTATACGAGAAAACGATTCTTTAATTCAATTTTCTTCCAGACATGCTGACCTGAAAAGAGTGAAGATTTGCAAAGCATTAGGCCGCCAAATGACCACTAAATAAAACTTCAAATCTAGACTCGATAAAGAGTACCTTGATTCGAAGAAAATCTTATGACAGATTCTAAATATATGTGATTTTTTATCAATATTTCAATTATAACTTTAGGATGAATATCTACATGTGTGTTTTTTTCGGTTTTTTTTTTTTTTTTTTTTTTGTAGGATTTTTTAGCAATGTCTTTATAAGTTTTTACATAGCTTGAAAAAACGTACTGCCGTAAGTTAAAGGTGTCCGTTATTGGACGCGGTTTCATATCCTATCGACGAATTTGACGAAATTTTAAACCATGTAGATGCTTGGCTTCGATCTCCTTGTTTTTGACTTCAGCTAAAAAATTTTAAATTTCCCGTTAAGGCGCCTCAACGTAAAGCTGAATTAATTTGAGACATCGTTGACGCTTCATCCAGATCTCAACCAGTGAACATGATGCTATCTAAACACACATGTAAGAAATATTCCTAAATTTTCTGACTGAAAAGAAGAGCTTTAAAGCTCAAAATTGTTGTAAATATGAGGAAACAATCAATTTCTCGATTTTTCAGACATATTGACCTAATTCTCATCTAAAATATATAAAATATTGAGCTCACCAAGGCACGATTAATATGTGACCCGTCACGCGAAAAGGGACCATCTGGGAACTCCGTGAAATAAACTTTTTAAAAAGGGTTTGGTTGTAGAACAGGCCCACCAGAGATCGCATTTCAAAATTTCTATCGCGGGTAGGTAGATTAATTATTGTAGATTCAGAAAATTAGTAAAGTGCCAAATTTTTGGCTCTATTCAGTCTGCGCCGTCCGCGCAGTCTGACTAGGGACGACGCTTTACGCACTTTCCAGGTGGTCCCTTTTCGCGTGACGGGTCACATATAATTGTTCAATTCTAGCCTCTGTAAATACCGTCTTGACTCAAAGAAACCCTCACGACAGATCCTATTTATCTACTTTTTTTCCAAATTTCAATCTAGAAATAAAAGGTGTACATTGAAAGATCGCCTAATTGATATTTTTTAACCTTATAACTATACAAATATCCGTGTGATATCATCCAATATGATATTTTGTATGATATCACATTGATATTTTTAGATAAAAGAAATAATGCGGTTATTTTTAGAAATTTGGATAATTGATAAAAACATCGACGAAAACAAGGCAAATAGAGGGTGTAAAATACGTACTTAGTGTATTGTATAAAAGAATACCTAACTTGGTTGTGGGAATTGATAATTGTCTCGGCAGAGCCGCGACAATTATCAAGTCCCCAAACCTCGTTAGATATTTTCTTAATACAAAACATTAAGTTCGTATTATATTATTCTCACAGTTCAATGCGCATAAAACGTTTATCCAGCCTTTAACAAAACTTACATCTTTAAGTAAATCGTGTCCATCATACGATGTGGCGTCATATTCTCCAGACGTTTTTGATTTCATTTGAGACGACGTTGACGCTTCGCTCAGATTTCGACCTGTCCTCTTTGCGTTCATTTCCTTGTTCGATTCACTACTTCCGGAAGAACCAGTCTCACTTTGAGAACTTCCTGTTCTGTGTACGACTTTTTCCGGAAAACTTTCTTTTACCCTTTGCTGTTTTAAAGCGTCATTCGTGGAAGTTATGGAAAAAGATTTAGTGTTGCTCTGCGCATTTGTTTCTTTTGCTTCTTCATTTTGTGAATCTTGTAAATTTACTTCATTGTCGGATACTTTTACAGTGTAAGTTGGCGATGGTTTTTGCTTTAGTTTTGTCTCCCCTTTGTTCGCATACGTTGCAACGGAATTTTTGCCAATTCTTTGTCGGAATAGGTCAATTTCAAAATAATACACTGTGTGAAACGCTACGAGTACAAGAATTAACCAAACAGAACACTTTAATATCTTCACGAATGAAAGCAACTTCATTTTTATTCCAGTTGTGTTCCTTGCCAATGGCTACCTTATAGAAGTTTGCGAACAAACAAGTCGACAAAAGAATGACATTTCACTACGCTCTCAATAGTTGTCCTTTTTTTCAAAATAGCGAGAAAAAAAATACGATAAATGTATAAATTTGGAATTAAATCCTTTTGAATATTTTTTTTTTTAAATCAAGATTAAACTTTCCATGGTAACATGTAATATTTTTTTTTTCTAATTTTGTTTTCACTTCATTAAAATATTGAAATCACAATCTTAAACTCCTTTGGTCTCCAACTCCGGCTGTTTCGGCTATTAACAAGTGATCACTTACAATGAATATTATAACAAGAAAATAAGGTATTGTGTCCCCAGAAGCGGTTATCGATTCCTTTAGCAAGGAAAGGTATTGTTTGGTATATATTCGTATTTGCCTCTTAAATGCCGTTAAAAGTCACCAATAAAGGTGACAAAAGCCCTGCGTCATGGGTTACAAATATATAATACGGACTTTGTGATTTGTATGAAAAAAAATATCTAACGAGGTTGGGATAATTGATCATTGTCGAGGCTCACAACCGAGTTAGATATTTTTTTATACAATACACTAAGTATGTATTATATTTATCTTATAACCTACATTTATCTTGTTTTCGTTGATGATTCTAACTGAAATTCAAGTTTCTAAGAATAACCACATTATATCATTGTTCTAAAATAACTATGTGATATCATAAAAAATATCATACGGGATGTTATCACACGAATATTTGTGTAATTATAAGATAAAATGGTACATATTGTTTCCAAGTTATAGAGAATAACATGTTAGTGTATTAAAATGTCAATGTTATCTGGTCGAGGTTCGGAGAATTTATCACGACGAGGCTTTGTCGAGTATGATAATTTCCCACAGCCGAGATCAGATAACATTGACATTTTAAAACACTTACACGTTATTCTTTCTACATGCAACAAATTTCAAGCGCTTTTTATAACAAACTCTTAAAAATCAAAGAAATTTATAGATAGAGTATTTAAATTGTTTCTGAAAATAGACTTCGTGATATCATGTTATGTTATAAGACAGATGATATCAGGTCAATACAGGCTTTATTGCCTGATAAATGCCCCATTTGCACTCAATGGCACCTGCTTAACCATTATCATGCTGAATTTGATCTAATTTAAAAAAATGTCAATTTGGGGACCTTTTATCTAGTTTGGCTGCAGTAGTTGCCACATATTTTAAGAAGGGTGTTAGTTAAGAATGTACGCAAGTGTAGGCTGATCTTAGTCTATACTTTACGGACTAAAGGAATATGCCGTGAACACCTTGATAAGGATTAGCACTGACCAAACAGTGGGTTTGGGGGGGGGGGGTTGTTCAAGAGTAGCACACTGGATACATGTCGCTCACCCAAACTGAAATTCGGAAATCACTTACAAACATTTTCCATATTTATCTATTAAATCCCAAAGGTTCTTCAATATAGTATCATTCGAGATCTAAAATTTCTAATACAATATCACAAAATTATTCCAAAGGGAATGGAATAAACATTTACTAAACACACTCGTTATTTCAATATTTCGGCAAAATTGCCTTTTTTCAAGAAGAATGAACCTAATCTTAACATAATAATATAAATCGGTAGAGCCATTGTATTTTATCTCATAGAGGATGTGATATCAAAATATCAAAATTAAATGGCTAGATATCTTCTATGAGACGAAATAAAATGGCTAGATATCCTCTATGAGATAAAATAAATTTGCTAGATATCCTCTAAGAGATAAAATAAAATGGATGTACCGGTTTATATCATTTTGTAATATTGTAAAGATTTATTTCATTTTTCTTGAAAAGGGCATTTTACCGAAATTTTGCAATAACGAGTGTGTTTTTATTGAATGTAAAATTTCTAAGCCATGTAAAAGTTTATCAGATATTGAATTATGAACGCTTTCAAAAAAAATAAAACCACTTTGTTATTGTTGTTGTTTTTTTGTTGTGGTCGTTTCTTTGATTCTAACATATTCTTTTGACATTACAACACCGATTAAACCGAAACTAAGGGTTAATAGTCATTTGACATTTTAAAATCTTTCAAAAGACAAAGTTAAATTCGGAATTTGAATGTATATAAAAAAAAAGTAAATCCCAATGTTACAGTTAATAACATGCTGGAATTGAAATTTTCCTATTTCAAAACCATTCAAAATCGCTCGCTCAGTACTCCATTCATTCATGCAAAACACTCACTCAACCCACTCGTAAACGCTTCAAACATTTCCAAGAATACTTCGAAATCTCTCAAAACGAGCGACACTGCATTAAAATTTATCAATCTTTTCCATGATTTTATTGGTTGGCGGGGTTTTAAAGTTTCTTATTGGTCCGTTCAGATACACAGACACGAAATTACGTATACTTTATAAAGGGAGGGGGGGTAGATAAATATCACTACTTTCGCCAAATCGGCCGAAAGGAGTGATATTTGATTACCTCCCTTTAAATTGAATCAAAGCAAGGCTCTCCTACTCATTCCAATTGATTAGAAAAGTAATTTAAAAAAATATTCTCCTTGTCATTTTCACTATGTTATTATCCGAGCGTTGGTTAATTTTCTCGTCTTGTGGTTTGAAAGAAGTATTTTAAGGTAATGGATCCGTAAAAATCCGCAACATTTCGGAACAAATGATCTTTCACAATTTTAACCGAGGTTTCCTGATGAAAATCATTAGGAAACCTTGGTTAACACTGTTAAAGCTCATGACTGCCGAAACGTTGCGGATCTATTACGGGTCAACTTCCTTAAGCCAGAGAAGAGAACAAAAAAGATTTGAACAACCAATAGTATTCTCTTCATTCAAGTACATGTATGCCATTAAATACATCGAATTGAAATTAATGGAGTTTAACGCCGCTTTCAACATTTTTTTTCAGTTATAGCGCGGCGGCTGGAGCACCTATCAAGTGATTCATGGTATTTCTCTCACCAGTACAACCATCACATCCTTTCCTAGCCTCCAGAGGCTATCTCACATAGATCTACGATCATCAATCCATTGGTTAGATACAATTAGTCGGAAAGAATGATTGCCGCCGTCGCGGATCGAACCCGAGACCTCTGGTTAGACAGTCCGACGCGCTACGTCATTAAATACAACTGTATGTCTAACAAATTAATTTCATCTTAGCCGATTACTTGTCTGTGTGACCGTGGGGTCTAGAAGTGGAGCATGAGCTTTGCACTCGAGAGATACCAAGATCGAAATCTGGGGAGACCTTTGTTTGTTACAATTTCGTATATTTAAATCCAAACAATTGATTCATAGCATGTTAAACTTTTACATCGTACCTTATCCTTTTTAAATTTATTCGCATTACATTTAAATCTATTATCCATTTGCTGTTTAATCCCTGCTTTTTACGTGCCTGTGATTTTATGATTGAGAAAACATTGTGAAAAAAGAAGAAACTGCTTCTGACAAGCAATTTCTTCTTTTTCCACACTATTTTCTACCCTACTGAATGGTTATTTTTTCAATTTTCCATTTTGAATTTTCGTCTGCAAAACCTTTGAATTTGGACAGGTCCAAAATTTTGTAAAACAGGAAAGGGTTAATTAATGCATCCTATGGGGTAGCAATTGACACGAGTGATCTTTTTTTGTTCAATCAATTATTTTCTTGTTCTCATTTGTTGATTAATATTATATACATTTGATAACATCGTGAAACTTACAAGGTGAATGATTTTTTAATGATTTCGGATGTGTGAGAGGAGCGAGTTTTGAGTTATATTAAAGGTGATTAATCTAATATCGCTTATTTTGTTCAGGATAAACAAAATTGGCGATTTTTATTACATCCATTTAATTACATATGGTTACATGTTCCATAAATAGCTTTCTATTTCTTCAACAATCGTTTAAAATTTCAATTATGCCAGTGAAATTGCGATTTAATCCTAGATATATTCATTTTTAACGTAGTTGTTCGTTATTTTTTCTCTTTTTTTTTGGGGGGGGGGGGGGGGGGGTGAGCGTTTTTAAATGGTTCGAGTGAGTGTTTTTGAATGAATGAATGGAGCGGTGAGTGAGCGATTTAAAATGGTTTTAATTAAGATGAATGTCAATTTCACGATGTCATTAATTGTGGTCATTCTATCAAAGTTTGAAGGTTGATACACTAGAATCTAGAAGTCGATGCCCATTGCGTCCCTATAGGAAAATCCAGGAGAATTAGGAAATCTTTGACAGGAATCAAATACGATCCCCAGCAGTACTTTCAGAACTTTGATATTACTAAAGGACAAAGGATAAACACACTTGACCAGTGATACGGCTTGAATTCGGATCAATGACCTTTCAATTCTCTCATAATACGAGTCAACAGCCGTAACTATTGTTCAGCAAGGTGATGATATGTATCTGAACGTTTTCCAATGATGTTCCGTGAAAGGACGTGTGAAACAATAAACATTGAAGATCGATAAAACAAACAACAATGTTTGTAGGCATAACTAGACTTAAACAGCAGGTAAATATTTGGTTCGAGAAAAAAGAAAATTTAAATGAAGTTGTAGATGTTCAATGATTAATCGGGGAATTTAGAATAATCGCCCAATAGAATGACTAAATAATTAACGAACCCCAATTACATTCAAGACCTGATGGGCTTTAGAGGCTTATTCACTCTACAGGTCTAAAGCTACTTAAAATAGTTGAAAGAGAATAATTGGAAAGAAAACTTGCATATACAGATATTTGAGTATAGAAATTTGTCTCTCACCAATGGGTTAATAATGGTAGACCTATGTGAGATAGCAGCTGGAGGCTAGGAAAGGATGTGGTGGTTGTACTGGTGAGAGAAATACCAGGAAACCATTGTTAGGTGCACCAGCCGCCGCGACATAACTGGAAAAAAACGTTGAAAGCGACGTAAAACTCCATCCAATCAATCAATTCAGTATAGAAAAGTCCAGTTAAGTGAACCAAGGGATAACATATTTCTATACCAAATCCTACCCGGGCGTAGACTGGTCCCACTGTCAACTACCAGAATAGTCTTTTCTAGGCTATTCTAACAGTCGATATTGGGATCAGTCTAGAGCTGGTAGCCCTCTGTCTGGGAGATACTCTGAAAGAGTGGACAACAATAACCGCTCGGGATCAGGCCACTGAATTAGTTACGTTCATAAAGAGTTTAATTTCTAATAGATAAAGATAATCAATTCAATTATAAAAAAATAATGATAACAATAATAATAACTAATAATGATAATACACATAATAATGATAATGATTCTGATTACTATTATTATTATCATTATCATCATTATCAAATATTTCTATTACTATTATTAAATCTTTATTTCGATTTCATCTATTAAAATCAAATTATACTGTCGTGGAGAAAACCTTCAAACATCGCATTTTCAAATCGCATATTGAAATTCGTACATTATAGCTTATTGAATTTATATGGGAATATGTTGTGTCGGACGAGTTCTTTTTGCAGAGTGTCCGAGCTTGCGAGGGCAACTACCCATTTATGGGAATTCCCATTTAAATTAAATACCCTTTTCATTGTATACATTGTATTTCATGGATATTGTTGGACGATGTTCACTTCTTATTTATTAATTTTCTACGTCACCCATACTTCAAGAACGTTTTTTTTTTGTTTGTTTGTTTGTTTGTTTATTAAAATTAAAACAGCTTAAAATAACAATTACGCAATAGACCTTTTCCCGCAAAATCCTTTCCATTATGTTTCTTTACTTTCGGATGAATACATCCGTTGCTATGAAGTAACAGTGTAAACAAAAAGGACGGCGGACATTTTTGTGTCGATTCGCATTTTCGATTTTTAAAAACGCGTTGATATCGACTTACTGTGAATAAAAATAAAATAAACATATTTATAAAAACTTGTTAATTTGTTATTCTCATCAGTTACATGTTCCAGAACTTACTCAATCTTCGTACTTGATATCGGACCAGATTAGCGATAGTCACAAAAGACAGGACGGAGTGAAAGACGAGATAAAAGAGAAAGATAGGGAGGAAGAGAGATAGATATCAGAATTATGATAGACACAAAGGGATTGGCATGAGTTAGTTTTGAAAAAGTTATAAAATAACATAACATGTTTTCAAATAGATGAAAACAAACAATGATGTATTGCCCTTTAGGCATTCAAGGAACTTGAAACATATTTCTTTACTCTGACAAAACTATTTCTCGAATATAGGACGCAAAAAGAAAGCGTTGATAATGCATGTGATTTTATGTTGACTTATGGATGACGAGGTAGCAACCAGAAAGTAGTCCAGTCCATTTGCGCACGTGAACATAATCTTAGTGCAATATCAAAGTATGCAATATCTAAAAATATTGCACACTTTCCTCCCGTTCAAATTCATAGAGACAATATCAAAGTATATAATAATTCACGACATTCATTCTTTTAAAAACAGGCAAACTTTCCTCGGACAATTGAGTAGAAACTCACTCAAGGGTCATTTCTTGAAACATTGTCTGATATCTATGCAACAATTCTAAGAATATAATTACAAAGTCAACAATATATCAATGACATTCGAAATAAATTTCATAATGGTCATTGTTTTAAACCGATCAGTTCTTGAAACATGGTCTGAAATCCATGCAACCTTTCTAAGAAAATGATTATAAAGTCTTAAATATAACAACGACATTGGAAATAAATTTCATAATGGTCATAGAGGATATTGAATGAGTGGTCATTGAATACTGAATTTATTAAACGAGTCATCTATAAACAGATAAAAACGAGGCTGCGCCGAGGGAACTTTAGTAGCATCAATGCCGAGGAATTCTTTGATCATGTCTTTGACTAGACATTCACAGTTATCAATTTGTGCTGGCTGTCCTGGTAACGGTTGTGGAGGTTCTGCGAGGCCATAAAAGATAAGATTCTCCCTCATAGATCTTGACTCTAGGTCCAGAATCTTCTCGTTCATTTCTTCGTTTATGTTTTCACATTGTTTGAGAGTTTTTTTAATTGATTCATTTTCTTTCTTTAGTGTTTGTACTTCATTTTTGTTATGCTTGATGTTGTTTTGTTGATCAGTGATGCTTTTGCCCATATATTGAACCGATTTCTCCATTTCATCGACTTTACCTTCTAGCGTATTTAGTTTAAGGCCAATATTACTAACCTTTACTGTAAGGAAGTCAATTGATGATTCTATTTTATCAATCTTAGACACCGATGTCTTAATTAATTTAATGTCTTCTATGAGTTGTAATGCCCAAGATGGAATGGTACTTTGGATAGGAGAAATGGGCGTTGATTGGTACGTACCCGGAAAATGTTGTTGGGGTTGTGGTGTTTGAGCCCCGCCATAGGGTACGCCCTGTCCAACATGTGTAACTGGTAATGGATTATAGCTCATCACTGATTGTACGTATTGTTCTCTATAGTTAAGCAGCTCGTGATTAGCGGTTACACTGTTTACACTATTCGCGCACGAGATATCCTGTGTATTTTGGTGTGTATTTATGGCTGGTCGAGCAACCACCTCTATAGGTGTATTTTCAAAACTGAGCTCTGACCCAGGTGTTGAGTCCATTACCATAGGTATATGAGTAAATCTTGAGATCTAAGACAAGCACTAAGTTTCATTTGAAAGGTAATTTGTATCTTTTTTATATCTGTTTTATCTATTTTGAAAGAAAAGCACGGGAATTTGACCGGTAAAAGTAGATTTCACAGCTCACCGCTCAAAATCTACCTATACTAACCAACAGCTTTTATATAGCAATCATCATAAAGAATCCCCCGAATTTAATCAAAATCTGCGAAAAAGGACATTCATACACAAAGAATTGTTTTTTATTGAATCCTATGATGTTGGAACCTATCAGAATTGTCTGAGAGACGATTCAAACGCGTTCCAACGCCGTGTAGGATTCAGTAAGAACATACTAAGAGGATATTGAATGAGTGGTCATGGAAAAAAGGAATTTGTTAAACGAGTCATCTATTAGCAGACAAAACGAGGCTGTGCCTAGTTTTAATCTGTTTATAGATGACGAGTTTAATAAGTTCGGTATTTGATGAGCACAAATTTTATGATCCATATATAATATGACCCGAATTTTTGCGAAAATCGCTAAAAATCTTGATATTCAACATTTCAATTATCCGCGAGACTTATAACGCCGTTTAAAACTGACGTCACAATATATACATTATGACGTCATTTTCGCGGTTACAAAAATGCGTTGCCATTCGATCTGAGCTCATTTGCATACTTATTCCTCTGGTATAATAACACCCGTGTAACATCAAAAATATTCAATGGGGTTATTTCACTCCCGCGTGATAGGTCATATTATAAAATCTGTATGCACTATCTAAATTACCTGCCTTTTCTTTCATGAAATATTGTATTAAATGACCATTCTCATAAGCGACCGTTTTTTTATGTTCCCATTAGAGGTCGCTTAACACAAGTTTTACTGCATGAATAATCCGAAAAAAAAATATCAATTAAAGGAACCTAATTACGCATATTACCCCTTGCCGCCCCTTTTATAGCACCATGTAAATTAATTTCAGATTTTCAAAATGTCGGAGAATTGGAAAGACACCCAACAAAGAATACCTTTTATTCCTAGGGATTATCAATTGTGAAAATGTTGCAAATATTTGTGTATTGGTGACGTAATTTATGCGTTTAAACCATTTTCACTCGTCATCGATCAAAATTGATCAATGTTCGAGCGAATATATGTAAAAATGCAATAAACAATACATTAATTCATCTGTCCACTTGTGTTACTAAACAATTATTCGGACGATACATGTTTTCGGATAGCCGCAGGCAAGTAACATGACAAACATAGGCGATCATTGTCATTTATTACCGAAAGTGATCAGTACTCATTATTAACGGCGTTGTGATCCATAATATACGTTTGTACGTCAATTACGAAGACGTTGGGGCCTACGTTTTTCATTTGGAACAAAGGAAATAGATTTTTTCCAATTTTTCGTCATTTTTTGTTATACAGACGTTTGTGTACAGTTTTAAGCAAAAAAGTGCTGGGATATTCTTAAAAAAACGTGAGGTACGTCATACTATTTTTTCATGCTAGGTAGAATTGAATTATGGGAAGAAAAGATTTAAGGTCTGTGAAATTCCTTACCTAATCCAGGTTTAAAGACATCATAATCCTAAATCGATAAATGCTAAACCAATTCTATACAATCCCACTTTATTACGCCCCTAATTTTTTCAAAAAAAAGGATCGGAAAACATTGTCAAAAATGAAGATTTTGCTTGTTAAAAGCAATTTCTTCATTGCTTCAAAAATATTAAAATCTTCTTAAAAAAAAAAAGACAATATTTTTTTTTTTAATTTCATCATTTCTAAAGTGATATTATGACGTGTTCTTGAAATGAAGTCTTAATGTAAACCTCCCTATAAACACAACTCCTCATTAATTATATCCCCCGCATACAAAATAGAAGTCTTAAAAATTGTGAAAAGGAAGAAATTTCGTGTACAAGCAGTGTTCTGTTATCTTAACACATTTGGTTTAAACCTATTTCGTTTACATCGATTGGGAAACAAGTTCTTACAACAAAGATCAATCCCTCTCGATTCTGCTTCCTGGGAAAATTTACAAGTCCTTGCG
Source organism: Fragum whitleyi (assembly GCA_948146395.1). Taxonomy (NCBI): domain Eukaryota; kingdom Metazoa; phylum Mollusca; class Bivalvia; order Cardiida; family Cardiidae; genus Fragum; species Fragum whitleyi. The sequence goes on from OX411548.1 coordinate 68,867,979, forward strand.
CCGTATGTGTGGGTCATTGAAAAAGCCGAAATCGAAAGCTGCTCCTGGGAATCGAACTCGTGACCTTTTGACAAAGAGGCCAACGCTCTTCCATTAGAAAATGGACACCACGCCGTCATTATATTTTTTCACCAAAAAGACTAGCCCTACGTTCAGGATGACAAAATGGTGCAAACAGTTTGCCAAATATACCCCGCTATATACGTGCACTTTCGTGCAAAGTGGGGTAAAAGTTGCAAACAGTTTGGTTATCCTGAACGCAGGAAATATGTCTTAACGTTCATCAACTTTAATTTGTTGTTTGCAACTTCTTCGAAAATGGGCTAGTCTTAAATGGTGACGTCTTGTTATTCGTAGATAGTAACTATTTTAATACCTTATGTATATATGGTTTAAAGAATCCGTTTTATCATGCAATGAAGCCTGTATTACCCTGATAACACCTGCCTGATAACATAACATGAACCTTTGAATTTGGACAGATCGAAAATTTTGTAAAACTGGAAAGGGTTTAACATCTTAAGAAGTTATCAAAATTTCAAAAAGAAGGCGTCTTTCTGAATTTAAACGAACAGCTTTGGTCTTTAAATGAATTCCTTGAAAGATATCTAAAAACATTAACATTTCTTTCTTTTTTTAAATTTCAAACAATCATCAGAAGCAGAACGATTATTAGTATATTATGGAAACCATTAGTATATAGAAGGAGTTTTTAACATTTTCGAATCAAATATTCATTAAAAAGTGATTAGGTTTTTAGGTTCATAAATCAATGGAAAACCATTTTCTCTGCATCTAGAAACTGCCTTGAATATCGCATTCTTTAAAAGACCACTTCTTCGATGAAATTGTAATGAATACTAGATCCTTGTTTTCAGATTTCGTTAGAATATGATTTGCAGATTGTTAATTTCTCTTAATGAATGAAAGGGCAGTTTGCATTTAAATCTTTCGTTTTAATTCCATATTGACCAAATAACCTAACAAGTTACCCAAATAGTGCAAATTCTAGTAATAAAGAATAAAATTTTTCGGTCGTTTCTCTCCCTCCAAATTATTTTTTACGAGATTTTCTATCTAAAGCATATAATTTATTCGAGTAGATTTCATCGAGATAGATGCATGCTTATTGGTTGAAAAATCAGCTCCATTACTAATGAAAACAATTCTTAGTTCGAAGCTATTTTAAGCTTCCAAGAAAGGAATTCCCATAAAAAACCTCTTATTATGACTACATATGTACGTGTTTGCTTCGGGATATTTAATTTTAAGAGAAGGGGAGATAGTTTGTTGTTTAGATCGAGGTTAGAAACTAAACACCTATCACAGGTTTCGCTCATGAAAGTTTGGTTAGATTCAATGAAAACAGTTCAGAACATCGTGAAATTGACAACTTGATTGATTTTGAAATGGTTTTTGGAATAAAATTGAATGAGTGTGTGGAGCGAGTTTTAAGTAAGGTAAAAGGGGGGGGGGGGTAATCCAATATCGCTAATTTTGTTCTGGATGAACAAAATTAGCTATATTTATTACCTCCCTTTAATGAAATATCCATAAAAGATCTAAAAATAGGCTTCTTTTACTTCAAGAACCAATCAGACGCTTTAGATTTTAATCATGTCATTGAAATCGCGATTTTATCGAGATGTATTTAATTTGAATGTAGTTGTTGATTATATCTTCTGTGTCAGTTTTTCAGAATATGGGAGATAATTTGAAATAGTAAAACATGAGTGGTGTACCTTATTTAGCACTAAGATGCTGTTCCGTTTTCGATTTTTTTAATTTTTTTTTTATTTTATTTTTTTTTTTTTTTTTTGCCACTTTTATAAGTTTTCATCAAGCGTAGGAAAAGATTGTCTCGAGTTGATCCCAGTGATTGAAAAAGAGGGGGTTCGAGGCTTCAAACAAACCCTCATCCCACTCACCCCCTCTGTATCTTACCTGCTTCATTTTGGTTAGAAACTCAATCAAAATTTTGCAACACTGGAAAACGAGCCCTCTTTTGAGCGGTCGAACCACATTGGAACTTAAAATTCTACCATCAAAAGATATCGGGAGTACAGAATGGGTTATTGGTCCCAAAGCATCCCTATCTATATAGATAGGGATGCTTTGGGACTAATTACTCAATTTTTGTAGGCCAACATGGAACCCCCCTTTACAGAAATTCTGAACCAACCGCGTGTTTCTTGCATATATAAATATTTCAAGTTCTACACTAGTTGTGTCTATCTAAATTTCTGCATCCTGATTCGGTGAAAGTTTGGTTTTGTAATTCAATGAAAACGATTATGGAGTCGCAGTTATTTTCCAAGCTTGTGCACTGATGAGTAGACCAAGAGGAAATAAACATGTCCCTGAATAGTGTAATCTTTTTTCTTAGCTTCACGGAATAAATTAAAGATGTAAGTTATGTGGTAGATGTTTACATAATTCACTGAGTAATGAATAGAAAAATAAACTTAATCACTCATTTTTGAGTCCGCTTCACGAATTCAAAGTGAGATCGTAGTTTCATACTTCCATGAATCCAAAACAGTAAGTTCTCTTTATGTCCTAAGTGAGAATACGCGTAAAATTATTAATCAAATATCTATTGTTTGTGTTTTGCAATTATAAAGCATGAGTTTAATACCTTGTCTTCTATAATGACTTAAAATGCAAATTGACAATGAAAAAATAGTCATGTTAGCAAAATGCTAGGTTTTCCTTGCAATTGTATAATACCGCAATTACTTCGTACGCGCAACTATTTCCCTTCATCAACGGAATTTCGTGATACTTTCACACAGTATTTGTTGTCGTGTGATCTATAACATATCGCCATGGTTTTGTGTTTCATTTCTGTGTGATTCAAAAAAGGGGACTAAAGGAAAACTCTTGTTTGTTACAATTGTGGCATTTTCCCTGTATTGCCGCCCAGTGTCACGCACTGATCAATGACAAGCTACAAGATTTTTGACAATCAAACATACAATTCTTGTAAAACATCGTTACTGACAGTGGGTTAGTCTAGACGCCAGAGCATTGTTCTACACAATGAGGGGTACCGTATGGTTATCTCCCTTGAAAAACTCCCAAAGGAGGAAGGACACAGTGTATCAACATTCGGAACATCACTCGGCCATTTCCGTAAACTGCAACAGACCTCGGATGTACATCCGAGGTTGATCGTGAGATTGGCCGAGTGGTGTTCCTAATGAGTGTATCAACTAGCCCGTGGCGTTGTGTATCACGAGTCCCGGTCCGACATTTTGTGTTGTAAGTCTCCATTCAGAACACCACTCGGCCAATCTCGCGTTCAACCTCGGATGTACATAGACGGACTATCTTTAAAAATTACTGGAAAACCTTGGAAAATTTCGATGACGTCAATTAAAATGGCGTTAGCCCCCGAAACTTTGAGTGGAAACATTCGACGTCGCCAACGCTACTCGTTTAAGTCACTGACGTGAAACCATCGTATCCTAATATAAATATCTTTAGATTCTTAAATAACGGCTGAAAAAATCTTGACTTTTGAGAATGATTCGTCATTCTCAAAATTAAGATTTTTCAGCCGTTATTTACTGTAAAAGATATATTTCTACAGTACTAGTTTTCTTACACTATTTCCGCCTAACAAAATGCACGATTTTGTTACATTACCATCCGCCTTACATACATCCGAGGTCTATTGCAGTTTACGGAATTGGCCGAGTGATGTTCCGAATACTGTATTCCTCAACTGCGAGGACTGGTCCAAATAATGCCCCTGTAACGTTTGCCGACTCCTCGCATTTTCATGTGTAGAATTTTTAAGTTTCCTTTGATTTAAAAAAAAAACACAAAAAAAAATAAGGGAAAAGTCAGAAAATTCTCTTTTGTACTAAAAACTAGTCATTAACTACGCTTATTCCCGTTAAAACCCATATATATATATATTAAGTTAGCATTGTCGTTTATTCATCATATGCCCGCTTGCAGGCTACTGCTTGGCTCAAACGGTAAAAACAAGTTGAATCCGAGTTCAGATAAGCCGGACTTGAACCCGAGATGATCTCGACTTCATTACCATTTGCCATTACGGTTTTGATCCCGGGCTCAGACAAGCCTAGGTTTGAGCTATAGCTTGTAATGTTGTGAATTCTTCTCTCGTTAATGGCTCGTGTCAATGCGAAAATTGTCCGCTAAAACGTCCCAAATCGCACGTGTATTGGAAACCAAGTTAATTTTTACAGTAGGAAATATATGTAATTACGTTTTTTTTCTACGAAGGGAACAAGAACTTTTACTCTTAGATGTAGTTTAAATATTTTAGTTACCAACGTAACGACAATTTGTATTAGTTTCTAATCTTTTCGTCGAACAATACGCGTGATTGTTCGAAAATCAGGCTTTTATCATTTGAATTATTACCTTATTTGACAAGAAATTATGAATTATTATTTTCTTGGATGGAAACAATTCTTACCAAGCATTATCATAAGTCTAAATTGATAACCAAGTTGTAAGACTTTTATCACTGCGATTTTATTATTTATGACAGTATATGCAGTTTAAGCAATCTCTTCATAGTATATTCTTATAATTCTTTTCTATTCACAAATAGCAATATTTTCCCGACACTTAATTTTGAAATTCAGTTTTAAATAATTTTATAAATCAAATCGACTTTACTTTACCAATACATTATTCAAGAATTATTCATATATGAATATAAAAGTCGGGCTCAACCAAACCACCTAAGGAGTAGGTTTGGCTGAACCCGGGAATAAAACGGTTAAATCGATACCGTTAATCAGTGTGCAAGCCAACTGAGGCTCCATTGAGAAAAAGACTCGTCTTGGCCAAACCCGGGACTCAGCAAGTGAGTGGTCCCGTTATCCGTTATAATCCCGGGCTTAAACGTAGCCTGCAAGCGGGCAATAGCTACGTATTTCACGGTCCGCCCGTTAATCAAACTCGAGATCCCGAAGTTTGCAGCAAAGCCCTCGATTGATTGATCTATTCAGACTGTATTACTTCAATCGCTATTGGCCATTGTTGCTTTTAAAATTTTTGACCTCGCAAGGCGTAGTAGGCCATTGCTGTAAAGCAGCTGTTTGGGATTTTATTTATCAAAATTATTACGTGGTTTCGGTAACCCAGACCGACAAAATGTGTTCAGTATTGTTAAGTAGCTTAGG